>OZ005649.1:251830441-252372941 GCA_963930645.1 Salticus scenicus
AAAAGTTTGAGAACCTACATCGTATTCCCACTCCACGCAATGGGTCCGATTAAGCTTAAAATGGAAGAGAAATATCATACCTTGACTCTGTTATAGAAAGAAATATCCGTGACTGATGTAGCCAGAGTTCTGGCAGATCATTCTAGGTGTAGCCAGTTGTAGCCATCTGGCAAATGAAGCCAGAGAGCCGTGCCTATAAACGGCTGCAGTTAGTAATAAAATGTAAAGATGAGAT
Organism: Salticus scenicus; assembly: GCA_963930645.1. Taxonomy (NCBI): domain Eukaryota; kingdom Metazoa; phylum Arthropoda; class Arachnida; order Araneae; family Salticidae; genus Salticus; species Salticus scenicus. The sequence goes on from OZ005649.1 coordinate 251,830,677, forward strand.
GACAAAATACTAACTGCAATGTGATATTTACAATAAACGACTAGAATGTTAAGATTTTGTCTTAAATGTTTACATTTTAATGACCTTGTAAAGATTTTCTACATCTGGCTACATCTAGAATGATCTGCCAGATCTCTAACTACATCAATTACAGAGATTCCCTTCTCTAGCAGAGTCAAGACATGAGATTTCTCTTCCATTTTAAGCTTTTTCTGGCTCTTTATTCAAATTTTTATTTGACACTTTCCAACTTTTTTAGTGACACTTTTTAGTGACACTTTCCAACTGTACGCAATTGTTGTATCCAATAACTATTATTATTCTTTGCCTACGTTATCGCACAACAGACAAAAAGACTGAAAAACATACAGATAGACTAAATGATTTTAAAATTACTCTTAGGCATTTTGAAAAGTGTTAGAAAGGCTTAACGCAAAAGAAAATGCAGCCGTTAGATTATAATTACAGCTTTTGATCTCTCTGAATATTTTAGTGTAGCAATGTAAATCAAAAAGTTAATCATATCATATTCTATACAAAACAATATTTTAGAATATTAATAATACATGTCAGTGTTTTTAAGATTTTTGTAGTAGAAAGTTTTTTAAATATAACTTTTAAAAATTTCTGTCCTAAAACGTAATACATTGTTTTTTTTATTGTTGTTGTTGTTGTCCCTGTAAACAAACTAGTTGCACAGGAACTATTAATGACATTTTATATAGGGAATATTCCATAGGGAACATGAGTGTATCATTTTTAAAAAATTCTCAAAATATTCACGAATAATAGGAGCCGGAGACAAACAGATAGAAGGGTAGACAATCGGACAGACAGATGCACAAATTGAAATCATATTCCCACTAAAATTATAAGAAAGTGTTAAAACGTTCATGTAAACAAAAGTGCAATTCCAGCAAATTTTTATTAATACCTCTTAATGTAACTAATTATTTTTGTGTGGCCCTGTAAATCTAATGCTAGCCATACTATATTACATAGAAGGCACACTCTTTTGTGCATACGAATAATATATTTCAATTGCATTAAGCTTTGTGGAAGATAAATTTATTAAAATTTGGTTTATAAAAATAACTCTCATACAACACAATGCTTTGGAGTACTTTCAAGTTTCCCTGTACACAAACCAGTTAGAAATGTACTCTACTTTACATAGGAAACATCCGATAGGGAACTGAATAACAAATTAAAATTTCATTAAAGTTTCCATACATTAAAGGTATTAAAATATGATTTATAGAAACTCCTCTCATAGAACACAATGCTTTCGAATAATTTTGGGTGTCCCTGTACACAAACCAGAAGAGGTATCCATTCCATTTTCAATAGGGAACATCCGGTAGTGAACTTCAATAAAATATATCGGTTTAAAGAATTCGATAAATATTTCCGGGAATTAGAGCGCAGAAAAACAGACAGAGAGACAGAAAGACGGACAGAAGAACAGTCAGACATACACACAAATTGAAATTATATTCCCACTAAAAAAATGATAGAAAGTGTCAAAAACGCTTAATGTAAACGAAAGTACAATTCTAGCTATTTTTTATTAATAGCTCTTAATATAACTGAATATTTTTGTGTCACCCTGTAAATCCAATGGTAACCATGCTATATTCTATGGAAAGCATTCTTTTGTGCATATAAATAACATATTTCAGTTTCCTAAAACTTCGTGGAAAGTAAAGTTATTAAAATTTGATTTATAGAAATATCTCACAAAGAACGCAATGCTTTGGAGCACTTTTGAGTGTCCCTGTACATAAACTAGTGGTGGTATGTAATCTATTTTATATAGGAAACATCCAATAGTCAACTTGAATAACATATTTCAAATTCATGAAGATATTGTACAGTAAAGGTATGAAAATATGGTTTATAGAAATACCTCTCATAGAACACAATTCTTTGAAATACTTTCGGGTGTCTCTGTACACACAAACCAGTAGAGGTATAAACTCCATTTTCAATAGGAAACATCCCATAGTGAACTTGAATAACATATATCAGTTTCAAAAAATTGCATAAATATTTACGGGAGTTAGAGCGCGGGCAGACGGACAGATAAACAAATTGATATCATATTCAAACTTTAAAAAATGTTAGGAAGTTTCAAAAACGCTTAATGTATACGAAAGTAGAATTCTAGGAAAATTTTTATAATAGCTCTTCATATAACAGAATATTTTTGTGTCACCTTGTAAAGTTAATGCTAATCATACAATATTCTATGTAAATCATTCTTTTGTGCATATAAATAACATATTTCGATTTCCTAAAACTTCTCGGAAAGTAAAGTTATTAAAATTTGATTTATCGAAATATCTCTCATAGAACGCAATGCTTTAGAACACTTTTAAGTGTCCTTGTATATAAAAAAGTGTTGGTATTTAATCCATTTTATGCAAGAAAAATCCAATAGTGAACTGCAATATTATATTTCAATTTCATTAAGATATGTGTACAGTAAAAGTATGAAAATATGATTTATAGAAATACCTCTTATAGAACACAATGCTTTGAAATAGTCTCGGGTGCCCCTGTACACAAACCAGTAGAGGTATAAACTCCATTTTCAACAGGGAACATCCTATAGTGAAATGGAATAACATATTTCAATTTCATTAAGATATGTGTACAGTAAAGGTATGAAAATACGATTTATAGAAATACCTCTCGCAGAACACAATGCTTTGAACTACTTTCGGGTGTCCCTGTATACAAACCAGTAAAGGTATAGACTCTATTTTCAATAGGAAACATTCGATAGTGAACTTGAATAACATATATCAGTTTCAAGAAATTCCATAAATATTTACGGGAATTAGAGCGCGGAGAGTCAGACAGACGGACAGACAGACAGACAAACCGAAGTCATAAACGCTTTTCAACCTTGTTGGGAAGTGTTAGAAACGCTTAATGTAAACGAAAGTACACTTTTAGGAAATATTTATTAATAGCTCTTTATATAACTGAATATTTTTGTGTCACCCTGTAAATCTAATGCTAATCATGCTATATTCTATGCAAAGCATTTTCTTTTGTGCTTATAAATAACACATTTCAATTTCATAAATCTTTGTGCAAAGCAAAGTTATTAAAATTTAGTTAATATATATATATCTCATAAAACGCAATGCTTTGGAATACTTTTGTGTGTTCCTGTACACAAATCAGTGGTAGTATTTGCTCCATTTTATTCAGGAAACATCCGATAGCGAACTTGAATAACATATTTCAATTTCATTAACATTTCTGTACAGTAAGTGTATGCCAATATGGTTTATTGAAATGCCTCTCATAGAACACAATGCTTTGAGATATTTTAGGGGGTCCCTGTACACAAACTAGTAGAGGTATAAGCTCCATTTTCAACAGGGAACATCCGATAGTGAACTTGTATAACATATTTGAATTTCATTAAGATTTTTGTACAGTAAGGGTATAAAAATATGGTTTATATAAATGCCTCTCATAGAACACAATGCTTTCAAATATTTTCGGGGGTCCCTGTACACAAACCAGTAGAGGTATAAACTCCATTTTCAATAGGGAACATCCGATAGTGAACTTGTATAACATATTTCAATTTCATTAAGATGATTTTTGTACAGTAAGGGTATGAAAATATGGTTTATAGAAATGCCTCTCATGGAACACAATGCTTTGAAATAATTTCGGAGGTCCCTGTACACAAACCAGTAGAGGTATAAACTCCATTTTCAATAGGGAACGTCCGATAGTAAACTTGAATAACATATATCAGTTTCAAGAAATTCCATAAATATTTACGGGAGTTAGAGCGCGGACAGACAGACAGTCAGACAGAGAAACCCAAGTCATAAACACTTTTCCACCTTGTTGGAAATTGTTAATGAGCTGATAAATGACACATTTTTCTGAAAATGTTCAAAAGCGTCCAATGCTGGACCAAAAAAGTGTCCACTATTAGGTTTTTGTTTATCACTAGTGATGTATTTTAAACTTTTCGGAAAAACATTTTTGAACATTTCGTCAAATTTTGACATTAATATTGAATATTTAAATTCTAGTTTAAATATTTAAATTATAGACATTTTACCAATGACTATCATAAAGCAGTAGATGCTTTTCCTTACACGCTTATAATAATATTGCTTGTATTTAATTATTTCTTAAAGAATTATAGAGGATATCTTTCTTAATTATACCTTCTTGCATAAGAACATGTATTTTCCCAACACATACACAAATTTAAACATGCATGCACGCACATACACACCTATTCAGATGTAACTGATTACCCATGCATACATATCCTCTCATATAAAAAGTACACACATTCACGTAAATTCATATGCATTTTCACTTATAAATATAGAGATTAATGCAAAAGTTTCGTTTCTATCTAGAATATGTACTATTCCTTTTTTCATTTTAATTCAATAATAGATTTCTTATACATTTTTATAAAATTCAATTAACATCTTATCCCATCAGATCCTTAAAGCTTCGTTTTTATTTTTTCTTACAAGACATAAAAACCTAAACGTATTCATTAAGAATGCTTACGAAAGTATTAGTTTCATTCTTCGTGACAATGTTTCTTTTCTTATATATATAACTACAGTTTTTCTTCAAAATAATTACAAGTAAATTTATGTACCTAGGAAAAAAAGGATAAAAATATAAACTGATTCCTGATTTTATAATTTTTTCCTTATAGATTTTGTCCATTTCTTGAACATAAATCAAAACTTGTTTCACAGACACTTTTAAAAAGAAGTAAAATAATTCTTACTATTCAATCTTACAAAATATTTCATAAATATGAATTAAATTAATAAAGAAACGAATAGAGTGCAAAATGCGAATGTTGCACACCAAATTACACATTTCTCTCTCTCTTTCTCTCTGTATATATATATATATATATATATATATATACGTATACAGCACATTTCGTTCCAAGTACATCGCAGATATATCGCACCTTCCCATTTGCGTCCCGTCAGTTTGCTCCCTGAATAGAATATGACTGCGTTTTGTGAAATTTATTCAACTTCTTGTACGCAGGTAAATTTGGATATCGAATCCCTTAGACAGCGATACCATTGCGGAGTCACATGCATGAACCAATACCATACCTATGCGATGTCATAATTCATATCACAAATAGAAGACATTTCCATATTTGTGAAATATCTCTGAAATGTAGAGGAATATAGGTGAATATGGAATACCAATTCTATTTCAATTTATCATAATAAAGTGAAGTACTTTAAATCATTGTGGATGTGTTCTTAATGTGTTTTGATGTTTTTTTGTAACAAAAAACAGTGTTTACATGCAAAATTTACAGTTAAGAAAAAAAAAATTTCGGGTAATATGGACTAAGTGGATAATATAGAATTTTATGAAGGGAAGTACGGAATATCAATTTAATTAAAGTATAATATAAAATAATGTAGTATGTTTAGATAAAACCATGAATAATCGCAATATAAACATCTTATTTTGAAACTAGCAAACTCATGCGAAATTTTCGCACTTCATTTCTTTTTCTTTTCTTTTTTTTACTTTTACAATTTGAAACTTCTAAATCTTATATCAATTTCACCATCCAATTAAAATTTTAATTCACCAAAAGCCAAATTATTATTAGTTTTTGTGGGATGAAACACTAATGATAGTTAAATCAAATCATTCAAAGAAAAGTTTCAAAATAAAATTCATGTTTGACGACCAGTTTTCGTATTTCCTCAGGCAAGACAATAAAGGATTAATAAAGGATATCTATGCGACTTTTAAATTTTTGCCGCTATGTTGGCTACATACCTCTTATTTTAATTATTTTATTGTTATTTATTCATTTTGGCATATTTTTTTGTTAAAAACACTTAGTACCTGTTTTGATTATACTTTTTATTGTTGCATTTTTCAGTCAATTTATAAAAATTTTATATTTTGTTGTATATTTCAAGTACTGCTGGGTTTAGAATGACGCTTGCAAGAATTGTAAAGATGCAACAAAATAAAAATAAATTAAAAATAAATTTTTCTATAAAATGATCTAATCAGAGAAATGTAGTCCTCTTTTCTTTTCTTTTTTCTTTTTTCTTTTTTTTTTTGTTATTATTATTATTATTATTATTATTATTATATCACTGACCTGAGACCGCGTGCTTAAATTTTACTTGTATTTTATTGTCACGTGTTTTATTGTCACTATCGTATCGTTTCTACAAAATATAATCGTAACGGGTCCACGTTAAAGAAATATTATATTAATGATTATTAGAAATAAATGGTATTGAAAAAGCTTTCAACATTCAAGTTTTACAAAAATTGCAAATAGTATGGGATAGTTCATATTTAATTATTACCCGAATCGCGATCTTGGAGAATAAAAAGTTTTTTTAACCATAGTAAATACAGTAAATTACAGAATTCAAATTTATTATTCGTTCAGAATTCGTAAAAAAAAAAAAAAAAAAAAAAAAAAAAAAAATTGATAAACTGAAGAAGTTACATGACACAAAAACTGCTCTTCTCAATGATATAAGGTGAACTATCGTTCATACCTGTATTTGAGGCACAGTGAAGAAGTTTCACGTGCTTGCGATAGGATAAAGCTCTAAACATGTGAGATATAACGATATTTCCCTTTACCCTACTATTCCATATTCCCTTATATCAGGAGTTGTCTGAGTTACCTGGATGTTAACAACGTCACACAGCGACGTGTTTGCTACGTCGTGGGGGTGAAACTGTAATGCAAGGGTATATACATATATTCTTTAACTTAAATTTGAAGATTTTAAAGAATGCCATTGATAAACCACAATTCAAATAATTTAAAATACGTAAAAGTTCAATTCTTGTAAAAGTTTATTTACACAATTCATTTCAGTTAACTATCTCAATAATAAAATTCAATTATAGCTGCGTTTTTACTACAGGTTATTTTAATTTTAAGAAGAATTGTCTAAGAATAACAATAACACATGGAATGTTGAATGAGAATCTGTAATATTTGTTAATTAACACTACAATAAAACAATATTCTAAACTGAAATAGGCAGCAAATTATGCATAACTTTAAACCAGCATACAGAGTAAACTTTTGCATTTGCGGTTTCATTAAATCGTTCTCATAATTCTGCACCAGTTTTACTCACAAATACAGAGATTAATACAATAATTTTATTTCTATCATATTCCATAATGTGTATTAAAAGCTTTCTTTTATTTTAATGCCAATGACAGTTTTTCTTCTGTTTTTTCTTGTATCAATTAGCAGTTTACCTCAGCACATCTTTAACGCTTCATGCACTTCATTTTTTCTTAGAAAGGATGAAAACCTATACATTCTCATTAAGAAAGCCTACGGAAGTATTTATTTCATTTCCTGTGACATTGTTTCTTTTCTCAACTAAAGTTCTTCGTAACTACAAGTAACTTTATGTACCGAGAAAAAAAAGAGGTACAAAAACAAAAAGTGATTAGACTTAAAAGATTTTCTGTTGGAGATTTTTCCCTGATTCTTGAATATATATCAAAGCTTATTTCACGGATACATCAATAAAGTCACAAATTGACACTTAATATTCAATCTTAAAAATATTTCATAAATATAAATTCAATTAATTATTCAATTGTGTATAGTTTAAGCAGCGAAAATCACATACTAAAAAATGATATATATACACACACACACAAAAAAAAAGCATTTAGTTTAATTTTGAAGGGTTAAAATAGTACTTCTGATAACCAATGATTCAAAATAAAACATAAAATATTGATAAAAAAATATTTAATCCATATTATATTTTTGCGGAATTAATTCTAAATTACCATAAGAAAAATCATACTCTGGCGCAGTTAATCGCACTTTTACTATGAGTCTTAGACAGATTTCTTAAGACATCAACCTACTGCAATCGTCTGTATGGCTTTTATGTATACAGGGTGTTTCTCCATGTATGTATTCTCACAAATCCTAAGAAATAAAGGTGTGAGACAAGTAAGAGATTTTGGTGTATTTCTACATTTAAAGATCTTCTAAAATAATTTTTATTATTTTAACGGCGATGCATTTATGTGTGTCTTATTATGTGTATATTTGTATGTATGTTTGTATGTGTGTGTGTCTATGTGCGGGAGGGAACACGCTAACGTCTAAACGCTTCGATCGATTGAGCTGAAAGTTGTAAGGTATATTATAGATCACTATCTCACAAACGGTATACGTTTTGATCAGTCTACTCCTTATATATATATATAGATAGATACAGTGCCGGCAAAAAAAAAAAAAAAAAAAAAATATTTACACTTAAACGGCAAAAAAAACTTTACATTTAAATTGCCGTTCCAGCCATAAAAATGTGTCGAACCCCGGTGATGACAAGTCGGTCACAGACGACCTTTTCCTATCCTATCAACACTCAGTTCACCTCGTGGACTTTTAGAGTAAGGCAGTCTTTTTGCTCCCGCCAGCGTGTATTTCGTTCACTTGTTAAAAGTTTGAGAACCTACATCGTATTCCCACTCCACACAATGGGTCGGATTAAGCTTAAAATGGAAGAGAAATATCCTACCTTGACTCTGTTAGAGAAAGGAATATCCGTGACTGATGTAGCCAGAGATCTGGCAGATCATTCTAGATGTAGCCAGTTGTAGCCATCTGGCAAATGAAGCCAGAGAGCCGTGCCTAAACGGCTGCAGTTAGTAATAAAATGTAAAGATGAGATGACAAAATACTAACTGCAATGTGATATTTACAATAAACGACTAAAATGTTAAGATTTTGTCTTAAATGTTTACATTTTAATGACCTTGTAAAGATTTTCTACATCTGGCTACATCTAGAATGATCAGCCAGATCTCTAACTACATCAATTACAGAGATTCCCTTCTCTAGCAGAGTCAAGACATGAGATTTCTCTTCCATTTTAAACTTTTTCTGACTCTTTATTCAAATTTTTATTTTAATTTCCTTAATAGTAATTTATTTTACGTTCATTGATAACAAATATGCATAAATTCCTTTGTTGTTATTTTCATTTTCTTTTACTGGTCCACTTTTTGTCTTCGGAGCAAAATCTGCGACGAAAGATATATGGTGTAATATGTTTTTTACACCGTAAGATCCCACGAGAATGCAACTCTAGACATTAAATAAAACGTCTAAAATTGAAATGCCACATCATTTGATTAGGCCACCTATACGTCTATGCACACATTATTTATGAAGCGAATATACGTGTGTGTTTATAATTTCTTGAAATTATACACAACTTATCAGGAAATAAGTACTAAAAACCTATACACAGCTAGTTAGCTAATTAAAAGTAAAGAATATGCATAATATATTAAGTTATACATTTTTCATACATTTGGGGAAAATCGCTATGTTTATTAATTTAGTAAAAGATACTCAAAACATTTAGCTGCGTCATTTTTTCAAATAGCATGGTTGAACTCACAAACATGTTTTATACTATGTGTATGCGCGCGTGTGTATAACTAGTTGAAGTTAATAATTGTTTTGCTTTGCGAAACAATTTCTTTAAATCGCGAACAATCTCCCACTCTTTTTCTCAAGAGAAGAACATAGACTAGACCATTCGTTTACATTAACAGCTCTAAGTGGAGAATATTCTTTTTCCCCTGGCTCTCTTTTCTCTTTTACAAAAACTTTTCCTTTTACGAGGATGTGAATATGATAAAAGTGCTTTTTAGCTTTTTTCTGTATTCATTAGAAGAAAGTATTGGATTTTTAAAAACATTTCACTTTCGGTTTTCTATAGATTTGCACGTTTGGAGAAGTCCGGGACATGATTTGACTATTTTTAGAAAATTACTATCAGTAGTTTTTCTGCATGTCTCTGCATCTCACTCTCTGTGTGTTTTGACGACAAACATTTTGTGGTAGCTCTTGTTCAAGAACTGATATAAGTACATATGTAGTTGCACCTTAAAATAAATTAGTGCTTAACAACATTTTGTGAAAACCGTCAGTCATGTCGCGTTGTTATTTCATTTTTTTCATATATTTTAATACCAAAATATAGGCAAAAATACTCTTCCTCCAGGGGGATGTAAATTTTCCATATGAGTATATTTCAAACGGATTTGTAATACATTCAAAAAATAAGGTTAAACCATCAATTTGTTATGAATAATAAGTCATATATATATATATATATATATATTAATAAAAAAAAAAAAACTTTAGATGTCATCTATGAGGTTCAAAAATGGCATTATTTCAACATTTAGTGTTATACTTCTTTACAGAAAATAATTGTAATAAATAATTTGTATTACAAAAAATTATATAAGAAAATATAAAAGAAAATCTTGTGATAGCCACAACATACTAGATTTTTTTTTCTTATATTTTCTTTTCTTTATTTCCTTTTTATTTTTATTTTTCAACTTTTAAAGCGTTTGTAGGCCTTAAAAAACTGGGGGGGGGGGGGGGATATAAGGTAAACGCACCAGTAGTGGACCCTGTACCAGTAGCGGACACTTTTTATTTTAAACTCGGAAAATAAGCTACCTAAAAATTCTAAAGATTCGAGCAATGTTCACGAAGGAAGTTATAGTCTTCTACTGTTAAACCCTTTAACTAAAAATAATTCCGCCCGTTAGTTTTAAAATAATGTTAGTTTAAGTTAAAAAGTTTGCATTTTTTGTGATTTTGCCTTTTTCTTCTTATCACTTTGAATAAGAAAATGAAATTTTATTTGATCTCTCTCTGCTTATATTTAACTGATTTCTTCTACTTTTAGCTTTCATGTGACTAAAATAAGTATGCAAAATTCTTTTCTTTTCCTGTTTTTTAAATCTTGTATTAACATACAGTATTTTTATCGGTGCGCAGTACTGGTACCAAAAAATATCATCATGACCAATAATGAACAGCCCTGCCCTCTACTGGCTCATGTGACTTTTAAAGTCAGATCCAGTAGTGTACACAATTCTGTAATTTCGCAATTTTAGAGTTGAATTCAGTGTTTTTAAACGTCACTCTAAAGCTACGCATTTAGCAATTGGCGCCGGGCTGGGACTCACTCCTAGGCCTAGGAGGGTAAGGAGACATGCTATCACAATTTTGTAACCGTTTCTAACCGCTCAAAAAATCTATATTGTAAAAAAAAGACTTTCCCTACGCGAACGCTGTGTCTGTGAGGTAAAGCTCCGGGCTACGAACCTAAAGGCCTAACGTTCGAGCCCAGTCAGGGGAGATTTTTTAAAAATGGTTTTTGTTTAATTCTAAATTATTTATTTCTCATTCCTTCATTATGTTATTTATTAAGTTATGCTAATAACAGATATACATGCAAATCGACCGCTAAGCTTTTTAGTTCACATTTCAATAAAAGCGTGTTTTTTAGTTTTTTAAAAATTGTATAATTATTTTAAATGTAAGAACCTCTTGGGTTTACTTGCCTGATTCTACACTTTCATTTATTTTATTGTATTTATTATTTATTTATTTATTTATTTATTCATTTATTTCGGGGTAATTGATATAATGACCAAATCTGTGCCACCCGTAGAGATTATTGTTTTTAGTTAATAGAGTGGAACTGAAATTCATTTATCTCAATATAATTCTTACAATTTATCATCCTCCATCTCAAGCTGCTCTGTTGCATTATCACTTTTATCCAGTTGCTTAAGAAGGCTCTCTACTTATCGTCACCGGAAGCCAAAGTCAATGTTATTCTATGCAGAATTTTGCCCCTTTATAACTCATGAACTAATACATATTTTTAAGTTCCGTTTTCCCATTCAGAAAATTTCTAAAAATTAAACAGGTTATCGCTTTCTAAAAATTGATTATTTGAATTTTTAATTTTTTTTTTTTTCTTTGAAGTTGTAAAATGTGAAATTTTGCAATTTTAAACTTAAAAATTAAATATTAAAAATTAAGAAAATGAATTTTTAGAAAGCGATAGAAAATTTAACAGTTGGAAATTTTCTGAATGTGAAAACAGAATTTAAAAATACATATTAGTTAATAAGTCGTAAAGGGGCATAAATTCTCCATAGATTAACATTGGCTTCGCCTTTCGGAGACGGTAAATAGAAGCTTAAGCTTTGCTTTTAAGCCCTTAAGCTTTGTTTTTGATTCTTTTTAAGGGGGTATTTACTGGCCAGAGGGCACTCTAGGACATAATGTAGGGAGGTGGACAGTTGTCCACATATACTTTGTGGTGAGTCTCTTTTTCCTATTTTATATAAATATTCCTAAAATAGGCCGTGGTTAGTAAAAAAAAAAAAAAAAAAGAAAGAAAAAGAAAAAGTACTCTATTATTTATATTATAGTTGTGATCGATTTTTGACACTAGTTGAAATGTGTATCATCCCTTTTCTAACGCTTCCCAATTAATTTGCCAGCTCTTCATTAAATCTTTTTGTAATTCATGTTTTAGATGTGATAATGATGTTCGGACAAAATATAGCGTTGCCGCAACGTCTTGGATTGCTGTCCTTGCCAGCTCATATGCTTTCTCATTTCCTAAAACACCAGTATGTCCTCTCACCCAGTCAAAGTAAATGCTTTTATTTGAGTTGTAGATTTGTTATTGTATTTCTGTTATTAGAACATCTTGTGTTTCTAAATTTTTCAAGGCCAAAATACCTGATTGGCTGTCTGATAAAATTAATACTGTTAGAGAAGGTGTTTTTAAGAACCAACCTATTGCACGTTTTATTGCAGTTAGTTCAGCTTGGTAGACAGAGTTTTCGATCGATAGGCGACCACTTTTCGAATAGATTAATTTTTGTTTCTTCTATGCAGCAAAGGCGAAATTCGTACCTGTATCAGTTTTCGAGCCATCTGTTTAAACAAATAACAAACCTTTATAATATTTTTGTGGTAATATTTTAATTCCTTGCCATAAGGGCTGTATTATATGTTTCGATATTTTTGTATTATAATTGGAGCAAATCTATCCATTTTTGAAGTTGAAAGTCTCGTCATCATCAAGAACTTTTCCTCTCTTTGAAGTTGTTCGGTTAATGGTGGAGTTTGTAATAGTGTTTGTAATGCTACTGTCAATATTTGATTGTAGGTACAAGATATCAACAAAAGAACAGAACGTTGTGCCGAGAGAAGAAGCCTGTAACCATGTGATGGCTATGTATGTGGAAACCACACCCATAGCACAGCCATATGCTAATTATCTTTGGAGAATTATGGCAAACCAAATTTTATAAAAATTTGAAGGATGCCCCCTGAAAATAAGGAAATTTTACAGAGGTTCTGTGTATTCGGCACACTTTGATACTTCTCATAACGCGGAGGACACTGCCCTCAGGGAGGAGATCCGGTCGCTAGCAAAAAATTTGACACCAGCGACAGTAGCTTTTTGTTTAATATATAGAGGTAATTAAAATAAAATTGAAAAAAAAAATGATGCTGAGAAATGAAAAAGATTTAGTATGGAACGATAAATATTATGTATTTTTATAATTATTATTTATATATGTTTAAAGGACAATTAAAAGTTAACTTGCATGTATTTATTATGATTTCAGAAGGATACACCATGTCCCAAAAGTTTAGACAATCAATAAAATTTGCATTAACATAAAAAGTAATAAGGTACATTTAAAATTCGTAAGATAGGTAATAAATAAAAACTGTTTTGCTGATATACACATATAAATTATGATTAAAGGTTTGAAATTATAAAATGTACGTTAAATTATATAAAAATGTGCTGCCCCAAAAGTATAGACACGTGTGTTTTTGGTTTTACATTTATAAAAGTAACTAAAAACTTACTTTTAATAATGAATTGTATTGCAACAACACTCTATAACATGAAATACACGTTGTTACATAGAATTAATTAAGTATTGCATTACAGAAGGGGATATTTCATACCACACTTTGTCAATTGCAGTTTTTAAGACACATGTATATTGCTTTCCATTTTCTTATAATTTTACGAGATAAGATCCCCCATATGTTCTCCACGGAGTAGGAAAATTCCGGACCAGACTAATTATGTAGCTTTTCGCACGATCAACCCCATGGGTAAGTTCCGGACCAAACGTTGGTCCGGAATTTACCTATGCGTTTACACTCTACTCTTGTAAACTGAGGGGTGTTTCAAAAATAAAAATTAAATCGGTAATGATTGTCATAAGTGATTTAACAATTTATACTGCTTAGTATTGTGGTCATAATTACAGTTTCAAAAATTACTAATCCATATTACTGAGATTATCCAATTACTGTTGTACAATAAAATTAAAACTAAGTGCTATAATTTTCCAAATGAACGAAAAATAGATTTTTAAAGAGTAAATCATCAAACAAGTGTTTAAAATGTACACATATTCTACTTTAATACTAGTCTGAACATATTTAAAATTTTAAATAGCTTAATAAATAAAAATAAAAATAAAAATTAACACACAATATAAACACTTTCATTAAAAGGTTAAGATAGATTAAATATATAGTTAAAAAAAAAAAAAAAGCTTGAATTATATATATAAATTAAATATTATTACTTTCTTCTACTCATATGAAAGTAGATAAAATTTTGTTTTCGCGTCTAATTTTCGAAATGGAGTTTTATACCATAAATCCGAAAATCAGGTTTTTAACGGTTGGTTTGTGTGTTTATCTGTGTGTTTTTTAAGATTAAATAATGAAATAAATATACACATCAGTCTGAACATATTTAAAATTTTAAATAGTTTAAAAAAAAAATCAAATAATAGCAAACACTTTCATTAAAAGGTTTAGATAGATTAAATAAATAAATATGTTGTTCAAAAAAAAAAAGCTTGAATTAAATTACTCATTTGTATGAGTAAGAGAAAGTAATAAATAAATAAATAAATAAATAAAATAAAACAATAAGTACTAAACTTTGAAACAACGCCCTACAATGCAAAAACTCTCAACAAATGTTTTGGTTGAAAGAAAATACGACTCTTCGTCAGGCGAACAAAGTAGTCACATTCTGCAAACATAGTGATAACGCACAAATTACACAAACACCTACTTTGTTCAAGCCGACTTTTTTCGCCTGACGAAGTGTCATGTATTCTTTAGATCTGAAACAATTGTTGTCAGTTCTTACATTATATGGTGTTGTTCCAAAGTTTTGGACTTATTACTTTTAAATTCTAGTTCTGTTGTGTACTTTATAAATAAAATAAATCACTATTTTTATTCCGTTACCCGACTATTTTAGAAAATGGAAGTACTGTATTCGCTCCAAAAATTTGATGTCGAATTTTCACCGTATTTGCATGTTTTAAGGTCTCCTGAGTCCAAAAAACTTGTTTTCGGCAATTGGTCAGTGTGTGTGTGTATGTATGTATGTATGTGGGGAATCTTCTAGCTGTCATATCTCCAAAACTATTAAAGATAAAACTACGAAACTTCAGAATTGAGACAGGTCTAGTATACAGATGAATTTTCCAAATTTTGGTGAAAATTAGATAACTTGAAGGGGAACATCGGAAACCGTAGGTAGGACCGTAAGTCTGTTTCTCAAAAACGGCCCTAACGATTTTCTTCAAAGTTGCTCTATAAACACTCTATTAGATGTCCTCTCGAATTATATGGTTGGTTAATTTAGGAATATGGATAGGCGTCCTGTATAAATAGCTCAATATCAGGTTTCGCAAGTGCGTTTCTTTAAAAACGACTGTACGATTTACTTTTTATTTTATTTTTTTTCCAAACTCGCCATATTAACTCCCTTTTAAATATCCTTTTGTATGTAATTATTGTTTTCCGGTCAATAAAATGTGTATGGCAAGTTTTGGTTAAAAGTTGGTATCTCAAAAACGGCTCTAACGATTTTCTTGAAAATTATTACATAAATCCATTTTAGATATGCTTTGTCATATATTCATACTTGCCAACCATCTCATTATGAACCGTACAAATTTTAATACTCGACTTTTTTTTTCACACCAATAATTTTTTAGAGTAATTTTAGTCTTATTTAATCGTAACAACATTTGGAGAGAATTACTCTAAAAATATAGTGGTGTGAGAAAAGGGGAGTTTTTTCAGGGGCCGTTAACAATTGTACGGTTATTAATGAGATGTTTGGCAAGTATGTATATTATTTGGTTATTACAGGAAAATTAAAAGTCATCCCGATTGGTTAGATCAGTTTTAGGTCTCGGAAATTGGTGTTTTACAAATTAACTACCATTTCCCCCACCCACCCACCCTTTATTTTTTAACTCGCTATGTAAACTCTATTTTATATGTCTTTATACGTTTATCAAGTTTCTCTTGCGGCAAAAGTTTTAGGTGCCTACTTCGTTAGGTCATTTTTACGCCTTCTAATTACATTTTCTCCGAAAAATGCATACAATACGTGTAATAATGAGTAAAAGTCTTGTGTTTGTTTCACACCAGATTATATATGTATATGTATAATCTGGTGTATATATCTGGTATATATATATCTGGTTATATATATATATATATATATATATATATATATAATCTAATTTATAATACGGTATATATATATATATATACCGTTTTATAAATAAAACTAAAAAAAAAGAAATATTGAAATCATACAAACCACTTAAAGCCGTCCCCTGCCATCGATAGCAAAAAATATATTGCGCCCTATCTCCACAAAGCCTATGTCTAATCAGAGTTTTCACTGTTTACGGCAGCATCTTACCAACTAGACACTTCAACTTGAGTGTTTATTGTACTGTAGGTGGCCCTCTTAGGCTTCCATTTCCCCTGTTTACTGGTAGGACATATCTCATATTCTGCAGTGTATAAGTGCATAAGTTTTAATTTGAGTATATACATAAGTCGAGAGGTGGCGCTGCTACATTGAAATCATTCGGTTTATTTTAAGGCTGCATTTAAGATTCTACTGTGTGTAACTGCACCAGTTTTAACATAAGTGTACATAGACCGACAGGCAATGTTGTTATGTTGCAATTTACCTTGATTGTGAGAAGACTATATCTCAGATTCTATAGTGTAAAACTGCACCAGTTTTGCACTGGTGTATATCGGCCGACAAGTGGTGTTATCTGAATACTATCTTAAAATTTTCTCATTTATTTGAACTTTATGTGTTATCTGCCACTGTAAATAAGAGAACGACTTTTAATCTGCGTGTATTCAGATGGATTATTTTTCTGTTATATTACTTATATTTTTTATATCTTGTTCAGCTATTTCTGATTTAGAGTTGATTTTGGAATTAGAAGCGTAATAATACGGCAATGTTTAAATAAATTGTAATATAAGCATATCTCTCTTAATAATATTTTGCAGTGTATATTTTAAATTCTTGTTTTATAACTGTGTTGTTATTTCATAGTAAAATGTTAATAAAGGAATTGAAATTTATGTGTTGTAATTTTTGATCGTATATATATATATATATATGTTTATAAGAAATAATATATCTTTAATGTATCATATATAAATAGCGTTACGCTTATATCATACTTGCCAACCATCTCTTTATGAACCGTACAATTTTTAGTACCCGCCTTTTTTTCACACCAATAATT
Organism: Salticus scenicus; assembly: GCA_963930645.1. Taxonomy (NCBI): domain Eukaryota; kingdom Metazoa; phylum Arthropoda; class Arachnida; order Araneae; family Salticidae; genus Salticus; species Salticus scenicus. Next base: position 251,848,236 of record OZ005649.1, read on the forward strand.
TTTTACAGTAATTTTAGTCTTATTTAATCGTAACAACATTTGGAGACAATTATTCAAAAAATATAGTGGTGTGAGAAAAGGGGCGTTTTTTCAGGGGGCGTTAACAATTGTACGGTTATTAATGAGATGGTTAGCAAGTATGCTTATATTATATTGTATTTTCACTTTATTATTACGGCTACAATTGAGTTCTATGAAATCTGAGTATCATCTACACATTGATGAATGAAGGGTCATTCATACGGAGATTAAAAAGAAAGGAAAATATATTACATTATAGCCCAAACCACTATTTTATGCATCTGCATGTATTAAACTAACAGTACAATACTGTATCAAACTTATGCTGCAAAACATTTAAAAAGCGAAGATCCCCTTTTAAACTTGTGACTGATCCCTCGCGTTTTACGAATCAAAAAGAATGTTCTTCCATCCTTTCTAAAAAACATAGGTAAATTCAGGACCAAATGTCGGTCCGGAATTGAACCATGGAATTGCTTGACTCCCTCCTTTTGGTCCGGAACTTACCTACACCCGTTCTCCATGGGATTCATATCCAGACTAAGTGCTGGTCAGTCTAATAGTGTGATATTGTTTTGCATAAACCACGTTTTTGGTGATCTGAAGGTATGGATGGATGCCTCATCTTGTTGGAAAACACAGTCCGGTCCTGCTAACAAATCCATAATTGGCAGTAAATTGATACGTAAAATATCCTGATAATCCTCTGATTTCATTTTTCTGTTCGTCCGTAAATCCTAGAAATGTTTGCCCGTTGAAACAAAACTCTCTCCAGGACATTACAGATCCTCCGCCTTGTTGCCTGCTGAAACAGTTCTTTGGTTCTTTTCTTAGGTCATACCAGTAAAATTTATAACCGCCAGGGCCGCCCAAATTCCATTTCTTTTCGTCACTGAAGATTACAGAAAGCCACTTTTTACCGTATGACATATGCTTTCTAGCCCACTTTAGACGTGCATGTTTATGTCTCTGCTTTAAGCAAGGTTTTGCTTTAATTCTCCTGTAAATAATGTGTTTTGAAGCTTTAATTCTTCTGTGTACAGTACTTTTTGAAATTCTGGAAGTTGATGCAATTGCACGCACAGATAAATTATCAACTGAAGCCTTTTTTAGTAACATTCTATCATCACGTAATGTTTTCTTTGGTCTTCCGACTCGCTTTCGAGTATTCCATGTTCCACCTGATCTCAAAACTCCATAAATAGTGCTCAATGATCTCTTTAGTCTTCTTAATATTTGTACAGAATTTTGTCCTTTCGCTTTTAACTGTAAAATCTTAATAATTTCATGTTTAGAAATTTCTTTAAAACGAGGCATTTTTATCAGAATACGCAGAAAACGTCTTTTCCGAATCACAAACAAAACAATACATTGAACAAGGGTTTAAGGTGAGTAAAAAAATTTTTAGCAAAAAAGCTAAAAACAGATAAAAAGCTTTAGCAAAATGCTAAAATGCCTGAAACGGTAGAAAAAGTGCTGCACCGAGTAGCACTTTGGCCGAGTAGCCGAATACCGAGTACTCGGCATTTTACTACTCGGCCGAGTACCGAGTACCGAGTAGTTGTGAGAAAGAATAGTTGATGCATATATGAAGAAATTTGCACATCTTGAAATTTAAAAAAAAAAATGCTTTTAAACATAAAATTTAGTTAAATGGTAAACATCATGCTTTCATGCAGAACTTTTGTAGTGTATATACATAATTAGGTTCATTGCTATATTTTGATACTTTCAGCATAGTGGATTACTAAAACTATAGCTGATAACTTTATTCTTAACATCTTTTTTAGATGCGAAATTATCATCCCCCGATAATTCTTAGAGAATATAAAAGTTACTAGGCACTAAGGCTTAATTTAAGATACATGAAATTCACATATGAAAGGAGAACATTAAAATATTTTATAATTTCAAACATGATAGGCTTCATTAATCTTCAGATCGTAGAAATGTAAAATGGCAGGTGCATGGTTTTGGGCCATAAGTGGCAAAACAACAGATTTAATTATGAAAATACGTTTTAAATAACGTTTTAGTGTATTTACCTTTTTTTATATATAACGTAAAATGCCCTAAAAGCCTTTACTCGGTTAAATGCCCCCTTCTCTTTTCACATTATTATTTTTTTTTCTTAAAATACTAAATAAACGCACCTTTTGCTCAACGGTAGACTACATCCGAATAGGTGATAGTTTTTTACGTTACTTTATATTAAAAATTGAAAGTCAATCTTTTCTTACAGATTTGAAAGTGTCTTACTTTTATTTGCACAAATGTATAATGAAAATTTTGTGTTAATAATACATAGAAGTTCTTTTTTTTCTAAAATATTTTTGTCTGATTTATAGATACAATTTTATGTACTAAGTTTTTATAAAATAATGCATATTACATTCATACAAGATAGTTATAATTAAAAGCTCATATCATGAATCCTCTCTATACTAAGTTTGGTAACAGCACGTTTTAACTGCAGAAAGCTGTTAATAGCAAAAATTTTAATTATAATGACTCTGTATTTATATTTTCATCTTTTTTTAGTTTAGTTATAAAATAAATATCCCTCATTAACACATTTCTTTCAATAATGCATAAAAATAGTGAAATTCCCACAACTACTCGGTAATTAATATCAGTTTATACTAGAGCTGTACCGAGTATTCGGTATATACTCGGCACTCGGCTTACTCGGCCTATTTGCCGAGTACTCGGTATTCGACCAACTTTAGGCTATGTATTCGGCCAATACCGAGTAGTTGTGGGAATTTCACTATTTTTATGCATTATTGAAAGAAATGTGTTAATGAGGGATATTTATTTTATAACTAAACTAAAAAAAAATATGAAAATATAAATACAGTCATTATAATCACTATCAAGTAATTTTACGAAATTTCCCTCTGCCTCCCTCCTTTAAGGGCGGAGTGCGGACAAAAACACGTTTTTAAGAGTAACTTTGTTCCAAAGTGCCTCAGGAAAGCGATTTTTTGATATGTCGGGTGGTTACGCGTACTCAACACACACACTACAAAGAGGTTTTGTGATGAATTCCCACCCTACCGGTCTTGGGAGGTGGGGTCTAAAAGCATGTATCCATGTGTAACTCTGCACTAAATTATCTTAGGAAGGAGATTTTTTATGTGTGGTTCGATGTGCAGGGGGGTAAAAAACACGTTTTAAAATATAATTCTGCTTCAAATAATCTCAGGATCTCGATATTTTTTACGTCTGGTTAGGTAAGTGTATGCAAGATGCACTATAAATGGATTTCGAGAAATTACACTCCCCCTCTTCTGGGGCTGGCGTTGGGAAAAAACAAGCTTAAATATACTCCAGATTACCTTAGAATGATGAATTTTTTTGAGTGGGTTTTGATTAAGTGTACGCAATATGCACATTGATGGGAGGAAATTTTGCGAAACTTTCAACATTACCCGTTAGGGAGAGGGTGTAAAAATTAGGTAAGGTACTGCAGAAGCCATTGGGGCTCATGATTCAAAAAGTCTGGGGAGCAGGAAAACCACTACCAAAGGTAGCAGAAACTTTAACTTACATTTTGACTGATTTCTTTCTTTCTTTCTTTTTTTTTCTTAAGATTTTTTTTTTTATTATTATTGATATGAAATATTGAGAATTTATTTCGATATAATGACCAGCGAAGCGGGCAAAGCCTGCTAGTTACTTTATATTGTAAACTTTTTTAAAGCAATATGAACATCTTAAATACGACTTATCTTCTTTTTCTGGAGATATAATTATTACTATAGCATGTATAACTACATTAAGCTTATACTGTATCTGAAAATGAAAACATAACTTACAAAAAAAAAAAAAAAAAGTAATATAAGTGAAATTTGTTTATTAATATTCAAAGCTTTTTGGTTTACAATTTATAATTTTTCTTTCTTTCATATTAGACCACTTTACAAATGCCTCATGTTTATTTACAAATTGATTTCCTGTATGCGATTATTATGCGTAGTTCAGCGTTTGATTTTCCTTATATGCATGAACCGATGGATTTTTCTTGATCAATGTTGCGAATTTTTTCCCGTAAAAGATTCGTTATAATATTTTCGCCGATAATTTTTTTTTTCCAATTTGTGTTTAGTAAGATGCTTTAGCGAAAAAGCAAAAATATGTTATTTCATTTTAGCATTTTGGATAAGTCATTTAGCATTTCGCGAAAAATGCTACTGTAGCGGAAACACTGCATTTAACTCATTAAATTATTATTCTAAAAACATAGCAGACGATATTTCAATTAAAGGGAAAAATTATTTTGCATTTATAGAAGTAGACGACAATAAAAATATTTTATTCTGTGAACAAAAATGTGAAAGAAAACAAGTAATGCCGTATTGTGTCTATCCGCGTTTGTAATGATCGATAGATGGCGCTTTTTCAGCTTTTGTTGTTAGTAAATATAATAGCCACATGTATTTATTATTGTTCTTTTTGTTATTCTACTTAATATTCGTACTATAATTTCTACGCCATTACATCATGGAAAATTGATTGCTTTTGGAAAAAAATATTTCAGTTTATTCAAAGTTCGATCGGAAGTAGATTTTTAACTGAAGTTGAACAAATATTAGTTTCAAATCATCTGATTAATTCTTTACTTCCATTCCGCATTTGTAATGATCGATAGATGGAACTTTCTCAACTGCAGTTGTTAGTAAATTATAATAGCCACGTGCATTTATTATTGTTCTTTCTTGTTGTTCTATCATTGTTTCAGCGTGAAAGCTATCAGTGGTGTGATAATTTCACCTTAGCCCACCAGAGGGCGAGCATTTCATTACAATCGCGGTTAGCCGAAGCAACTGAAATTTTAAATTTGTCATTTGGAAATAAATGGAAGCTTAATTCTGGATTTCTTGATCCTTTGGAGTTACACTGTAGCACACAACAGTATGTGTTATCTTTTTTACCGGATTTATTCATTTTTATTCAGTAAATATATGTGAAACTAAATATCGGCCAGCAATGGAGGCTTGATGAAAGCCGAATTAAAGCATGGTTATTGTAATTTCACCTTAGCCCACAAGAGGGCGAGCATTTCATTACAATCGCGGATACTTTTGGGACAGCTAATTTTTATATAATATAATGTACATTTTATAATTTCAAACATTTGATCATAATTTATATGTGTATATCAGCAAAACTGTTTTTATTTATTACCTATCTCACGAATTTTAATTGTACCTTACTATTTTTTATATTTATGCAAATTTTATTGATCGTCTAAACTTTTTGGACACGGTGTATAACATTATCCGCGTTTGTAATGATCGATAGATGGCGCTCTCTGAACACTGCAGTTGTTAGTAAATATAACAGCCACGTGTAATTATTATTCTTTCTCCGCCATTTCATCATGGAAAGTCGATTGCATAATATGAGGATATGCAGTGGTGTGATAATTTCACCTTAGCCCACCAGAGGGCGAGCATTTCATTACAATCGCGGATCGTTAGTTAACTAAGAAATCTATTTGAAAATATTTATAATTAACATTTTTTTTTTAATTACTGAAATAAAGTTAAAGTTTCTAAAATAAAGATGGCAATTTCTAATAAATTAAAATAAATAGAAAAGGCTTAAATTTAATAAAAGAAATGCAAATTTCTGAAGCAAAAAATCTTCGTAACATAAATGTGACAATTAAACATTTATTTAAAACTATAAAATCTATACATCGAAATATTCTGTGATTCATAAGCGAGAACACGCATAGCTTCAAAACTACTCAATAAAAATTAAAAAGTTGATATCTACATGAAGGTAATATCATAATAAATAATCTGGTGTGTCACTTACACGACTTTCTCTTACCCTGAAATTTAATACAGTAAATACAGGTTGGAGATTAAGAGGTAAGATAACGATGTTATGTAAACCTATGTTAAACAATTCAAATTAGGCTTCGGAAGATTTTTATATGATAATTAATTCTGTGTGAGGGGGGCTGCCGCCCCCTCAACCCCCCGTTTCATTAATGCACCTAGATTTGAATAAAATTTAATTCGGTTATTAAAAAATAATTCTGTTTTTAAAAAATAATTTATTAAAATTATTATTTAAAAAATATATCTTTTATGATAATGCAGACGATTTCCATATTAGAGAAGTAGTATAACACTAAATATTCAAAAAAAAGTCCATTTTATTCTCAATATTAGTTTTTTTTTTTTTTTTTTTTTTTTTTTTTCCCGTTAAAAGTAAAAAAAAATCGATAACTTTGTTTTAAATTATCGCAGATCGATGGTTCAACCATTCGTTTTAAAGATATTGCCGAGCTCTTTTGAAAGATACTCATCATGAAAATTTACTCCCCTCGAGGGGGGACGTCCCCCCCCCCCAGAGGGGGAGGTGAGGCTCCTACATACACAATTTTTTTTCCCAGTTGACTATATTGCAAAATATACATATTCGTTTCATTTGGTTTAGTGCAGTCTATAGACGTTAAACTCTACTTACCTGCAACTTCCCCCATAGGCGTAATGTATTAGAATTCTCTTGATTGTCCCTGTACACGAACCATTTGCTTGATCTTAACGAAAAGCTTACTGTAGCATCTATATATATTACACATTTAGAATACCAAGTTTGGAATGTCTGCTACTATTTGTTCTTGAGATATGCTGATAACAGACAGACACACACACAGACATACACGCAGACCATTTGCTAAAAACATGATTTTCGTATTCAGGGGACCTCAAAACGTGTAAATATAACAAAATCTCGCGTTCGAAAATTTGACCCAAAAACATAACTTTCTCTACCTTATGGATAAGAGAAAGTAAAAAGAAAGAGTACAATGCTCAAGAACTGTACTTACCTATTTTTGTAATACACAGACAGCCACTTTCTAAAAATATAATCGAGTTCTTCATCCAAAATGTATAATTTCATCGATTACTGAATTAAAAATTTTGACGAATCTAATACTTTCTTCTTACGTATATATATATATTGAAGAAGGTAATAAAAAATTGCCTTCAACAATGATTATGCGTTCCTATTTGGGAAAAAAAAAAAAAAAAAAGTATTTATCTTATTACATGCAACTAAGATAATTAAAATATTTTAAGAATTTCACAGATTAAAAAAGATTTCACAGATTGTAAAATTATTTCTAAACTAACAAATAAACATTGTTTTATCTTAATTATTTAGTTAAAATTCGAAAATTTAATTAATTTACATTCAAAAATTTTTTTTAGTACGACAGGACTACTACTTTCAGACAGCGATTTCGCGTTGTCACCATTTTTGGCGTGACACTTTCAATTTGTCATGATGTCGGTCAGTATCCAGTTTTAGCATTTAATTTCTTAAACTTCATAATATTTATAGAAAGTGGTTTCTGAACATTTGTTGGTGAGAACTTTGGGATATGTATGAATTACAGCTTCTGAATATTTGTTGGCTCTTTCTTCTAGATGTGTATTGATAATGGCTTCTGAATTAATCACTATATCTTTTTAATATACATCGATAATATCTTCTGAATGGTTGGTAAACGTTTCTAACATCTATTAAATAATTATTATTATTATTATTATTTAAAAAAATTAATTATTATATTTTGTCAAAGACTTTTTTTTTTTTTTTTTTTTTTTTTTTTAAGTTGCTGTACAAACTTCGAGTGTATACTTGGTATTCAACCTGAAGCTTGACAGAATAGTCTGTATTTAGAAATATAACCAAATCATTCTTTGCTATACATTTACATATAAATAATATTATATATAAACAGGAAATGTGCAGGTTGAATGTTTTGCGGGAATAGACTTAATGAATAAAATCCAATAAAATAAATATTTTAGTACATTACTAAAATGAGTCATTGAATAGATATTTAATACTACTACCATCGGTTTTATTGAATAAATTTCGTACTTAATTCCCACAATTTCTGTTCTTACAAAAATAGATGAAAAGAATTAATATAAAAAACAGCTTCTCTTGAGTTGCAGTAATGTTACTTATTTTGATTTACGAACAGATCCAAAAAAATAAAAAATAAATAAATAAATCTTTAAAAATATTCTTAAAATCAATGTTTCCATTCTATTTCTGTCTTTTCTTCGAAAAATAATGAAAACTGAAATATTCTACACTGGGTTTTTTAAAGTCCAATTCTTTGAATAGCTCCCAGCAATACCTGAATAAAAATATTCTCAAAAGGTATGAAATATTTCGAAATTGTACTCAAATATATTGTAAGAAACGCAAAATCTAGATTGAAAAGTAAAGATTTTTTTTTTCCCCACATTTTTCTTTCTTTTCTGAATTTAGTGCATGTAATTGTTTGAGAAATAAAAAAATGACGATGAAAAGGCAATAAAATGATTTTAAGTATGCGTAGCAATGCATCAGAAAATAATGTGAAATAATGTGTAAACATCTATACTAATAAAAGAAAATATTTGCCCGTCTGTGTGCAAAGTACAGAAAAAAACTACGGCACGTACAGTTTTTTTTTTTTTTTTTTCCCTATATAAAGGAATTGAGATTCGCAGATTTGCAACACACTTATAGATATTCAATATTCCTATTAAATTTTTAAAAATTTTATGTTTGTGCGAATTTTTGCTTTTTTTTTCCTGTCATTTTCTTTGAGTTACAATTTCAAGCTGTTGCTAATAAAATAAAATACTTACAACTTTTCATTTCATTCATTTTATTTTTTCAACATGTTTTTTTTTTTTTTTTTTTTTTTTTTTTACATCTGAATAATAAATAATAATAATAATAGTAATAATTAAACCTGTATAATAAAAAATTTCTGTTAAAACTAATATAATAGCTCTAAAAAGTTTATTTTAATTAATCTATAATATTAAAACACAAAGCATATTCTGTAAGACCAAAATCGTACGATCTGGGCATGCGCGAGAAAATTTTGAACCAATTGGGAACGGGAAAATTACTTTATTTTTATGCAGAATACCGATGATGAATCAAGCAGACGATATTAATATCGATATGTCTATGGCAAACGCCTAATTAAAGCTCATTAATGCTTAATTAAAGTTAATATTACTCCGTGGCTTAATCATAAAAATAATTCACATGATTAATTCATATTTTCCAAGGAAATATACCTATTAAAAACAAAGCAATTCGCGAATACGTATCAGTTACCATCGTATGCATTTTCTCTCGCCGAAAATTTCTGTACACTGGGGTTGAGTTCACGATACACAGCCTGGGCGAGCACGGGCTTGCCCAGGTTAACCCACACCGTTCACAGACAGCATCACGTGATCATTTTTGGGTTACCCATGCATGCCCAAGGCGTTCACAGCTGGTGAATGGGTAGCCCGGGCTTTGCACACTTAACCCAGAAAAATTTTCTGAGGAAAGTGGTCACGTGATGGGTAAAATGCATGTTGTTTGTCAACATCGTAATATCTGATGAGAATTACGATTTTTATTCGTTGTATTAGAATGTTAAACCTCACTTATATTAAGTTATTTTTTCTTACCAATTTTATCCCTTGAAAATTTCAGCAACACATGTGTATTTCAACAGACGTAGAAAAATTTATTTCATAAAATTTTAAATATAGAAATATTTTCATAATATACACCTTTACAGTAATTAATCTATATTTAATCATTTGTTTTAAAAAGAAAATATTTTTATAAACTAGATTTCATTTATATAAACCGTGCGTTAAATAATGATGAGCAGTTTGAGTTATTATTTCAAATTAATATTTATGTTTCTTTTTATACATTTTCACAAATTATTTTGATGATACAGGTATGAAACTTTTCAGGGGCTACCCCTGTATTCAGGGTTTTTGAAAAAAATGCTATCCTTGAACTTCATGTTGAATTATTGTTGTATTTTAGAGATTTCTCATTTCGGATATTTTATTTACCTTGTAATGTATTAAGAATCCTCTAAATATCACTTATGATAAGTACTACTTGTACTATTAATAATAGCCATATGATATCATTAAGTCTGCCATTGCCTTTCATTCTACATTCATGTAGCAGTTTTAGGAGGGTTTTGCATATCAAATAGTTTCACCCGCTGACTCTATTACAAATGGTTTAGATTGATAGCATAAATATTTTTTCATTTTTATGCTATTAAATTCATTTGATTTTAATCAGGGTTTATCACTCAATCTTAGCAGTTTTAGTTTTCTTCTGTTCCATTGTTTGTACTAATCTAAAAGATTTTGTAAAGTTGAAACATACTTATAAATGTTTACAATTTTCACTATATTTTGATAAAAAGTATTAATATATATTTAAGTCAAATACAAAGAAATGCTGATAAGTCATTTGATGTCAGCAATGATATTTTTCCTGAACATATTTCTTAAAATTTATTTGTGTTAAGTGAAACTGTATTCAATGTGCTTGTTATTATTCAATACTGCAATGATTGAAATGATATCTCTTTATATTTTAAAATAAAACGACATATCACATGTCATTTTTTGAAGGCAATTTTAAAGCTTTGCAGCATTGAGTAATATTTTACACAAGGTTGTTATAGACTAAATCACTAAATGTCAAATTTGTTTCCTAGCATAGCAATTTTACTTTCGGATGTGTTTAGTTACTGACTATATGATACAATTTGCCAACTAGTAAACAGTCATATTTGGGAGATACAAGTGAATGGTTGCCGTAATCATAGGCCTGATGTATAGTGTGTTGTGCTAATGTATTTATGCTTAATTGTATGGTAACCTCTCAATAAAGAAAGTTATTTTCACTTTAGTAGAAAGAAGGCAGGGTTGGCTTGATTTTATCCGACCCAATAAAACCCACCTGAAAAAACCCAAGTGTTTTTTTCAAAATCCTTATTTAAAATTCCACTTTTATCTAACTTATAATAAACATATAAATATAAAACAAATATTATGTACATTAATAGAACATTGAACAAAGAATTTTCAGAAATATTGGAGGTTCTCAAACTGCTCTGTAGGAAAAAAAATCTCCCATGGAAAAAAATTATAATTATCTTATTAAAACATAATAAAAAATTACCTATACAAAAGCAAGAAAAACTAGTATGTTGTGGCCACCACATGACTTTCTTCTATATTTTCATAAACAAATTCACTCAGTACAAATAATTTATTAAAATTATTATTTAAAAAAATTATCTTCCATGATAATGCAGACAATTTCCATATTAGAGAAGTATAACATAAAATATCCAAAAAATGTGAAATTTATTCTCAATATTACATAAAAAAAATCTTTTTTTGATTAAAAATAAAAAAAATTTATAACTTTATTTTAAATTATCGCAGATCGATGGTTCAACCATTCGTTTTAAAGGTATTGGAGAGCTCTTTTGAAAGATACCCATCACGAAAATTTACTCCCTTCGAGGGGAACCTCACCCACAGGAGGGGAAGCGAGGCTCCTACATACACAATTTTTTTTTCCAATTTTTACCAAAAGTTGATAGGCACTAATTTATGTCAATGTGTAACTACATACCAATTTGTATGAAATTCTGTGCAGTAGTACCTGAGATACAGTCACCACAAAATTCTGTCACACACACAGACAGACATTTTCTAAAAAGGGTCAAATCATGTTCTACAGCTCTCAAAACATGTAAATCCATCAAAAATCCGAAGTTGAAAATTTTTACGAATCCAACACTTTCTTCTATTGAATATAGAAGAAAGTAAAAAGTTGTTTATTAATATAAAGAAAATTGTGAGACTCGAGGAATAAAAAAAAAAAAAAAAATTAAAACGTCTTGAAAACTGTTGTGCAACACTGTTAAGTAACGTAGAGGGGCAATAATTAAAAATATTTTATGAGAATTTAGTGACTATGAAAAATTTAATAAAGCAACACTAAATAATTATTAAAATCCAGTTTTTTGTTGTAAAGGGCAGATAAACAGAATTTTAGAATAACAATTATATAATTAAAAAAAATTTTACTTTATAACTTAATCATAATAAGACTTTAGAAATTTTGATTTTAATGTATAATTAATGTATAATTTTTTGTAATTATCTTATTATGAACTAGCCGCCTACGGCGACCAGCTGGTTCACGATCCTTGAAAAATCATCCGACTTTCCGACTCTCGCTCAGTGGCACCTTTTCCCCATTTCAGGTCCTACAACAGCTTATTGATATATAGTGAAAGTAGCTTTATTAAAAAATTTAATCTCAGTAAATTCCTGCTTGGTAGCACCCTCTTCTCGTTTCAATATCTGAAACAGCCTGTTCGCTCATCGTGTTATGATCTTTGAAATTTCTGACTTTAGCAATGTCCCACTTGAAGGTGCCTTATCTCCATTTTAGAACTTACAACAACTTCCTTGCTCATACTGCAAATAGCTTTGAAAATTTTAACTGTAGCAAATTTCTGCTCTGTGGCAACTAAGGCGCCGCTTTACGTTTCATGATTTGAAACTGCCTGTTCGCTCACCATGTAAAGGACCTTTGAAAATTGTGATTGTGGCAAATCTGCAACCTGGTTGGGCCTATGGTCTCCCAATCTTTTCCCTGTAAGTAATTCACTCATAATCAGAATTGGAGATATTGAATTATTAAAATGTCAAACCGTCCTCTGGCGACAAAGATTTGAAATATATTACTCTTCAATTTCAATTTAAATGACTTTTAAAATGATATTTTACCTATGAAATTATCTTAATTAGAAGCTGAGATACAAAGGTAATATAAGCATTGTTATAAAAAAAGTTGTATCTGATTTTTCTCTGAAACTTGCATCTGCGGGCTAAATAGTGTTAAAAATCCTCAATACAAAATGTGAGTGGAGTATCGGAATTCGAAAGCCTGCATCATAATTAAAATTAGAGATACAGTAAGACCCCACTTAACGCGGGGGATATCTTCCATCAAAGTAGAGCGTAATGCGAAACAGCGCTAAACAAGGCGTCTGTATAAAAATATAAATGCGTCCGTACAGCACCGCACTAAACAAGAAACACAACTACATTGTTTCGGATATGTTATTTGGAAACCTAGCGCTGCGCGCGCACAATTTCGGGGAATCCCCGGGTTGAAATAAAAGAGCACTAAACCGAAACAGCGTTAAGCAGGGTCTTACTGTATTGTAATAAAGGCGGTCTGGCTTTGAGTCCTTCTATACAAACTAATTTAATTTATGTTACATATTAGTTTTAACAGAAATCATCTTACGATTTCTCTGAAAACTGACTAACATATATATTTAATGGAATTCTAAAAATACATATATTATATATGGATATGAAAACATGTACAAACTGACCAAAACCAAACTGATAAATACTTTTAAAATTCGTTAAAAATAACTAAATTATACTCTAATCTATTCTTAAGATATTAAGAATAAACAATTTACACATCAAAATTTGATTTTTTTTTTTTTTCCTCCTTGAATTAGAAAATACATTAAAAAACAAGTCCTTCTGGTTCAATTGGAAGAATAGTTTTCTTTTTTTGGAATTGGTCACTATTTTTAAAGAAGGTGGTGATTAAACTTGATTAATGAACTCGGTTAAGATATATGTATGAGCTCGGCAAGGTCAATGAGTGTAGCCTGGAATTGAACGTGGCACTTCTTGTCTACCAGAGAGAAGAATCTCTCCATTTAGAAATGTTTTTGTAGAAGAATTAGTTCAAGTATGTTAATATAATAAGAAAAACAAAATCATTGCTAAAATGCTTTTAAAATTCGAATAAACTAATAATAGGCAATAATTATGAAATATATATTTATGTATATAGATGAATAATGTAAATATGAATAGTTAAAATTATCCTGCACTCAAAGCTGGTTGACATGAGGTACCGGGTTCGAACCCAGGTCGGCCTAGTCGTTCTAAGTTTTTCATGGTTTTCTCCAAAACTTGCATAAATACGGACTAGGATCCCTTAAAAAGACCTCCATATAATGCCTTCCCTCTCACGCCTAGGACGCTTGTGCAGTCAATCTATATATTAATTTGAAACATGTTTTTGTCTGTCTCTACTATATTGAGAGAACGGCTAGGTGTAAAAATTCGGTTGAGGTGTCTAAAAAAAGGTCTTGGTCTGTAGATGTGCTATGAAAAGAGAAAAATAAAAAAAAGTCGAACGTCCCAATTAATATACGAAAAATGCAATTTTTTAGAATGACGTCATTTTCGGAAATGCAACAATATAGCGAGTTAATCTGAATTTTTATTGCCTTATAAAAACAAAGTTCACATGTTATCATTTTATTTTTTAATTATTGTTCCTTTTTTACAGTGTGGCAACAGGAAAAAATATTTATTTATTTCGCCGTTTTTTCTCTTATTTCTTTATTTCATTTTTGGAAATGCAAAAATACAGCGAGTTAATCTGAATTTTTATTGCCTTATAAAAGCAAAGTTCACGTGTTATCATTTTATTTTTTAATTATTGTGCCTTTTTTACAGTGTGGCAACAGGAAAGAATCTATATATTAATTTGAAACATGTTTTTGTCTGTCTCCACTATATTGAGAGAACTACTTGGTGTAAAAATTTGGTTGAGGTGTCTAAAAAAACGTCTTGGTCTGTAGATGTGCTATGAAAAGAGAAAATTAAAAAAAAAGCCGAACGGTTTCGGAGGGAAAACGGGTTAAAAACACGTTTACGAGCTTAACTAAGCTCCAAATTACTTCACGGTGAAGAAATTGTACCTTTTGGTACTAGAGTCGAACACTAAAAAATAACTTTCTGCGAATTTGGAATTTTCGATTTTAAAGGGGGAAAGTAGATTTGGAGGAAGGGGGGAAATTAGTTTGAGAGGGAAATCCGTTCTAGACTCACACATGTAGCACCTCATTTTAAAGGTTTTGAAAAATCATGTTGATTGGAGATGTTTGTATACAATATAGGGCGTCCCCTGGTGGTGAAAAATGGAACAAGGTGATTTTGCAGTAAGCCCTATCATGTTACACCTTTTTTTAAAGGTCTTGGTATTTCCTGACCGTTGGTGATGTTCGTACAGAACACACTGTGCCCCCTGGTGGTGGAAAGAGCAACTAAAGGATTTTGCAATTGACACCACCATGTGACACCTTATTTGAAAGGTCTTGGAAATTCAAGACAATTGGTGATAAAGGTCTTAAAATTTCATGTTGATTGGGAATGTTTGTATACAATAAGTGCGACCCTGGTGGTTAAAAATGGAACTAGGTGATTTTACAGTAGACCCTATCATGTTACACCTTATTTTAAAGGTCTTGGTAATTCCTGACCGTTGGTGTTGTTCGTATAGAACACGCATTGTCCCCTGGCGGTGAAAAGTGCAACTAAAGGATTTTGCAGTTGACACCACCATGTGGCACCTTATATGAAAGGTCTAGGAAATTCAAGGCAATTGGTGATGTTCGTATACAACATAGTGCACACTCTGGTGGAGGAAAGTGGATTTTGCAGCGCGTGCGTAGCATGTCTGCTATACAGTGCTGCAGCCACAGGTAGCGGTAACACAAGTCTAGAGGTTCGTTCGGTTCAAGATTAATTTTTGAAAATTTTTTCATGTTATTAGCGGGCTGCATATATGCTGCCGCAGGCACGGGGTCACGAGCCCGAGTTCCATTCTGTTTGAGGTAATTTTTTTTTTGTCACAGATGATTATTTTTTTTATGCTTTCTTTTAAAAATAGAAATTCAAACAAAATCGAGTTAAAGATATAAAACCATACACATTTAAGATTCATTTAAGGTTATTATCATGGGCTCGGGCATTGCCGGGCGGGTTCGTTCGGTTCCAGGTTATTTTTTTGGAATTCTTTTATGTTATTAGTGGCCCGTGTATGCGCTGCCGCAGGTACCGCGATCACAAGGCAGAGTTTTGTTCGGTTCGAGGTAAATATTTTTTTTGTTACAGCTAATCATTTTTTTCGTGATGCTAATATTTAAAAACAGAAATTCAAACAAAATTGAGTTAAAGGTATAAAATCATACAAATTTAAGTTTCATTTAAGATATCATGGGCCCGGGCAACAGCGAGCGTTTTCGTTTGGTTCCAGATTAATTTTTGGGAATATTTTTATGTTATTAGCGACTGGCGTATGCGCTGCCGAAGGCACCGGGGTCACAAGGCAGAGTTTCGTTCGGTTCAAGGTAATGTTTTTTGTTACAGCTGATTATTTTTTTGCGATGCTTTTATTTAAAAATAGAAATTCAATCAAAATCGAGTTAAAGATGTAAAACCATACAAATTTAAGGTTATTACCATAGGCCCGAACAACGCCGGTCGGGTCAGCTAACATGTAGTATTTAACAGAATAGAAAATAAAAGATAGCAACTGTTTATTTGGGTCAGTTTGACGTCACATTGACAGTACTTTGTAGAAAGTGATGTCATATATAATATTTCTAAGTATTTTTCCGAATTTCTTTTTTTTAAGTGAAATGTCGTAAAATATATTACATATTTTAACTTGAAATACATTTATAATGATGCAATGATTTTTGAAACATTACAATCAATAAAGTGATCGTCGAATTTGACGGGTTTCAGCTAGTAGGCTTTATTCCCAAACACATTTTATTTATAAAATCATTTGCCTTAATTTTAAGAGGAGGGATAGGAGAAATCCGTTTTTGGCATGAAATTTTGGATTTTTGAATAAAACTCTGAAAAGAATGGAACAAAGATGTAAAAAACAGCCATGCGACTTCTTTAGGATATTTCCAAAACACATTTTTAATTTTTTGGACCTGCCATTGTTTTTTTTTTTTGGTTGGGTGGGTGTATTGTATGTGTTACAAAGGGCAAATTTGAGACACCCTTTTTAGAGCTAAATTTGTCCTGGGAAATTTATGAGAGCTGCAGTCATGAAGTTTGGTGCTTGGATTTTTTATATGTATCTGACAACTAAAGAAACGGGATTTATCGAAATACCCCCACTTTCCCCCTGGAGGGCAGGAAGAAAAAAACGAATTGCTTCATGGTGAAGAAATTGTACATGGTGAGATTAGAATTGAGTATATATAAAACAAATACCATTTTTAATTATTGATTCTTAAAAAAAGAGAGGGGAAAATCGTTTTTTGGGGGGAAATTTCAGAAATTCCGGATTTTTTAGCAGCTTTATTAAAGATGTTACAAAGGTATTTCCAAAGATATTTTCTCTCTTGTGATTTTCGATTTATTTATTTATTTTTTGGGAAGGGGGGGGGTTTAAAGTAGCAAATTCAAGACCCCCCCCCTCTTTTAGCGGTAAATTTGTCTTTGGAAATCTATGGAATGTACAATAACGAAATTTGGTGTGTAAATTGTTTATATGTATCTGACACTTATTGTAATGGGATTTTACAAAATCCCCCCCCCCTTGAGGACGAGGGGGCTATAAACACGTGTAAAAACACATTTTTACATTTCAATTTACCTTAAATTATCTTAGAATGGCAAACTTTGGTGTGTGGATGTTTATTAGGTGTACGCAGTATGTACTTTGTCGAGATTTCGCAAAACTTCGAACTTAGCCACTAGGGAAGGGGAAGTAAGAATCGGGTAAGTTGCTGCCGAAAGCAGTGGGAACATGGACTCCTCACTTTGCAAGCAAGAAAAATCTCTACCGAACACAACGGGAACTTTAACTCAGGTTAATTAATAACGATAAGGGATTGTGACAACTCATTTAAATATTGTGTCCGGCAAAGCTTGCTAGTCTATATATAAATAAATGGCTAAGAGATTTTTGACTCTGTCTGTGTGTTGAGGCAAGTTGCCACCAGATTTTCATACTTTAGTTAATTTTAAAAAATCTAATAGTCCGATCGATAAGTTAATTAAACCGACGGATTCAGAAAAAATGCCCCTTTCATTTGGTACCTTATTTGTAACAAAACTTTGATTAGATTTTTTTAAAATTAATTAAAATGTGAAAATAATAACCTGGTAAAAGCTTTAAAAATGGACATTTTACTTCAATTTTTTCAATACTGTCTGTTTCAAAACTGTCATCTGATAAGCACCCAAATAGAAGCCCACTGGTAAGCTATTGTCACAGGCAATAGGGACAGACACCCGAGAATGAGTGGGTCACTGCCAAAGGCAGCGGGAAACCAAAGCGGGCTTTAAAGTAATTTCATGATGTCTTTAAATTTTATTTTTGTTTGTAAAACGATATAGAAAAGAGTTTTCCTTCACACATTCACGCCGGCGTGAACCACCGGTGGGTCACAGCTACAGTCAGCAGAAAAATATCCGAGCACTAGCAATGATCTCTGTCCAAAAAAAGTACACTTAATAGTGCTTTGTTAAATAAATCCTTGACTAATCATGTTCTTAGTCAGTCTAAGAACATGATTCGATAAGGATTTATTGAACAAAACAGTTTTAAGTGTACTTTTTCGATATCAGAATTATTGGCTAGCGCTCGGAAACTTTTGAGTAGACTATGCAAACAAAATGTGCCGGCATGAATGTGTTAAATATAGTGATCAGCGAAGCAAGAAAAGCCTTCGTTGATTGACTACCTTCATTGATTTCATTAATTAAAAAATGGTTTCGTTAACAAACTTTGATCTATTGGCATGCAGGCCGAGTTTTGTACATATCGAGTTTGATTTTGAAATTTTTCCCGCATTCGGAAATCGGTACGTTTCTGAACCGGGGCTTTGCTAGTAGTCGATAAAGATTTATATCATTTTCTTTCTAATTGGTTGTTATAGTTTCATAATTTTTAATAAAATTATTAAAAATTGTATTGAAGATGATTTTTCTTGTTTTCTATGTTTGTTTCTGATCAAACTGCTTTTTTTCCCAACATGTTTAGTTGATTAGTTAGATCACTGAAAAGCTCACTATCTTATGCCGCCAATGGGCTATTATAACTGCGGACAATTGGATGCAGAATGGTAAAATATTAATAATTAAAAAAAAAAAAAAAAAAATAAGCACCAAGTGGACCAACAGACTAATTTTTCCCTTATAAATGTGAATTGCACTATTAAACACTATTTGAATGCATGCTTGCAGCCAATATTATAAAAGAATTGAAAGATTTATCATATTTCAGAAGACACTTTAGGCTCAGGAAATAGAAGCTCTTGTGAAAATATTAGTTTTTTTTTTGTTTTTTTTCAATTGTATTTACAGTTGAACACATTTCTTTAGTTTCTATTAGTACTTTATACTGGAAGTGCTTAAGCAGATGAACGAAAAGTCACATTTTTCGGTTCACATTGGTATTTTATACATTTCTTCCTTTTTTTTACATTAAAGTAAACTTGTTAATTGCAGTTGTATTAGCCAGACTTCACAATACATTTCAGATTTTATTGATTCTGTTGTTTTAAAAAAATGCAATTTGGATTTTTTTTTTTTTTTTTACAGTTTAAAGTAGCATTTATTATTTTTTTTTATGGATGATCAAGTTTTCATTGGTATTTGGTGTTTTAAGATTAAAGGCAACTGAGTACTCGAGGATCCCAGGCCTGATAAAGTTTACATTATATAACTACATTTAAAGTTTAAATTGCAAAATTTTATAATGTGATAAATATGCTAAGAAAAAGATATAATATTTGTTGTCCTTAGTGAAAAAGAAGAGATCACCAATTTATTTAACAAACATATTTAATTCCTCTGAAGAATCCTGATTATCTTGATAATGAATATTAAGGGAGCAATCAATAATATGAAACAATATTTTGCCCAATATATATCATGAAAATATACACATGTCATGTATGTTTTCGATTCCCAAGGACAACATATCAAATCTATGCCTATGCTAAAAGCAAAATATAAATGCATAAAGCATAAATCACTACGTTCTCTGGGACTTTTAAATTTTTCTTTTATAAATATTTGAAAAGCTTTAGAAGGACGAATTAACTTTAAAGAACATTAAATACCTTTTACAACATCTGAGGACGACTACGAATGTAGTCGAAATATATAATAATTAAAGCTGCCAAAAATGAAGGATTGTAAAAGGTATTTAATGTTCTTTAAAGTTTTTCTTTTATTTTTGGTTTTATTCAATGATTGAAAAATTCTCTCCACACACAAAAATTTTTAAATGATAATTTATAATTAATAGTAACTCCACTACATACACAGCATCACTTAATAAGAATGTAATATATAGATTAATCAGGATACCATTTATTATATTTCATAAACCAAAGTAATTACTTACATAAAACAAAGAATGTTGAATACATTATAAAATAGATAACATTCTAAAAAATTGAACACAATTTTATTTTTTAAATAAGACGCAATAAAACATGAAAAGTATCCGGTTTTAATTCAATCTTTTCAATGTAAACTTGATCTGATCATCCATAAAATTTAGTACTTCTTTAAATTTCAACATTAAAACATTAGCATGTACATTTTATAGGAAATTACATTTTTCTCAAATGATAGTAATACATAAAACCAAATTAACACGTGAAGCATGAATCTGTTAAATCTGATATGCATTACGAAGTCACACTAGTACAACTGCACAATTAACAAGTGCTATTTAATCTAATGTAAAATACAAAAAAGAAACCTGTATAAATAATACCAACATAAACCGGAAAATGTGATTTAACCGCTCAAATACTTCTCAGTATAAAATAATTTAAACTAAAGAAAAGAATTCGTCTGAAAATACGATTTAAAAAACATACCATGCTTCCAACAACAGCTTCTGTTTCACGATTTAGTATGAAATATCTCCTGAAATTTGTTTAATCATCCATTTCTTTTATAATTTTCATATATCTTATTCTTGGAAGATAATTTCTTTTTATTAAGCTATTTATTTTTTGTGACTCCTGTTTTTGGAATCTTAAAATATACACAAACATCGACGAAATCCGCCATGTTTGTAATTGTCTGGTTGATTTGCTAGCGTCAACAACAACAATGGGGAAATGGAGAGTGGGTAAAAGCGTTCACGAAAACGATTACCCAGGTTAAAGTTATGACGTCATTTTCGGGGGATGTGCATACCCAAGCCCAAGCCCGGGCTGTGTATCGTGAACTCAACCTGGATGTGGCGCCATCTGTTGCCATGTCAATATATTATACCATATTCTTAAAATTATTTTTTTCCATTTCTTAAAAGAAAAAAAAAAAGAAAAATTCTTTTAAAATTAACAAATTATCAAAGTTTATTGTTCTTTAAAAGTTAACTTTCAGCAGTTGAAAACTTTGTTTAGAAAAGATGAAGATAAATATTTAAAATCAAAGGAGGTTTTATTTTATTTTATTTATATTTTTAATTATTATTTATCTAATTATTATAATTTCTGATATTTCATTTCGATACCATATTAGAGTAAAAATAATTTGAAAAGAATAACATTAAAGTATTGATATTTTATACGAGTAAAAATTTACATAGTATAATTTATTATTAAAAATTTAATGAGCAAATTAATTTGCTAAAGTATTCATTTCATTCTTATTTATTTATTTTTAACAGTATACTTTTGTTGCAATATACTATTTTGATAGAATAAAGTGTTATACTGTTCCAGTAAAAACAAATTTTAACTTTATTCCGATTTGCAGTTTATTTTACAATAAGTTAATATTTTGGATTATATCCAAGTGGTTTTACAAATATGGGAAATTGGGCAGGGGGCTTTAAACCAGCTAAGAGCAATGTGAAATATTAAAGCAAGGGAGTTTTAAACTTTATGACGTGAAGAGATTTTAGTGGCACATCATCCGTCAAATTTTGACGGATATTAACTAGTTTATGTTTTAATTTCAATTAACCAAATAGTCATATGTTTTTATACTTGATTTTATCTTCTGCAAAGTAATGTGAGTACACCTTTAGCATAGGACCCCTTTGGCGACTTTTAATACATTTTTCCAATTTGGTGATGAATTAAAATGGTTATCTAAGTAAAGACCTTGGCACGGAACATCCCAGCTACTTCGGTTCTAAATATTAAATTTCGCGCGTGGGTTCCTATACTAAAGCTGTACCCTAATGTGAATGCATATTTAGTTTATTTTAATTTAACTGTGTTTTTAATCAACATAATGAAACTCAAATAATTGAATGTATTTTACATTTTATTAACAGCTGTATATCACGGTACTTGGACATGGTTTTGACTTGCTGAAAATAGTTGTCAATCACAATATATTTATTTGAATATTTCAATTATTTAAGAATTCTAAAACTATTATGAGCGTCTTAGTTAATATCTTTAACTAACTGGAATAATTTAATTTAAATAGAGAATTCGGATTCCTTGGATTACTTCCTGTCTTTACATTTACGATTCCAACATTTACGATTCAAGAACATCAAGTCGTAGATTTTGAGTTTATAGACTACTCATACTAACATTTTATTATATATATATATATAGAGAGAGAGAGAGATAAACATCGTGTATGTTAATTTCGTTAACAGGCCTAAAACAGCCCGTATATTTGCCTGATTTTCAACGACTTTTTTTTTTTTTTTTTTTGCATATATAATCTTCTACAGTATGTTCTTCTATTGTTTAATTAAGTGACAATTTATTGTCTAGTGATGGAAGAATCATAACAAAAGGAGAGTCTGTCGATACCTTGTTTGTATTTAATGCAGTCTGACAATACTAAAACGCACTTGAGAGAAATGCCGTCCACAAACCGCAATATATTGAAATTCGTTTGTGCGTATCTTCCCCGAGTACAAACACTGCATATACTAGAAACTATACAGTTCTTTTTATGAAGGCATAGATATTTATACCAAATCTCAAGTCCAGTAGATGACTTTTTTTTTCTGCTGTTTTGGTACAAAAAGGCAAACATTCAACACGAAAAACACCAAAACTTTTTTATGCCTCAGTACAAAGGCTTCATTGGCGTTCCGTCATTTAAAAATTTGAAATATTCTTTAAACATTACTAGGCATATCATTTAGGTATGGCTGTGTGAATTCTTTGAAGGTACTGCCATTCGATTTTTGGTATTTATAATTAATATATGTTCAACATCTACTGCTAGTAGATTATTTTGTGTCTACTATGCATCTATACTAGAAAATAACCTTCTGCAGTCCTGTCATTAAACACTTTATATCACATGTACTGTAAAAATATTATATAAGATGTATAATTTAATGTGATTTAAACCCTATATAAAAATTGCATTTTTATATATAAATGTTCTATTGATCACAGAAAATTGATAATTCAAAATTGATCAAAGAAGTTTTAAAATTCAAAGCTTCAAATGTCTCTCAAAAAATATGAAAATTCAAAGATTCTGGGCAAGTTTTGAAACATACAGGCGGGAGATTTAAAAAAAAAAAAATTAGAACCTATTTTAATTTAGACGTTTTGAAATTCGAAACACTATATAGTATGTCTTTTAACTTCATGAACGTAAAGTCTATATTATATTAAATATATTTCAGCGAACATTATTTTCTGAAACTAAAAGAAAGAAAACAGTAGCAAATTAAACAAAAAATAATAATGTTTGGACACATTCTGTAAAAAATAATACTTGAAATGCATTGTAGTTGTATTGTTGTATTGTAACATGTCATTGCAAAGTTTTTTTAATATCTGTATTCATTTGAATATCAATAGCACATACGTTTCTGGAAATATAAAAATTTATTTATTTAAAAAAAAAAACAAAAAAAAAAAAAACATGAAAAATGTTTATAGTTTTTTTTACTTTCTTCTATATTCAATAGAAGAAAGTATTGGATTCGTAAAAATTTTCGACCTCGGTTTTTTTGATGGATTTACACGTTTTGAGAGCTGTAGAACACGATTTGACCATTTTTAGAAAGTGTCTGTCTCTCTGTGTGTGTGTGTGTGACAAAATTTTGTGGCAACTGTATCTCAGGAACTACTGCACAGAATTTCATACAAACTAGCGAGCTTCGCCCGCTAGCGGGTCAGTATTTTCAAATAAATCACTAAAATTAATGAATCACTAACAGTAACTTTTAGTGTTAAGAAAAGAAATTTAAAAAATATATATCATTTATGATTGGGTAAAAAGTCGGTCCGGGTCCCCACTGCCTTCGGTAGCGCAGTCTCGTGCGCGCTGCGCGCGCGTATTCCTGATGTGAAAAAAATCAATTTTCACATATGTTAAATTAGCAGAGTTAGAAGTGAAATATACGATAGTTGCTCAGCTCTAATAAACTATAAAAATGATAAATATGTGTGGCATTCATTGAAGACCAAAAGTTTAATTAAAACAGTTTATTAAACTTGAAACAAAATGATGAGTAACATTAAATAAGCAGAAAACAATAGTTGAATAAATACTTTGCTGACGAAAGGTTAAACACCTTCAAGATACACTGCCATGTAGAGTTTAAATAGAAAACGACTTTTACATTGTGACATAACTAGATACACTAAACGTATCGTCGAAAATATCAAGTCACAAAAACGTAATTCACAATCATTATAAAACTAAACACTTTATAACTAAATTAAAATACCAGCTCATGACTTTGAGCTAAACTGAGAAAACATAAAAGCATAAGAGGCTAAAGAGCTTAAGAAACTAAGAAATTAAGAGCACGATTTCATATTCCTTACCTCCTTTTATAGCCGCGAACGGATTCAAAGTAACAGCTACTTGATGCTGTAATATCGGCAACGCCTCCCATAACTATAGCAACATGACGCTACGAGTCTACCGCCATCTATGGGCTAAGCACAAGACTCAGCAGTTGAAAAATACAACATCTCCTTGCTAGGTAGCGAAATGAACAATCCGTAAAAGGATTTAAACATATTTTCTTTAAGTTAATTTTAACAAAACATGCTTTTAAATACAAGGTAAGTAAATTAAAGTTATTTCAAATGACTTAAACATAATTATACTAATAAGGAATATAACTTTTAACTAAAAGTAATTATCATTAAGCTTTTTATTTTTAATTTTAATATATCTTTAACTCAATGGCAGTATCAAATAGATAATAACACTAAACGCTATAATTCATTTAATTAATAATTTAAACTTTAAAGATTATAAAGTAAATCATTTAAATTATATTTAAGTAGTGAATGAATTTAAATTTAAATTTGAGAATCAACACGGAAAGGGTACAAATTTTACAACAATTCCTTCCCTGACCCTTCGTGCCCCCTAAAGAAAAAATCATTTTTGATCGGGTAAATCTCGCACCAGGTCCCCACTGCTTTCGGCAGCGCAGACCCATGCGCGCTGCGCGCGCAGGTGTGAAGGTATACGTGCGCTGCGCGCACATATTCCTTCTCAAGTCAAATTTTTATTCTTAAGAAAAGAAAATTTAAAAAATCATTTCTCAGCGGGTACAAAGTCGGACCGGGTCCCTACTGCCTTCCGCATCGCAGTCCCATGCGCGCTGCGCGCGCACAAGTTAAGATATGCACGCGCTGCGCGCGCCTATTCCTTCCCTGACCTTTCGTGCCCCCTAAAAAAAATCATTTCTGATCGGGTAAAAACTCATACCGTGTCCCCACTTCCTTCGGAAGCGCAGTCCAATGCGCGCGCACGTGTGAATGTATACGCGCGCTGCGCGTACATATTCCTCCTCAAATCAAATATTTATTCTTAAGAGAAGAAAATCGAAAAAATCAATTCTCATTGGTTAAAAAGTCAGGACGGGTCCCCACTGCCTTCGGCAGTGCAGTCCCGTGCGCTCTGCGCGCGCACAAGTTAAGGGATACGCGCGCGGTGCACACCTATTTCTTCTCCACCCTTTCAGGCCCTCTTAATTAACCTACGTATACCAATTTTGAACGATCTAACTCATTTGACTGAGATGCAAAAGAAAACGTAATCAGGACACCTCAAAACGTGTAAATCTGGTGAAAAGTATGTCTCCCAGGGGAATGCCTTCCGTGGGGGGGAGTCTTTCTAAGGAGTCCTAGCCCGTATTTACGTACGTTTCCGGAGAAACCACGGAAAACTCCGAAATGTTAGGGCGATGAGCACGACCTGTGATCGAACCCGGAACCTCCCACTATTGGATTAGAGAAGATTAGACATCAGTCTGTTGTTATCTACGGCAAAAATAGTTTTTCTTGTTAGCCAAATAAATATTTAAAACTCAATTTAATTAATAAAAAAAAGATGTGATGAGTTTTAATAGCTGAAAAAAAGATTACTTTTTCACTGTTAGTTTATTTTTACTTATATATGTTTACTTTTTTTTTAACCCAATGACTTATTTGCGTACTGGGTTGAGCTTAAAAATTGTAATTAAGCGACTGCCATATTAAAAATTTAGAAAAAATCCGATCACAGCGCCACCTTTTGAGCGATTGATCAATCTTATTCGAAACTTTTATTTAAATCTGATATTTTAGAAAGAAAAAAAAAAAAAAAAAACAGCCCGTATTTACTTGAGTTTCGTAAGAAACCACGAAAAACTCCGAACGGTTCTTATTCTGATAAAATCGAAACTTTTATTTAAATCTGATATTTAAAAAAAAAAAACAGCCCGTATTTACGTGAGTTTCGGTAGTAACCACGGAAAACTCCGAACGGTTAGGGCGATGAGCGCGACCTGGGATCAAACCGGCAGCGCAGTCCCGTGCGCTCTGCGCGCACACAAGTTAAGGGATACGCGCGCGGTGCACGCCTATTTCTTCTCCACCATTTCAAGCCTTCTTAATTAACCTACGTATACCAATTTTGAACGATCTAACTTATTTGGCTGAGATGCAAAAGAAAACGTAATCAGGATACCTCAAAACGTGTAAATCTGGTGAAACCTTTCGATAATTTAAAAGAACTTTAAAATATCTTTCGAATGATGCATTAAAAATAATTTAATCATAATTAGAAATTGAAATATAGAAATTTGAAAATATTACAGCGCCATAAAAGAAAATTGATTCAGGGCACCTCAAAACGTATAAATCTGGTGAAAATTTTCGATAATTTAAAAGAACTTTAAAATATCTTTCGAATGATGTATAAAAAATAAATTAATCGTAATTAGAAATTGAAATACGCGTATTAGAATATTGCAATTTTTAATCGCGGAACCAAAACACGTGACCTCGTTAAATACCAGATGTTTATCGCTACTTTTTTTTTCCTTCGCTTCCGTCGAGAAATGAAGCTCTTCTCTTCCTTGAAGTGGTTCCCATGGTAACGACAAACGGCAATGGAATTCTGAAAATCACTACGGAAGGAAGACCGCGTATTCAATTCAATGGGTTTAAAGCGTGAAATTAAAAAATTTATAACTCATTCAGTTTTTGAAATTTTCTCTCAATCTTTTGGGAATTAAATTATGAAAGCGAGATCTATATACAAAAAAAAAATAAATAAATAAATGATTTATCTCTAAACGCTTTTGAGTTATAAAATGTTTTGTGAAAAAATCCATTTTTCGTAAAATCTACAAATATGGATTGCTAATCCGTATTTTGTAAAAATGTTTATATGGTTCGAAAGAGGATTAAATGGCCTTTCTTTATATACCAGTTGTTAAGAAATGGAAGAGTTACTCGGTCGTACAGGGCGTTTCAAAAAAGACGATCGCGAAAAAGAGAAATTTTCGACCCTTTTTAAAACTTTTTTTAAAAATATAAAAAATCCGTATTTTTTAAAAAAAATTGTACTGTAAGAATCGGTAATAAATGCTCTTTCTGCTGTTTGAGGTGTATTTCGATATCTCAAACCGTTCGAGCAGGATCGCTTTACAAAAACCCACGAAATTTTCTCTCTTTGCTTTTTCTTTTCAGGTAAGCGGTCCCGGTCGAAATTGATGATCACGTGCCATTTTGAATCGTTTTTTCGTTAGACAATGGTCGACATTTTAATTAATATCTCCGCTAATTAGGGTCGCATCGTTTAGCAAATTAGATAACTTAGATCTGCGATAAATTCTCTGTCCGACGGTACCTGTTCGAAGTCCTGTGCGACCGTTAGCGGCGCACAGTGGATCGAAGTATAGGCAGTGGCGAAGATAGGAAGGTTATGGTATTATTATTATCTATGTATGATGCTTTTTGTCACATTTCGATTTAAATATGCATATATGTATGTTACTAAAAGCAATTGTATGTTCTTTTTAACCCTTTATAAGGCCGCAGGAATATTTTCCCCATCAAAGTCGTTATCATTTTATTCAAGTGGCACCATTTTTTTTTTTTTTAATAATGATTCCTGTGTATCATTTCGCTAGAAAAATATCAGTATAAATATTATTTTTATAATATTGGTGCCAAAAAAATATAAAAATAAAATAATCATTTCTGTCAATTCTGCTCATGCTAATACAATGGGTTGTGAGAAGTTTGCGATTAACTATGTCAAAATTAAAATTAATTATTTCTAATAAGCTAAATGATTTTTTTTCTTTACATCAAATTTTATTCGTGAAATTAGTTATCATTTAATCGTTCGTTATCATTTTATTCAAGTGGCACCATTTTTTTTTTTTTTTTAAATAATGATTCCTGTGTATCATTTCGCTAGAAAAATATCAGTATAAATATTATTTTTATAATATTGGTGCCAAAAAAATATAAAAATAAAATAATCATTTCTGTCAATTCTGCTCATGCTAATACAATGGGTTGTGAGAAGTTTGCGATTAACTATGTCAAAATTAAAATTAATTATTTCTAATAAGCTAAATGATTTTTTTTCTTTACATCAAATTTTATTCGTGAAATTAGTTTAATGTGCCATTTGAGGAAAAATTGGCATTATAAAGGGTTTAAAGGGTATCATATTTTTCTGCTGCAAACAGGTGTTTAGGAACATACCTGATAAAGAAGCAAATGTTGCAAAAAAGAAGAGAATAAAAGGAAATAAATAAAAATTTTGTGAAGAAAATCTATATTTATAACACAAATTATTTAGCACACAATGTTAAATATATCATCTCATTACTGCTTCTTTTTATTTTCTTTTTTTATGTAGTATTTCAATAGAAAACTCATGCAAGCATTTACTGACAAACTCTATGAAAAATTCACATTTGTCTTTACTTTTATTGCACAGAAACTTTTACTTTAAATCGTAATATGGGATTATAATATTTAATTTTAACATTTAGTAAGTTAACATTAAACATTTATTTAATTTTAACATTTTATGACACATCACAGCAACCATTTACATTTCCCCTCTTTTTGGGGTCCAATGGTACTTTTTAGTACCTTTAAAGTAAAATTAATTATTTTATTAAATATTTAATAAAATAAGAAATAATTTCTGATTTATTAAATCTATTTTAATCATCTAATTTCTATAATCAGGGGTCTTTCCAGACTTTTCAGACAGGGTTCTATTTTTGTGAAAAATCTATTCATAATTTTGTGAATCTAAATTTAGCGTGAAAATCAAACTCATTCGAGCTTTTTGGCTAGGGTCCTCTTTATGTGAAATTTTGAAAAATGTAATTTTATAAAATAAAACTATAATTAAGATTTCATTTTAAAAATGACGGTTCACTTTTGTAAAGCTAAACTCGCACATATGCATTGAAAGCTGTTACAAATTAGAAACTGACTATCAGCTTTTCAGAGAAATACAGCAAAGTACATCATATTTTTCAGGCGGCCTATTCGTTCTATGGAAAATCAGTTTTCAAAATGAAGCAAATTTATCAAAAGGTCTGTTTGTAAGGAGAAAAATTTTGTGAAGGATCTCTTTTTAATAGAAACAATTTTGTGATGAGTCCTTTTTTAGGATAAACAATTTTGTGAAGGGTCCTTTTTTAGGATAAAGAATTTTGTGAAGGGTCCTTTTTTTGAATAAAGAATTTTGTAAAGGGTCCTTTAACGGACCCAGATTTTCCTCTGGACAGACCACTGATAATATTTTTACTATAAAAATTTTAATATATTTTCTGTAATTAATGAATACAGTTATTCAGATAAATTTCTCGATTGATAATTTGGGGGTAAACAGAATAAAAAATTATTTTTCTCTAAAAGTGGCGATTTGTGGCGAAAATCCTTTTCACAGATTAAAATGTGTACTTTTGGGAGTAGTAAAATGTGTTTGAAATTTTGGACAATTTTGAACAAAAAAAGTTACACAACTTATAAATTTATTTTTGTTGTTAATTTTATATTCACATTTCATGTGTGAATCACAACATAAAAAACCCAACAAAATGTTGGCAGAAGTACCTTAAAATTTTATTAGGACATTATTAAAAGTATTTTTATTTCGTATGTTTTCATAGATATCTTAAGTGCTACTTGATGGCTATTCAAATAAAGTCACTGAAATTCCTCGAAAAATCTTATTTCTGAAAGTTTTCGTTTTGAACTTATTTATATATAATAAAACTTCGTGTAATTGAAGAAATAACTCTATATTTGTATTTTTTAGACACACTTTTAAATTATTTCATTGCAAAATATCAGTTATTTAGAGATTGATTTTTGTGCCTAGGTTCGTATTTTAACATTGTTCGATCCACTGTGCGGCGGAGCCTTTGCTGTTTCAAGCCGTTTCTCACAGACAGACAGACACACAGACACACGTGTACAGATTTTAATAATATAAGGAGAATGGTATGTAGTTGCACCTTCACATAAATTAGTGCCTATCAACTTTTGGTAAAAATTGTCTTACAGTTTGCGTTGCCATCCCGCTTTTTCTAAATTTTTAACATGGTGATATAGGACAAAATTTTGTATAAATGTGCATAAAGAGAATTATTTTTTAGTAATCATTATGAAATTTACAAGAATTATTTATAATAGAGATAGTCAACTGGTAAAAAATTTTTGTATGTGTAGGAGCCTCGCCCCCCCCCCCGCGTGGGGGGGGAGTCTCCCCTCGAGGGGAGTAAATTTTCAAGATGGGTATCTTTCGAAAGGTCTCGTCAATACCTTTAAAACGAATGGTTGAACTATAGATCTGTGATAATTTAAAACAAGGTTATCGATTTTTTTACTTTTAACGAAAAAGAAATAATAAATAAATAAATCGTATTTTTTTTTAATGAAATTTAACCAAATTTGGTATTTAGTTGGCCCCCAACATAAACTGGTGCTGATTAGATTTGAGGATCAATCGCTCAACAGGTGGCGCTGTGATCGTATTTTTTCTAAATTTTTAACATGGCAGTATAGGACAAAATTTCGTATGAATGTATATAATGAGAATTATTCTTAATCTGTGATTGTAAAATTAATATGAATTATTGATAATAGTAGTGGTTAATTTGGAAAAAAAATTTTGCATGTGGGGGCATCGCTTCCCCCCCCCCCTAAAAAAATTGGGAAAAAAATAGCATTTTTTTTTTTATTGTTACTGAATGAATTTGTATAGGAAAATATGAAAGAAATTCTTGTGGTAGCCACAACATACAAGTTTTTTTTTTTTAAGATGCAAGGTATTTAAACCAATACAATGTTAGTTTTAGAAAACTTGACGTACTACATTACATACGTACTGCAATCAGAATACAAAAATGTTAAAATTGTAACTGCGCATGCGCATCAGTTAAAAATGCCTATTTTGCAGAATTTATTAACCAAATTATTACATTAATCTGAAAAAATAAAAAAGTAATTATCATGAAAATTCAGAAAAGTATTGTCGATAAAATAAAGTGATTTTAGATCTCTCAAAGAGAAACAAAACTATAAGAGGTTTTACTTATATTTTCATTTTGAATCAATGTATACTATGTTACCATTAAGTGATTCATAATAAAAATTTTGAGTAAAACTCATTATGATTTTCTTTCTTTTGAGAGAACTATAAATTGATTAAATTATATCGACGATATCTTTCTCAATTTTTGCAACATTTGTTTTTTTATAGAGTAATAAACTCATTTAGCTAATAAATTACACAAGAGACACTTGTGTTAATACTTGCGCATGTGCAATTAAACATTATTTAGTAAAATACTCATATTTTATCAGTTATTTGTTATTTCTGTACTCTAATAGCAGTATTATGTATCCAATGTAATATATTAAGTTTTCTAAAAATAACATTGCGATAATTTGAAAAACCTGTATGTTTTAAACACAAAAATGTGATAAAAACCATTCAGTATTTTTAAAGAAAATTTTAAATCAATATAAACATACGTGCTATCAACATACAAATTAATACAGATAATAAAAAGAAGTCTTATAGTCACATGCTGCATCTGGAATGTAATTTGAACATTACATTTTACAGGCGGTGCTTTCAATATTTTTGTTTGTTTGGTTGGTTAGTTTGTTACTAGCCCCTTTTGCTTTCGCAACAAAATCTTCATTGAAATATATGTGATATTATACAGTCTTTTCACCCACGAATTTCCAGGGGAATTCCTCAAGTATTTCTCTAGATATTTGACAAAACGTCCAAATTAGAAACGCTTCGAGCTCACTATTTTCAGTAAAAACCCGTAATTGTATGAATGTCGATAATTTATTTAAATTACTTTATGTTTTAAAAAATGGTGCAACGTGATAAAAGCCATTGAAAAATTATCACCTATAAAGTTATTTATTTGAATAGTTGCTGTAATCCTGTAAAAATACTAAAAATATTACACACATTTATTTTTTAAAGAAACATTCTCTGATATCCCAATAAGATACAAGATGGCGCTACGAGTTCGTAGTAACCTAACCTGACTGTAACCTAACTGCACGGATTAGGATACAGGATGATAAACCAGATAGGGCGGTCAGCATGGGGAACGGAGCTTTATTTTCCGTATTAATTCAGCCGAGCAGAGTAAGCGATCCGATCGCCGCCTGGTGTAGTATCTTTGAAACTTAGCGGAAGAAAGGGAAAGCCCGCCCCTTCGGCTTCAGTCATCCAACGAACGAACAGCCAGAAATGTAAAAACGTGCTGATTGGTGAATTTTCGAGATTTGGTCGCCCTCTATCTGTAAGATGAAAATTACTACCTTTCCGTAACATTAGTAATACATCCTTCTCTTTTAATCCGTGCCTAACTGTAACCTAACCTAACTGTTGCCTAACTGTAACCTAACCTAAATGTTGCCTCATCCTTATCTAACTGTTGCCTAGGTAACATGACCAGCAAGAGAGCTTGTGAGAAAGATTCTGGTTAACTTGATCTATAGGAAATGGGTCGCAATAAAACTCCAGGAACAATAAACTGTAGGCCGTGATGAAGAAAAACTATTAATTTTGCAGCAAAATATCTTTATTAGGCAGCATGGAAATCAAACAAGTTCTTTTAATAAAAAGTATTTTAAAAGTCTATTATAAAGTTGAACAGACATACAGAGGGTTAGATGAGAGAGAGAGGGCTTCGCGAATTACGTTCTTTTTACACCAGTAGTTAACGAGAGAATCCTGAAGTTGACTCTCTTGCAATTAAGATCAGACTGCTGAATTACGCCAAGAATTTTGAAAAAGTGCCAAATTTTATAGCCAAAGATATTCCTTTGTTTGTAGAATAATTTAATATAAATATTTTGAATTTAGCAAGTTCGTTGAAAAGAAATAACGCCAATCCTCTATGCCAAGTTTTATCGCCAGACAGCCGTTAATAAGCGAGACCAAAAGTCTGCAAATGATTGCACATCCTGTGATAAAAAAAATCTAAATTACCCTTTAATGATTTTCGAACATAAACACATTGCCTAATTTATTTATAACAAAGTGGACTCGCGCAATTTAAAAGACATAAAAAGTAATTATGTATCCAACGGTTTATAAATAAAATAATATATTTTTTTTTATATTTTATTTATTAAATGATTTAGGAAATATTATTATTCTGAGAGATGTCATTTAAAAATAATATGTTTTTTGTTCTCAGAAGATTTATTAATAGCATAAGGGATAAAGTATTATTAGAATTAAGATATCTATTATAGACAAAAGCGAATAAATATAAAAGTAATTTAGAATTATAAAAAGTAATTATGTATCCAACGGTTTATAAATAAAATAATATATTTTTTTTATATATTTTATTTATTAAATGATTTAGGAAAGATTATTATTCTGAGAGATGTCATTTAAAAATAATAGGTTTTTTGTTTTAGAAGATTTATTAATAGCATAAGGGATAAAGTATTATTAGAATTAAGATATCTATTATAGACAAAAGCGAATAAATATAAAAGTAATTTAGAATTTAGTTATTTATTTTTATTAGCTATTTACTTTATTGAAAATATAATAATTACTTATTGCCTTTATTTAAAGTCATAATTAAAACTCATATATGTGAAGGAACGACTTCACATATTTCGCCCCAGCGACGAGAGAAAAAAAATGAATCGTCAAAATGGACGAAAATTATAAAAATATAGAACGCTCTCTCTCACCTTCACAACAGAGTAATACAATTCCAAAAATTCCTGCATACCTTGTGGAACATGTAAAGTAATCTTTTGTTAAAAAAAAAAAAAAAAAAAAAAAAAATGTGGCATATAACAATAAATTTGAAAAAAATCAATAATAATGACAGTTATGGAACAATGAGACATATTCAATCATCGTGATGCTAAAGTGACATTCTGAAACAAATTACATAATCAATAAATTATATAAATATAATATATAAAATGTGTAAAATATTAAAAATAATCATTCATTACAGTGTATGTATGGTTGATAATAAGGAAAAGGAAATCAGTAACCAGAAATATGAAAAATAATTACATTTGTATTTTGTTAAATTCCAAAAAAACCATATTGCATTAATATGAAAAAAAAAAAAAAACAATTTTTGATTAAAAAGACCATTATCGTACACGTGAAAAATTAAATTCCAACAAAGTGAGCCAGAGAGTGTATAAGAGAACAATAGCTATGACAGATATGATGGTTTTGTGATGCCTAACTGAACATAGCGTACTGAACAATATGTGTGAAGCAGAAGAGGCTTCATGTTGTGCAAAAATGACAACCAGCATTCTGCAAAGTGACATAATGAAATGTCCCTTGTATGTGTAAAAATGTGTAATAAAAAAAATCTAGCCCTATGTCAGAATAAAAGCGCACATGTAAGAGTTCAAGAAAATTATTTTATTTTATTTTATTTTATTTTAACTCTTATTTATTTTATGCCTCCTAATTTATTTTGTTTTGCATAAATTTATGAACCAACTTTATTTCAATAGCTTGTGTTGGTCAAAAAAAAAATATTAAAATTTATGAAATGTTTTTATGAATTTATGTATGAAATAATTTCCTTTTCCTGAACAAAATTTTTAATAAATGAATTAGCATTTGAATTTCTCAAAAGAAAACATGATCTCAATAAAAATTTAATTTTTAATGCATAAACTCTGAGTAGACCTGAAATAGGTGATAAGAATATAACTCATAAAAATTGTCGAAAACAGCAAAAAACAAAATCTAAATACACTATTGTTTTATAATTACAGTTGAACTATTATTTTATCGAGCCCAATTAATATTCAATATCTTTTTTTTTTTTTTTTTTTTTCTTTTTAGAATTATATTGTATGTTACACAGATAATTCCATAATACTGCTCAGAAAGAAATAGTCTTTTTTAAAAAAATGAACCAGCCACATACTTCTGCAAAGACTACCTCTTACAACGCACAGATGATTTCAAGGTACCATTCAAAATGCATCTGTGGTGCAAACCTTACAAAAAGGAATTATTTTGATTGAGAAATTTTTAAATAATTAAATATTTAATTTAAGCTGAAAGAAAACTTTCGGCAAGGGTTTTACTCTATAGACAAGAAAAAAAAATTTTATAAAAACAAAATTTTAAAATGTACAGACTATGTACGGAAATTTCACTTGTTATGTATTTCTTTGAAAAACAAATAGGCTCTAAAAAAAATAACAGAGTTTATTGCAAGTTGACAAAAAATTATTTACTTTTGTGTATGTGTGTATCATTATTGTAATTAGTCTTTTGTAAAAAATTCGTGTGAAAATTTAATAAAAGAAAATGTAATTATCTCCACATGTGAACCAATGAAATAGCAACTAAATAGGTCAGATAAAATTTTGTGAGAGTGTGTGTGTGTCAAACATTGGGTTGTGAAGCCAAGTTTGAGAATAATGAAGAAAAGCATGGAAAACATGCATGTGAAAGATAATGGAATACTATTCGATAAATTTGCATTATGACTGACAAACTGAGAAACCAGCCAATAATACAATGCAATTCCGACCCAAAAGACACATATACAGGAACACATGTAGAAACATAGAAAAAAAATATAATTTTGTGTGTGTGTGTAATAGAATTATTAAATATAAAGTGTTTGTAAAAGTTAAAATAAACTGATCATGTCATACAAATGAGATGTAAAAAACTAGTGTGAATTTGTTAAAAAGAATCATATGAAAGAGGTGATGTGTTCACGCAAAGAATCCTTGAATTTATCAAGCGAAACTTTGACAATAATGAAAATATAATTAGGAAAAATATACAATCCAAATATTTCCAAAATTCACATACATCCTCATGTTATTTATTTACATCTATTAAGTAATTTATATCAATATCTCTTTATTTCTTACTATTTTTATTATCATTTATTTATTTTGTCACCCAAAATTATTATAGAACATGTATTAATGAATTGAAAGTGTCTATGAAGGCCTATAAAACATAACCTTCCAAAATTGTTGTGAAAGTGTGAAATCCCCTACACAATTACAGGTGTTGAAACCAATATAATGGTCAAAATCCGTAGATTATAGAAGTCATTAATATATTGACAACCAGAGCAACACAATTGTGCTTAGAGGGTAAATGTGTGTATGTGAAAATTAAAAAAAATAACTAAATGGGTGATATGTCAAAATATTTAAGGAATATTGTAAAAAAAAAAATGAATATCAAGTGAAATAATTTAAACTATCAAAAATTTAGTATATGTCTGTAAGTGTTCCAACAAATATTAAATTGAAAAGAATAAAAAAAAATGCCACAAAAATAAATTTCCATAGCTGCAGATGAAAGCGCTAAAATTGCGAATTTAACGTGCACTGAAAATTATAAACAAACAGTAAAAGTAAAAAGTCATGACTAAAACAACAGTATTATCTACTAAACTGAGCAGAGCTGAAATGAGCTGAGCTGAGATGAGGCCTCAAAAATTAAAAATGCGCATAAAGTAGATATACAGAATAGCTTCAAAGGCTATATAAATTGCTCAGTAAAATAATAATAAGACTCGAGTACAAGAAGTGTAATCTCACTTCAAAAAGGTGAATAAAAAGAATTTCACCAAATCAGCTGATAAAAAGAACAGCAAAATAAATCTGTTCACACATGTGCCATAAAATGTTTTTCTCTTTTCTTCTTTAAAAAAAAAAAAAATAAATAAAATAACTGCAATTATTCAGCAGTGGGCCCAATACGATGTTAAAGTAAGCTTACCATATATGTATTGTCATAATTATTAGCTAGCAATAGAAGAGAAATATTCCTATATATATATGATAGACATATTGAATATAAACACCAATAAACAAACATGAAATATCGAATAAATGCGATAAAATATATCATATGTGCAGTAAAAAAATAAAAAAAATTTCTCCTCTGCAATCAACGTATTTGAACTGAATGAGGAAAAAAAATATACATATCACTATTATTATTATTCGAACATAAACAAAAATTCAGACGGAACTGTGAGATGTTTATTTCTGTCTCCACAAAAAAATAATCAAGCAGACTTCCCTTTTTTTTTTTTTTTTTTTTAATCATATCACGATTACTCTTAAACTTTTTTTTTTTTTTTTTTTTTTTTTTGTACGTAAATGAACGAAATAAAACTATTATGCATATAAAATAAATTTCGTATGAAAGGTAATTACGAGTTAAAATTTTAGAAGATGATGATAGGTGTCATCTTACAAAGTTGAATGAATGTGAAAAGAAATGAGTGAAATGTAAAATTAAATTAGATGTCAAATTTCACGACCAGCATAATAATATCTGCGTTTACGCGATATCATCTAACCGACAAAAATATAGAATGTGTTATAAAATTTCTCAAAGTATATGAAATTAGAAAAAAAAATAATTAAAACATTTGTGTCAAAATGTAACATTTTAGTTAAAATGGGCAAAGAAAATACCGTGTTATGTTATTATAAAAATTAAAACTTGAAAAATATACGACAACCAAAAATAATATTAGAATAAAATTATGTTTATGTGTTTAGGTATCTAAGATATACAACCAACTCCCTTTCTGTATAAGTGATTGTACATGATTATTTAAGAATGCCTGGTAAGTATAATAAATAAAACATTAAACCTTATGTTCAAGACTAACAAATTTGTTAGGTTTACATGAAAGTCAATGTACATAATATCCGAAAAAATGAGAAAAGAAATATGGAAAATTGGAAAATTATGTGTTAAATTTATTTAGGACACTTGCATGCAACAAGATACGGCCAGTATAGATTCATAAAATATATTATGTACTGGATTTACATATTGTCCTGAATACATATAGTGTTAAAAAATGAAAATTGTTGGAGATACAACTAATTGATTAATATTTATGCTCAATATTTTATTTTATTTATTTATTCTGTCAATGTGTGCGTGAGTATGTACCGTGGTATGTACCTATGCGTTGTGAGAAAGATCTTTTTATAGAAACAATATTAGAAAACAATAAGAAAAAAAGTACCCTAAATAAAAACAATTCCATTCGATTTCTGTAAAATAAATGTTAAATTTTAAATAGTAAAAAATGTAAGTTAATTATATTAATATTCAAATTAAATGAAGTCCAATGTAAAATCATGCAAACAACGACAATCAATGCAGATCCCCTCACCAAGAAAAATTTGGCCAGTAATTCAAGATAAGGAAAAGAGCATTGAATGCCAACAACACAAGTGCAATTAGGAGCTCTACTAATGCACATTGTGGTACAAAATTACACAAACTTGAATCATCACATATTAATTGTGTTTTAATTCAAGGACCTAAATTAAATGCATAAACCTAAATTATTTTAGTTTAATTATTTTTAAATGAAAGGATAAATAATGGTATATAGAGAAAAAGTGTAGTGTGTTGATACTTAGCTTTTGAGACACAGTGATGCACAATTAAAAAGCAATAACAAAAGTATATAAGTTCATGAACAAAAGTATGGGAATACCTGAAATTATCACTCTAATTATTTTATTTATTTATTATTTTGTTATGCAATGGCAGTTCCAAGCAGGTTAAAATAAGTGAACAAAACAAAAATATGTGTGTGAAAAGATGAGAAATAAGTGTCTAGATATCGACTGATATCAAAAACGAATTTTCGCCGACACATCTCTAAAAAGGTATATATAAAAAAAAGTATGTGTATTTCCAACCAACCTAGAAAACGCCAACATGCGAAATAACTCAAAATTTAATTCTTAAATTAAAAATTAATCAAATTCAATTAACAAACAGAGTGATAATTATTTTGCAATAAAAAAATATATATAAAACATACAATTAATAATCAATAACGAATTTTATGAAGCATTTGATTAAAAGACAAGAAATTTACTTCATGGAAAATTTAACACCTTAAACACAATAAATATTGTGATGTTAATGAATTAAAAAATAAAGCTTCGCTAAAATTCTGCAAACTTCACATAACTCTATATATTCATTTCATTCCATTTTTTATTTATCTATTTATTATTTTTTCTCAACACATGTATATTCACTGTGATAAATAAACAAATTCAATATTAAATTTAAGCTGTGAAAATAATATGTGCTTCATGTCATAAATCTCGAAATAAATTTGCACTAAATGTAATATTTTTTTTTTTTTTTGGAATATTAATTGATCCATTTCATAATTATTATTACCAAAATTATCAATGAAAAATTATTTTTACACATCACATATAAAATTAATTTATTTCAAACCCATTGTATATCAGTATTAGCATAAAAAGGAAAATCTGAATATGAAAATAAAAACGATATACCGAAAGGTAATGCAACTCTGTATATATATTACAAATACAAATTTTCCCTTATTTATTTATTTATTTTTTATCATTATCTTTAAGATTGAAAAAATTAGCATATATATAAAAACAGAAAAATATGTACAAAAATCTGAAAATATCTAAGCATCCTTGTCGTTTGTATTATCCAAAAATTTTAAATAATAATGTGCCAAGAGGAATTATGTATTAACAAGGATACTTAGAGTAAAAATATGGAAAACACTTACCATAGTTTGATGGACATACCTGTCAGTCTATAAAAGATAGGTGTGAAAAATATATATATATATTTGTTTTATTTCTTTTATTATCTTTCATTTTCAATAATTAATTATTTTTCATTATTATTTCTTTTAATGAACGCTCATGGAAAATTAAAAACTTCCTAAGTTTGTAGACTTCCAGTCCTTCATTTTAGTTTCATGTCCAGTATGAATAAACAAAAATTTGATAGTTTATGAAGGTACCGAAATAAAACGTATACTTAAGTCTCAAAATCCTGTCCATAAACAGATGCGGCATTTTCCCTGTATGAATGCAGGAATGTCTCAGCATGAATGTAAGCACAACTTGCCAAAAAAAAAACTTGAAAAAATCGAATAAAAAAAATCGAATAAAAGACATTACCTAAATGCGGTTTAAAAACACACAGTGAGCCTCCATAGCCCACAGTAGAAGAAGAAGACGCGGAGTGTATTACATATAAAGCAGTTCCGTAAACACAAATCCTTTAATAACTTGAAAAATGTCGAAAAGACGAACAATAAAAAAATGAAGTCACTCCACATGAACACGGGTTTGCAACATTCAGGGTGTGAGCCTCCATAGCATATAATATGAGAGGACGAAGGAGAAACACCAGCCCGTCCTCTAGAAAACGAGATCCAGCGTGCAGCGAAAAAAAACTCCCAAGAGTTCGGGATAACCATTGCGTCAAAACCAAAAACACGATGTGAAGATCATTCATTGAATACCTGGATATCCCGCTGTCGTTGAAGAAATATTTCATACATCAAATAGTACATGCATAAGATAGAACTTAAGCAGATTGCTAAATATCCACTATAAGGTGAACTACACATCTGTCTCCAAGGAGCCGATTTATTTATTTTTTTTTTGAAGAAAGTCAGTCCGTATAACTTTGAAACAATAGAAATAAAATAGTTTCTTTAGCTAGTAAATTTATCTAAACAAGTGCCCCTCTCTCTCTTTTTATCTCGTAACCACTCTGAAGAGGTCTGGCACCAATTACTTGTGAGAAAGATTCTGGTTAACTTGATC
This sequence comes from Salticus scenicus, assembly GCA_963930645.1. Lineage (NCBI taxonomy): Eukaryota > Metazoa > Arthropoda > Arachnida > Araneae > Salticidae > Salticus > Salticus scenicus. The sequence goes on from OZ005649.1 coordinate 251,889,421, forward strand.
TATAGGAAATGGGTCGCAATAAAACTCCAGGAACAATAAACTGTAGGCCGTGATGAAGAAAAACTATTAATTTTGCAGCAAAATATCTTTATTAGGCAGCATGGAAATCAAATAAGTTCTTTTAATAAAAAGTATTTTAAAAGTCTATTATAAAGTTGAACAGACATACAGAGGGTTAGATGAGAGAGAGAGGGCTTCGCGAATTACGTTCTTTTTACACCAGTAGTTAACGAGAGAATCCTGAAGTTGACTCTCTTGCAATTAAGATCAGACTGCTGAATTACGCCAAGAATTTTGAAAAAGTGCCAAATTTTATAGCCAACGATATTCCTTTGTTTGTAGAATAATTTAATATAAATATTTTGAATTTAGCAAGTTCGTTGAAAAGAAATAACGCCAATCCTCTATGCCAAGTTTTATCGCCAGACAGCCGTTAATAAGCGAGACCAAAAGTCTGCAAATGATTGCACATCCTGTGATAAAAAAAATCTAAATTACCCTTTAATGATTTTCGAACATAAACACATTGCCTAATTTATTTATAACAAAGTGGACTCGCGCAATTTAAAAGAAATAAAAAGTAATTATGTATCCAACGGTTTATAAATAAAATAATATATTTTTTTTTATATTTTATTTATTAAATGATTTAGGAACGATTATTATTCTGAGAGATGTCATTTAAAAATAATTTTTTTTTTTTTGTTCTCAGAAGATTCATTAATAGCATAAGGGATAAAGTATTATTAGAATTAAGATATCTATTATAGACAAAAGCGAATAAATATAAAAGTAATTTAGAATTTAGTTATCTATTTTTATTAGCTATTTACTTTATTGAAAATATAATAATTACTTATTGCCTTTATTTAAAGTCATAATTAAAACTCATATATGTGAAGGAACGACTTCACAGAGCTGTTCGTCGTACGCTCCTAAGATTGTATATTGTATCAGTGTATGTAATGTCTTTGAGCTGGCGATTATTCCGCTATGTAAATAAATGTAATAGATGTTTGTGTTTGTTACAGCAGCTCATTTCTTTAAATTATGATTGTAAAAGTGCATTCACCACACCATTAACTACTAAGTTATGATATATGCGACGAGAATTAAAATACGGTTATAAAGTGACAAAGAAGATAATCGTTCCAATGACAAACGAAACAGAAAATGCAACGACATCGTCACAACAGCTGGGTCTAAATGTGGGAAGAATCGAGCCGTTCTCGCTGGATAGTGAAGTCCCGTGGAATATTTACCTAGAAAGTGTAGAATTTTATTTCTCAGCAAATGAAATCGTCGATAATAACAAAAAGGAAAATATTTTCTTAAGTACCTGGGAGACAAAAACTTTTTCCGTTTTAAGAGATTTAATAGTGCCTGAAACCTTGAAAGAGATTACTTATGAAAATCTCATAGCTAAAGCAAAAAAAGAATATTTCGCTCCGGCGCCGAGTGAAATTGTGGAACGTTTTAAATTTCAGAAAATAACTAGAAAACCTACTGAATTGATCTCCGATTTTATTAAGTATTTACAGAAATTATCTGAATTCTGTAATTTTGGAGATACGCTTGAAAATCGGTTACGTGATCATTCTATTTTTTTTTTTTTTTTTTTTTTTTTTTTTCATCCAAGATGACAGAATACAACAAAACTTTTGGATACCAGAATGTTAACGTTATCTATGGCAATAGATATTGCTTTATCTTTTGAAACATCTACTGCTGGAATCAAATCTCTACAATATAAGCATAATTTTCATGTTAATAAAATCACAAAACAGGGTTTCGGCAAAGAAGAAGAATGTGATTCCAAAGGAAAGAAGCACCAAGTACTTTCCATGTAAAGCCTGTTTTCGCTGTCTAAAGCAGCATGATCCGAATAATTGTCCGTTTAAATCATCGGAGTGCTTCAACTGCGGTAAGGTGGAACACATACAAGCAGCATGCAGCCTAAGAAAGGCCCCAAATTTTCTTAAGAACAGCTACAATACCAAGGACGGTAAAATCAAAACTGTTCAGGAACGTTTTTAAAATTATATGATGAATGTTGACAAAAGGGAGTCTTTTACAAAAAATATTTATATTAACAGCAAACCATTGATGTGAGAAATAGATACAGGGGCAGCCTATACCATAATAAGTAAGTCGACCGTTGATACCTTCTTCTCAGGTAAGGTAAACTTAATTAAATCTTCAATTAAATTACATACCTATACTAAGGGAAATTTAACTGTGTTACGAGAACTTACAGTAAATGTAACTGTTGATAATATTTGTATTCCTAATTTGAAATTGTTAGTTATTAAAGAGGAAGTCCCGAGGCTAATCGGAAAAACCTGGTTACAAGCATCTAAATTATTTTGGCCTACCATTAACATGGTGAATAATTTGTCTAAAGATGATTTAATAAATAAATTTCAAGGGGTACAGTCGGTAACAAAAGTGTCCGAACACTAGCAAAAATCCTTATGTAGAAAAGGTACACTTCATACGGTTTTGTTAAATAAATCCTTATCGAATCGTGTTCTTACACTGACTAAGAACGAGATTTGATAAGGATTTATTTAACAAAACCGTATGAAGTGATATTTTTTTTTTTTTACATAGGAATTTTTGCTAGTGTTCGGACACTTTTGTTGCCCACTGTATTTAATGACGGTATTGGTACCATTAAAGGACCACCAGTATCAGTAAAATTAAGGAAAGATGTAAAACCAGTGTTTTTAAGGACTCGGACAGTCCCCTTTGCTTTGAGAAAAGCTATTGAGATTGAATTAGATCGATTAACAAATGAGAAAATATTTATACCTGTAGATCATTCAGAATGGGTCAGTCCTATTGTAATTGTTCCTAAAGCAAACGTCTCTGTAAGAACCTGTGGTGATAATAGATCAACAGTGAATACATGTACAGAAGATAATAAGTTCCCTTTACCAAAAAATGAAGATTAATTTGCTAAACTCTCGGGTGCTAAATTTTTTACGATATTCGACTTGAAAGGTGCTTACCTACAGCAACCGGTATATATTGAAACTAGTAAATTATTAACTATCAATACTCATAGAGGGTCATACTCGTATAATGTACCTAGGTTATCTTTTGGTGTAAAATTTGCATCGGGTTTATTTCAAAGAAAAATTGAGAATATTTTTTTTATTTTTTTATTTTGTGGGTGTTTTTCTCGGTGATGTTATAATTAGTGCTAAATCAGTACAAGAACACATAAAAAAAGTCATGTGTATTCTGAAATGCTTTTCTAAGCTAAGTATTAAATTAAATAAAGATAAATTTAAATTTAAATTCATGTTATCTGAAGTTTGCTACTTAGGCCATAAAATTTCAAAAGATGACATTCAACCTATCTCAGAAAAAGTATCTGCAATTGTTAACGATCCCTCACATACAAATGTTTCTCAATTGCGTTCATTTTTTGGTTTATTATATTATTATAGATCTTTTTTGCCTAATGTAGCTGAAATTTTAGAGCCCTTATGGACAAAAATGCATGGAAGGGCATTTCAGAAAGTAATAGATTTATTAAGTAAATCTCCATTATTAGAATTATATGATGTAACTAAAGATATTATTTTATGTTGTGATGCTTCTAATTATGGTCTAGGTCAAACACTCTCAGAAATAATATACTCAATTTTGACGATTCAGACATCCTCGGGCTTAATTTCGTTGTTTTTGACAACCATTTCGTCAAGCGATCACGTGATTTTTGAGGAAACTTGAACTCTTAGATATCTGACGAAACTGTTTACTCACAATAGCACATGCTAGCTTTCCTTACCGCCATATTGTTTTTTTTTTTTTTTTTTTTTCCTGTGTTGTTTCGACGTTACGTTACAATGACTTTTATTTGTTTGCTCTGTTTTATTTATATTTTCATCAAATATAAATAGGATTTAATCGTCCAAAGCAACGAACTTGCAGGTAATTTTATAATTCTATAATTTGTACTTTATTCTGTATAACGAAACTAGGATAAAAAAAAAATGTTTCTTTACTTTTGACGAAATTCGTATGTTCAAACAAGTGACGAAAGTAATTTTCTTAATTTGACGAAATATTCGCTCGGAGTATTTCCCTGGAAACGGTTCCGTCAATATTAAAGAAAATTTCATGAAATTTGAGTATCCATTTCTGAGAGTGGTGTTTTAAATCATATAATTGATAATTGTAAAAAACCTATAGCTTATGTTTCCAGAACATTAAATAAACCAAAAAGAAATTATGCACAAATCGACAAAAAAGCATTATTTATAATTTTTTTCTGTAACTACATTTCCCCAATATTTAGCTGGTAAGAAATTTTCTCCATTAAAGAAACTTCCAAATACTTTATCCCACAGAATGTTGAGATGGTCTTTAATTTTAGCGGATTATGATTACTTCATTGAATATAGGGAAGGGAAAAATAATAAAAAAGCAGATGCTTTAAGTCGATTACCTCTTCGAGAAACTATAAACATAGATGAATCCAATAAACCCCCGAGATAATGTTTGTTTGGAATGATGAAGTTTGGAATCTGAAACAATTTCTAAATGGACTCTAAAAAATCCGATAACAAAACAAGTTTTGGATTGGGTTTTATATGGGTGGTCTAAAAAGAATAAATCTGTAGAAGTTGAACCTTATTTTAGACAGCGTGATTTTATTTCTTATTTAGAAAACTGTTTATTATGGGGACACAGAGTAATTATACCAGATCAAGGTCGGGAAGCTATGCTGAAATTATTACATTTTGTACATCAGGGTCTATCTAGTATGAAAGTAAAAAACAGAGGTGTTATTTGGTGGCCTAATATGAATAGGGAGATTGAACAATTAGTTAATTCTTGCATACGCTGCCAAACGTTTGCAAATGATAATCCTAAGTTAAAATCTTTAGAAGGGAAAGCAGGGAGGCCGTGGGAAAGGATTCATGTGGAACATGCAGGTCCGTTCAAGGGTAAATATTTTTTGTTAGTAGTAGACGCGTATAGCAAAGGTTAGACGTGCAGGTTGTACCGAACACGGAATCGAGAACATGATTGCATGATAATAATATAATAATAATAGATAAATGCATTGAGAATATTTTTTTCAAATTTTGGGTTACCGATCGAGTTAGTCTCCGATAACGGTATGTCATTTACAGGGTACCAGTGTCGAGAATTCTCAAAATGAGTGGTATAAAACATACGCTAATCCTTCCATTTCATCCAGCCTCCAACGGACAGGCTGAGAGATACTCACAAAAGGTCAAACATGCCCTGGAAAAACTTGATACAACTGACATGACCTTAGCCGTTTCTCGATTGTTATTAGAAAATCATACAACTCCACATTCAGTAACTGGCAAACCCCGGTAAAATTAATGTGCGGTAGATCACTTAGAACATCCCTTCGTTTAGTATTGCCTTCAGAACCTAAATCCACTGAACCTCTTCATAAATATGAACTAAACGAACCAGTTTTTATAAAAATAAAAATAAAATAAAAAATAAAAAAACTTTGGAATAGGGGAAAAGTAGATATCAGGTAAAATTATAAAATTGTTAGCTAGCTGGTGGGTTTTAGTCAAAAGAAACGACGGAGTAATGTGTACACGTCATGTAAACCAATTACGACATAATAGAGAGATAAGTGAGGAAATGACTCAAAAGAGGAATGAAAACTTTCCTATGCATATTAATAGCGAAGATTTTGATGTTAGTTACGAATCATTTTCAGATACGAGACCCATTGAATCCTACATGCCTAGAGAACATAATATTAGTAAAACCGATAATTTTTGTAGTTTTAATCAAAAACAGCCCCCTCATGATAAAGTAACAGGAACAGATATTGTAAATGATGCATTGAGTGATGTATCTAAAAATAATGTATCTGAAAATATCAAGAGTAATCAAGAAGTTCCTCATAGTATAATTGAATGAAAAGATAAAAGACTGCTAATGGAACTGATAAACATAGTACTCCACTAGTAAGATATATCACTCTTCAAAGAAAGAAATTCTCTCGTCTGAACTACGAGCGAAGGGGTGTGATATCCCGATAAGATACAAGATGGCTCTACGAGTCCGTAGTAAGCAGAACTGTTGCCTAGGTAAAGATGTCTCATGACCAGCGAGAGAACTGTTCGAAGCGTGCTCCTAAGAGTGTATGTAATATCCTTGAACTGGCGGTTATTCCGCTATGTAAATAGAAGCAATAAATGTTTGTGTTTAACACAGCAGCTCAGTTCTCGAAATTATGATTATAAAAGTACACTCTGCACACCATTAACTACTAAGTTATGATACATTTATTAGGTGAATTTTAATAACATATTTCTATAAAGAACTAAGCATTTTTATAAATGCTAAATGAATAAATAAACAAACAAATTGAATTCCTAATACACTTTTAAACTAGCTTGTGATATGTGAAAAATTTATTTATAATATTTGTCTTTTCAACAGCTTATATTCGGAAAATTTAGGTGTGAGAACATTGGTTTTGCTTTGTTTAAAACAAAGACATATTAAATTGAATAACTATTGTAACCCGAGATAAAAACTATTCATGCAAAAATAACAATTGAAATATTAATTGTTTACCCAACTCACTGACTGCCATTAAATAGAACTCAATTAATACAAATTCAGAAAGGAAGGAAATTTGTTTAAAATAGAAAATATCAAACACAGTGTCGAAATTCCATGAAAATTGTTTTATAATTAAACGTTTTACGACACCGTAGTTGAATTTGTAATAAATTAAACGACCCAAGATTTTAGTATTTAATTCAAATAGATTTTAGAGACGATATAAAATGGAAATCAGTTACGAATTTCTTTTCATTAGCATTATTTGTTTAGGGAGGATGTGGACACTTTGATTTTATATTTTACAACTTTCTTACTATTTAGTGATTAGAATGATTTTGCAAACAAGCTAGATCAACCATAAAGTTCTTCTTGATGTTCGAAATTAATAGGTAGCTGCATTGTAAGGGGGAGCAGCAATTTTATCTAGGCTCCTTGTCAAGAAACAGAACAGTGAAAATGAAAACATTTTTAGAATTCCAAATCTGGGTTTTTTTCCAGCGAGTTTAATTTTTTCGTTGTTATGTTTTAGGTGATTTCGTTTCAGCTAACTGTACGATACACTAACTGTAAAAAAGCACCGAGTGACTGGTGTGGAAAAAAAAAAAAAAAAAAAAAAAAAAAAAAAACTCGCTTTGTTTCCTGTATTCTTGACAGACGAAGGCTCGTGTTATTATTTTGACCCTAAACAGTTTTTGTGAGGTTCCTTTTTTTTTTTTTTTTTTTTTTTTTTTTTTTTCAATATGTGGTGTATAAACGCATTTTTAGATACTGTTGGCATTAATGAAACAATTTACTGAAATAAAGAAAATAAATGTTATCTTAGGTATGAAGGAATAGATATGATTCTATGTAAGGAGCGCCAACTGGCAACTTGACTTTTTTTTTTTTCCTTTTTCGGCCACCGCTATATAAACCACCAAATTATAATCAAAACATTTAGCTAAATTAGAGTAAAACAGGAAAAAAATAGTTAAAATGTTTATAAATTAAACTCAGTTCAAAGACCTTTTATTTTACAAATAACCAGGGACTATAAAACAATCTCTACTGACGCATTGACCGTCGCCACAGAAATTCCACATGCGCACCTGCAACTTTGTTATAATTACCAGAAAACCAACATTCTCCGACTCAATACCTCAGAATTAGCAAATTCTCTTTTTCCAAATTTAACCATTCAACCTCTATACAATAGCTGGAACGTCCATCCAGCAAAGGATGCTGCATTCACTATTATCAATTGTAACATCAACAGCTTCTCTCCTCCAGCTCCTGCGGCGATTTTTACTGATGGTTCCAAGACTGATCGTGGAGTCGCAGAGGCGCTCTGTGTTTTCAACAACAGAGAACTCATTTTTCAGTGGTCTTGCAGGCTCGAAAACTTCAACTCTGTATTTCAGGCAGAAATTTTTGCTGAGGAAAACGTGCATACCTACCCCAAAATTAACATCTTCATTGACAGCTTTTCGGATCTGCAAGCCATTGCTCGCTACAGGAGCAGGCACCCGTCATTCTGGAAATAAAATTAAAACTTTTTAATCTAAAATCTAACTTATCCCTTGCACACGTTTCTGCCCGCAAGGGTGTCGTCGGTAATGAAATGGCAGGCCAACTAGCCAAAAACGCCACAGTAAACACTACGATACAATACTACCTGCCCTCCCCCCTTTCCTATGTCAAACAAATATTAAAGCAACAACTCAGTCAAAATTGGATTTATGGGAAGTCTCCACTAAAGGAAGATATACCTATGACCTGATCCCAACTACCTCAACAAACTCTTGGTCTCTCACTCCCTAAATTACAGCTTTCCTCACGGGTCATGGTCCTTTCCCATTTTACCTAAATAAATTCTATTGCCGACGCTCACCCTTGTGCCCTTGTGGCGAGGAGGGCACTGCTTCACATTGTTACTTTGAATGTCCCCTCACCTCTTCTTTCCATCTCCGCAACCCATCTCCTAGACCAGTAAAGTGGCTAGAAAATGTAATAACAAGACCCTCCCTTATTTTAAAGCTAAGTAATACCTTTTCCCTGTTAATGGAAATTACCAATCATACTGATTAATTTGCCCCATTCATCTTACCTACTGGCTCAAAATAGCAACCAGCAGCTAGCTTCTAATCTGAAGAATTGTGCTTCTTATGTCATCAGTTTTATTTCAAGTCTACAGTAGTTACAAATTCACAAAACATTCCTGTTGCCCCTTGTCGCGAGGGGCGTTAGCCCGGCAACAGGAACTAAAATCTCCGTTCAAATCTTCTACAATATCTGTGAAACAACAACTGAACTTTATATTCTTAATCAACTTTACAATTTCAATTTTTGAACTCTCCAACTTATAACTGTATCTATTCTTCTGGTGCCCATTGTCGCGTGGGTCTCAGTCCAAGCACATCTTCTCCTGTTCTGAATCATCGCCCACTGTCGGCTCTAGGCTAAGGCCTGGGGAATTATGTAAATTTTTCTTTTGAATCTTAAATAAACTGAGAGTAGTTCCCTTAGAAGCGCTCAACATCGCTCCAAGAGTGATGAGCGGGGGCTGCTCCCTGTTAAATAAATAATAATAATATTTTCAAACCAAAAAAAGTTATGATGCTTTTCTGTAATCGGAATCGGATTAAGGCAGAGAAAAAGAAATGTAATAAATTTTGGTGTTTTAGGTATTATCCCTTCGACAAACAAACTAGCGACGATTTTGGTGAATTTGCGCTGCAGTTGATTTTCCTTAACAACTTCCTAAATTTAAATTGCATTTCAATACTCGGATTCCATTATTTTGATTAAAAAATAACAGTTAAATTTAAAATAATAATTTTATTATTATTATTATTATTATTATTATTATCGGCTATTTCTCGCGACATTTGGCAACTGTTTTTGATTTGGCAAACACGACAAATATGAAAAAAAAAAAAAGTTCATTTCAAAATGTCGATCGCCAGATGGGCGGAGACAAACTAATAATTAAATAAACCAATAATTGTGATTAATTAATGCATCAACATAAATTATGTTTGAATTATTCATCGAAATATGTTATATAAAAATAAATATTTAAATAAAAGTAAAATTAATTATTTTCTTTTAAATATACTTGATTTTTTTTTTTAATAATATTTTGATCTAACTATTTTTTTTTTCTCCTTAGTAACAAATAAAGAAAAAGAGGATTTTTAAAGATCAAAATTTCAAAAACTATTTGTTCTTAAACAAACTTCGAAAAATATACGAAAACAGAGATATCCTGTTTGTTATTAGTTTTTTTTTTTTTCCTCTTGAAGATCTAAAAGAATAATGTTATGCCCTATGATATTTTACAGCGCTTTTATCTTCGTTCGCACAGTATACGGGTTTATTTTTGACTTGGGCATTTGGGTATACTGCTTTTTCTTCTTATTTATAGGCATCAAAATATTGGATCAGAGTATTTCTATTTTTAACACAAAAATAAGTTTCTGTTGTTCTTTTATCTCATAATTTCTTTTCTTTCTTTCTTTTTTTTTTTTTTTTTTAATCTTCAGTAATAGTGCAAGGTGGGATAATACGTCACATCTAAACTTTTTTACCCACATATGGTAGAGAAAGTATTGTTTACGGATCAAATTTTCGAAATTAAGATTTCTCCATGTTTTAACGTCTTCTGAATTCTAGAATCAGGTTTTTATGTATTGGATTGTGAGCATGTCTGTTTGTTTAACTGTGTGTGAGCGTTTGTGTGCGTGAGTATGAATCTGTCATCATAACTCTAGAACATTTTTAGTTAGAAGCCTAAACTCAGTATTCTAAATCTGTATCATATATCATTGGTACATGAAACTTATAATTGAAATAGCACTGGTGATTCGTGTACACACAAAAATTCACACATGGGCGAAATTTCTGCTTGGTACAGTTTAATATCTTTAGACTACACTAAAAGATGAAACTCACATATACGATTTATATGCACAAAAACATATTTCAAGTACATTAAGGTATAAAAAAAGTATTTATTCTTCATTTACAAGGCCACACAAAAATATTCTGATGTATTAATGTAATGATTTTCTTTTATGTGCTAAATTTTGATAAATGCACATACAATTTACAGATAATGTCTGCCGCTATTCAAAATTAGCCGAAAGTGTTTAATCCTTTAAAGTTTACTATTTAATTTCTTTTGAAAATTCTTAAACTAATCTTATGAATGGATATTAAATACAGAGTATAAATATGAAAAAAGAAGAAAAATATTGCATTTTTCCTTTTCGACAAATTTTTAGTTTAAACCATCTATAAATTAAATTTATTAAATTAAAGTAATATTTAATTTAGTAAATAAAAAATTTTGTAAGTAAACGTTATAAACTACAAAATCTTTCAAAAGCTATTCCAAGTCAAAATAATAGCCAGCCTTTCATTAAGAAAAAAAAATTAGACACGAGTGTATCATCAAACTAGCAAGACACACTCGCGCTCATCTGAAATTTCAACAAAAAAATTACACACATATTATAGGTCACAGTTTCACGATCTTTATAGGTTTTGGTGAATCTAGCACTTCTAGATTTTTTACAGGGTTACAACAAACAATTCTGTATCATTATGGCCTACGGGGTGAAATTATTTAAAGTGCGATAGCATCTAAATGCCTTATCCGTTTGAGTGGAAAATTTATATACGAGTTTTATGGGAACACAATTAAAAATTGTTCATCATTAAGACAAGCTTAAATTATTTAATGTACGACAGCGACCAAACTCCTTATTCAAATTAACTGATAATGTATATACATGTTATACATCACCGTCACACGAACTTTATGAACTTTAGAGAATCTAGCACATATGGTTCTTTTTACAGGGACAAAATGCAAATTTCTTTATAATTGTGGCATATGGGTTCAAACTTCAAAGTGTAATAGCGTCTAAATGCCTTATCCGACGGAGCTGAAAATTTATATAAATATTATAAGTCACCGTTGCACTAACTATAGCATTTATAGGTTTTTACAGGGACACAATGAATTATTCTTTATCATTATGATCTACGTGTTTGGTAAAATAGCGTTAAATTAAACATCATGTACTATATAGAGAAAAATACCCAAACACCCTATTATAATTTTCTCTTTTGTTTATTTAACAACTCCTCTTACTTTACTTTATCTACAAAACCGTTAATTACTCAATGTTCGGACAGTCGAGTGGAGTCACTCCAGATTTTTTTTAATTGTAACTGCCTTAAAAGTTTTATGAATATTCACTAAAATATTCAAATGGGGGATTAAGAGGATGGTATCTCTCCATCAAACAATAATGCCTTTTAACCCCTTAACGCGCGGTGTCCTCGCTGCAAGGACGCAAAAATTCATCCCGGAAATTTTTTAGCAAAAATTTACGTTTATAACATATCAGAAAAGGCCCGTTTTTTTAACCTTAAAATTAAAAATTTCTTTTAGTTTAATTTAGTTCATGAATTCCGGTGGCAGTATAATTTAAATGATCCGAATTGTCTTGCGCCGCAAAGGGTTAAATAAAAAGTACTTCTAAAAAACTTTCTAACAGTTGTACTTTATAAATGTTCAAGTACAGCTATCCTATCTTCCACTTTAAGCTGCACTAATATGTCTTTAGTTATGTAATAATAGAAAGTAAAGTGAATGCCGCACCGTATTATTTTTATTATTAAATTATTATTTTAAAAAGATACTTTTTTCTATTGTGTTAAACTTAAATTAATAAATTCCTCACCATTAAAATATTGTGAAAGCTCTTTCTTTTCCATGGATTAAACGATATCGCAGTGATATGACTACATTATAACTGAACTATATTTCACTTCATTACACTGAAATTTTCTTAAGAATGTTATCAATGGCAATGTAAAATTTTATTACAATAATACATAACTTTGCTAATAAAAAGTGCTTAAAATTCAGCACAATCGTTTGCAGCACACGGGAAAAGGAATAGATGAGACAAATTGTAATTAAAGATTCGTTATATGAAAGACACATAGAAATGTTAAACGGTTATTTCCATAACTTATAGTTGACAACTTTTAGGTTCTTTCTCAAAGAAAAACCACCAATATTTTCTAATAGTATTTTCCAACACAATCAATTATGGATAGCTAACAGAAAACTGTTAAAAATTTCTACTATAAATTATTGGTAATACATATTCCATGAAAAACAAAAATGTGGCATGTATGTAACTATTTAAATCTGCCTGGATTGGCAAAAAAATTCTTCATCAACTCATTTCTTATTCTTAACATTTAATTGATTTTACACTTAATTTGTTTACTTTTACAAATTATATCAGTGCATGGATTAACTGAATTCTCATCATTAATGACATTGGTGTTTCTAGTCTAACCAAATACATCAGAAAATTATTCCATAAAATACATGAATATTACTGTTACATCCCTGTGACACGACAGTAATAATCCGACGGATTATTGCATAAAACTACACTAAGCGGAAAAAAAAAAAAAAAAAAAAAAAAAAGCCGCACTGCAGAAAAAATGATTTATACCTTTTTTATTTGTAATAACTTTTAAATAAGGGTTGAAACAAATAAAACTGTATTGTTTGCATAATACCAAAGGGATTAAATGATACCTATGTACATTTTCGCTATAATAATTCGCTTTATTGCACTCTACGAAATACTTTATAAGGATCTGCATAAAACTTTCATCTTAAACATAATGCAATAACTATACACTTCGTATTTTATTATGATTTATTATATGAAATAAACAAGTTATCGTTTAATATATTAAATAAAATTGTTTATTTGTTAGATCTAAGCAATTTTTTATTAAAAAATATGTATTCTGTATTGGTTAATTCCACCTTTATGTGGAATTACTGCCTTAATGCACAATGGCATAGTATTATACAGCGTTTTAATATAAATCTCAGAAATTTCAATGTCCCAAATATCACAAATAATCTTTTCCAGTTCTGTCAGAGTTGTAGGCTGCAAATTTCGAATCCTCTCCCCTCTCCCCCGCCTTTTTATAGACAAAACATTTTCGAGCAGATCGCGATCGGACTATTTCCATGTCTGGTAAAGAAGAAATTCTACTATATCTTTTGTGGGATTTAACTTAAAGTGGAAAAAGATATGATTACTTACAGAATTATAGGTTCTCATGGGAATGGATAGGAAATTTTGACAATTTGAAGTAAATAAACTTACCACAGACGCCGCGTAGTAAGGTGCATTATCATCTTGAAATGCTGTTTACAGAAATGTCCAAGATACCTCCAAAATAGTCGGTCAGGCACCACTTTTATAAAGACTGTGTTTTATTTCGAGTTAATTGATCCCTTGAGCATAAAAATTTGCCCGACTCTTTGAAAAGCTATGCACCTCCGTACCATAATGTACGGAGAATATGTCACTGTTTTAAAAGTGCGATTTTCATTAAGTCGGTCATATTTTCGTTGTTAGATCTGGTTGTTTTCTTTAGCTCGAAATAAGTTATACTTCACTCATCAAAGAGAACCAGTTCAGCCCAATAATTAACTAACCATTTTTTAATTTATTTGGCCATCTGATGTCTTGCTTTCCTAATTCTCTTCACTAAGAATGGAATTTTTTCAAATTTTCTGTCATTTAAACCTGCTTTGTTTAATAGTTGCTGCACTGTAGTTAAAGAAATTATGCTACTAAACACTTTTTCTCAATCTCTTTTATGTTCTAAATGTAATACAAACCGATTTTATAAGCAATGGCTTTTTAACTTGCGGTCATCTCGCTTGGATGAGCAACATGGCCGCCTAAAGCCAAATTTCCAGTTTAAACGGCCAAAAAAATTTATGTCTTGCAAAAACCATTTTACTAATATTTCGTTAACATTTAATTATTTTACCATCTCACGTATTTAAATATTTTTTTATTTTCATTCAAAAATTAATACTTTTTGTGGCATCGTTAACTGCCTTATTCTCACCATTTTTGAAATAATTTCTAAAATTACAATTTTTCTGACAATTGCATTTTGTTTTTAACACTGGACTCAATGCTAAAGTGCATGTGGAGGGCAACATAATAAAATCTGCTCGAAAATTTGCTTTTTAAACAATAAAGTTGGCGGTTGTGGAAGGTAAAAAAGAAAATATCCAAGTGCGGTTTTTTTTTTTTTTTTTTTTTTTTTTTTGTCGCTTAATGTATATTGGCGGAAAAAGTTCTTAATACCACGAAGGAATTAGTTTAAAAAAATAAAATTTAAGGAAAGCATATTTTAGGTAAAATATTTATTGGATTAGAGTTTCAAGGTCAGGGTTAAAGTATGCTTGAGAAGAACCTGTTCAAATGTGAAATGGTGGTACAATACCATTGTAATTGCCATGTGATCAAAAGCAAAAGCAATCCTTTAAAATTGCATGCATTCTGTCTCACAGGTGCCATATGTCATTTTGTCTTATAGAGTTTAATGCCTGTTGAACTTGATTAGTCAAATCAGTAATAATTAATGCTTTTTGCAGAGGACATTGGGTTTGTCGTTCAAATACGCCCCATATGTGATAGAGAGTTTGGGTGAACTCACAGACTATTGTAGCAAGTGGACAGACTCTAGAACACATTGAGTAACAGCAATGGTATAAGGATGAGTGTTATTCTGTTAGAAAACATCCCTTGAATTCTGTTCACAAATTGAAAAACAACCAGTTCAATCAACATTTTGATCTTAGCCAAGAGGGTCTGACGTATACACTTGCTGTCAAGGTGCTAGGCAAAACGATGAAAGTGTTCCTATTGTCATAGAAAATTGCTCTCCATAATTCGCGAAGAAGGTCCAGTGTGTTTATATCACAGATAGTTTAGCTCCAATCATTCACATATTCTCCTTTCCTTTTAACTACCATACGACCATCACTGATATCAGTATAGAAACGACTCTAATAAGAAAACACAATAGATCGCCATTTCACTGTCCAATTGTGTCTAGCTTTACCAAACTGAGGTCGCGGATTCCGAATCAGTAGTAGGAATGTTGCAAAGCGTCTGGATCGGAGCTGTCTCTAAAGCTATCATTTCATTTCGCTATGTCCCTGGTAGAGATGGGAATGGTCCGAAAAAAAAACGGAAATTTTAGACAAGCAGAAAAAACATGTAAAGAACACAGCGAGAACTTTGACTTAGGTTATTAATAATGATATGTGATTTTGACAACTCATTTAAGTATAGTGTCCAGCGAAGCCGGCAAAACCAGCTAGTTATTAATAATTAAACAAAACATTGTTGTTTCTAATTCCATTAAAATGTCTACAATTCAAATCTATATTTTTATTTAAATTGTGCAATAAACTCTTATTTACGCTGTGTGATTAAATAGATGTAACATCTTTTGAAAAATTTAAATGCAACAGTTAAACAGGAAATAATAAATGTGAAGAGACATTCTAAAAAATTTTCGTCACATAAGAGAATAATTTGTTTAAATGAAGTTACTTGTTGTCATTTTTATTTTATTTTCCTTTAGTTAATATAATAAGTTATTTTACTTCTTATTAAAATAAGTAGGGCAAAATGCTTTTCGTGATAATTATTAAAACACTTTGAAACGTATGTATTAGAAACCACCTACTCCCTTTCACTTTTCTATTCATGAAATTTTGAAATATTTAGAAAGTCGTTGAAACACGTTTAATAATAATTAAAATATAAAAAAAAAAAAAAAAGTTGTACATTTTATTTAGTTGATTTCAATTTGATAAAATTTATTTATGAACTGTTAAAATAGGGGAAGTAAACATGAAGAAGTATCATCATTCTCTTCAAATCACATTTCCTGTTTTTTTTTTTTTTTTTTTTTTTTAAACTCTTTTTCCGTATTTCAATTACAATTTTCATTTGGTTTAAAAAATTTACAAAACAGCGTAAAAAAATTTTTAGTTACATGTATGGAGAGCTAAAGAAAAATCGGAAATTGAAGAAAAGTGATTTGAAAATTGCCAATACAAGCAATTATGCATTATGCATTTTTAAATTTTATTCAGTTTCGAAAAGATTATTTTTATGTTTGCATTGAAAAATAATATTAAATATAAAGCATAACTTTTTTTTTATTATACACCCTATATCTACTTTAAAGTATATTACATTTAGAATGTAAAAGTTATTTATTTTTATTTTGTTTAAACTTGCCTTTCATTTTTAACTCAATATTCGTATTTCTATAAACTGCATACAGATTAATAAGCCTATTATGAATTCTCAGAGAATTTTAAATTTAGAAACTTGATATATATTTTTTTTTCTTATATATATATATGTATATACTTCTTTTAACTACAACATTTTTTCTTGAACACAAATTATAACATGGTTCAAAAGGTTGATTCTTTAATAAAGCAGTGACATGTAGTCAATATTCTATTGAATTACAGACTATCATAAATTATTCTTGATCTGTTGAGAATAAGTTTTCAAGTACGAAAAATTCTCAATCGTTCGCGAACGGAACAACCAAATTCAAGCACCCAGATAAGGCGCTGCCGAAGACAGTGGGGACTTAGGTCCGACAGACTGAAGTTGGAAAAGACGTTCACAAAGACGGCAGATATATATATATATATATATGTGTGTGTGTGTGTGAGGAGAGGTGATTTTTGTTTCTTTTATTTCTTTCACGATAACTTCCAAAATACTGAACCAGTGCAAACCAAAAGTGGACAGTGGGCTTATCTTAGACATATATCTTAAGTTAGTTAGATAAATAACTTTATCTATTATCTTGTTTACAATTAGTGGCCACTTGAATACCTCAAACTCATGTCTTAAAAAAAAAAAAAAAAGCATTTAAGAAGGGGTTTGCTTAAAATTCCATATATATATAGTCCATACCCACACAGCACATACGTCCAAATTTTGTTCATTTCTCGTCTCGTACGTCCAAAACCCGTCCCTCCAGAGAACTGACATCCCATTTTTGTCACATGCTCACATAAATTCAAGCATCATGTTGAAAGTATGTGTCATGTGTAACCAAATTTGGACATAAATTATTAGAAAAATATCTTGGACGGGATGTGTTCCAAAATTGAGCGAATTCATCCCAATGAAGTGTCCTTTTACGTTAAATTCAACAAGCTATGCAGCGTACATTTTACCAAAACGGGACCGAAATGGGACGAGCAACTGGGCATGCGCATTCATGCTAACAAACAACCATTCAACTTTTCCTCTCGTCCGTCGCTTCGTTCGCCGCCATGTTGATGTTATGTTTGATTATGTGAAAATGCGAAAGGATTGTGTTGTTTAATTAATGTTGTGATTGTAGATTTCGACGAAATCGTCACATTTGACAACCTTCTGAGATATGAATTTCATTAATTATGTGTTTATGAAATTGTGACAACGACTTTACATTCTGGTTCTGTACAGAATACGATTTAAAAATAATTATCATGTAAGTATCTAAAATCATTTAATTTTATTTTCATTTCTGATATTTGACTTTAGTGTATTAATGCATATTATCGCTGAAAAGGTTTATTATTTGTAAAATTTAATTTCCTGGGTGGCTTTAGTTTTTGTTTGTTGTGTAATCATTTCTTATCCATTGATTTATAGTTCCATAAATATTATTACATGGCCAAATAGACCTTTCTTTTACTTTAAGCAGAAATGAAAATATCTGTACAAGTATTTTATTGAAAACTTAATCGGAATTTCCATTGCTTTTTAACCATTCAAGCATGCCTTTATAAGTTGATTACCTTTAATAAACAATGCAAAAATGTGTTCATGAAAGCTTAAATTTATTTTAAAACTGTTAGTTGTAATTTTATTTAGCTCTCTCAAATTATAAAAAAAATTTAAGATTGATTTCATTAATGAAAGTTGTTATTTAAATATGAGAAATTCAGTAATTCCGAAGTTAACTTATGTGAATAACAACTGTAAAATTTTCTAACGAACCATAGAAAATGAGAATAAACAAAGATTTCTCATGAACTACTTGTACTGGTTTGGATTCTCTTATCTAGAATATGTATACTCTTTAACTTATTTTTCACGAGTAATTTTTTTCCTAAATATTGTAAATATATATTTATATATATTAATTATTATATATGTGCAATTTACAATTGGAATCCAAACCATTAATTTCGCTTTCTCTGTTTTGAATCTCTTATCTAGAATATGTATACTCTTTAATTTATTAAATTTAGTTATGTTTTTCTCAAGAGTAATTTTTTTCCTAAATGTTGTAAATATTATATATTTATATAAATTAAATATTATACATGTGCAATTTACAATTAGAAGTCAAACCATTAATTTCTCACTCTCTCACATTTAATTTAATGATTTTAAATTGATATTTTTAGTCTTCTGCTATTTATGTGTTAATTCCAATAGCAAAAACAGTGCAGCTTACACTGCAGGTTAATTTAACAATCTATAAATGAGATAAGCTTAGTAATTTTCCTCCTGAATGTTGTAAGTATTATATGTGCAATTTACAATTAGAAGAGAAGCCAAACCATTAATTTCTCTTTCTTTCACTTTTTATTTAATGATTTTAAATTGGTATTTTTTGTCTTCTGCTATTTATGTGTTAATGTTAATACCAATAGCAGAAACACTTCAGGTTAATTTAACAATCCATAAATGAGATAAGCTTAATAATAATAAATCAATGCCGTAGCTAAAGAGTTATACTTTCTCCTTTGTAAATGCAAATTTTGCACATTTTATGAATTATGTTATTTCTTTTTATTATACCAGACCTGATCCCAGATTTTCTGATTGCAGAATTTTGTTTCATTGTAGATAGATAAAAAATTCTTCCTGTGCACATGTGTATACGTATATTTATATAAAGTTTAAAATTGCAGTTACATTACATAAACTATTAAAATTGTAACTTTGTGTTGATGGTATTTTTTGATTAGGCTTAATTTTTGTTTTTAAAAATTAGACTTTTCTTGGAGGTAATTATTAAATGTAAAATATTACTCATGATATGTTTTTTTTTTTTCCCTACAGTTGGAATGTAAACTCTGAAAAGTTTTTTTTTTATTTATTTATTTATTTTTTTTTTTTTTTGTATTTTTCTTCCCAGATTATTTATTTAAGAAGTTAATGAAGAATATGTAAGGAATCTAGGCTTTGGCCTGCAGTTTCCTAGCAACCCTTCAGTTATAATTTAGTTCGCAAATTAATAAGTAGGTACCTACTTACTGCATAATTATAACTCAGTACTATTCTTTTTTAATTCACGATTCTCAGTGTTGTCTTGAAAATGACATTTTGGGCTCTCTTTTATTGGTGGCTAATAACAATACATTATAACTGAACATCTTTTTCTTTTATTGATGAATTTCAACAGTCAATCAGATAATGAGCTTTTTACTGTAACAGATTGTTTTTAGCTATTAACGTAGAGATAGATCAAAATGTTTTATTTATTTAATCTTATAATTAGCCTTACTTTTGTACATTGCTGCTTTCCTTCTGTGCTCTTTCCTACATTTTTTTTTATCTGATAAATAATCATTCTCTTATTTTGAACTATAACAATCATTGCAAGACAGAGTTTTTTTTTTTTTTAATCAAGATTTATTTGATTTTAATGATTTTTTAAAACTTCATACATTATTGTACAATATTTGTATTTTATTCTGTGTATTTGTATGTATATATATATATATATATATATATATATATATGTGTGTGTGTGTAAATATTTACACTATCAATCACTTTACTTAAATTGTAAAAATATAAGTAATATTCTATTCCGATAGAAAAAATCCATGTAGGCATTTATTACCAATATTTTTATTCAAATTAGTATCATTATAATATAAGAAATAATCTTATAACAGTCACAAATGCAGTAGTACAAGCCACTCAACGTGAGACTTTGTAGTACAATAATGTATTGAAATAAAGAAAGTCTGGTGGACTGGGGTAATTCTCGATCAACGTTTTTCTAGGTTAATTAATGTTCACCCACCTTATAATGGTATGCTTAAACAAAAATTAAAAAGTATTGTTAACAATTCTTGAGCATTGTAGTTTAATGTACAAGAAAAAAAAAAAAAAAAAGTCGCCATCTTTGCTGAAAATTAATAAATAAAAATGTATTTTAAACTGCTACAAAAGCATCTTGAAAAAAGATTGTTTTCTGAAAATCACACATTTTACTTAGATTCTTAGTGGCACAACATTTCTATTTTTTTTTTTTTTTTTTTTTTTTAATGCTATTTTACAACTATATCTATATATAATATAAGCAGGGTTGTTGTTTTGTCCACTTTTTTGTCAAAAGTCTGGGACACTGGACAAAACTGGAAAAAACCACATGAAACTGGACAAAATAAAATCCATTCAACTGTACATGTTTGATGAATAAAATTATTCTGTTAAAGCAATAAATTGTACTTTTAACTTTGAATTAGCAATTTTAGCAACAGAAATATTTTATTAAAAACTAATAATTTGATTAATGAAAAGTGTAATTTCATTTTAATCACGATCGATAAAAAAAAAAAAAAAATCATCATAAAAATGCTAATTAGTTATGTATAGTTTGCAAATGTAATAAAGTAAATCTGTTGTAGACTATTATAACATTATCATAATGGATATTAAGAGAAAAAATAAATAAAAAGCTATTTAATTTGATACCTAAATCTTTAAAAACAAAAGAAATAAACAATGCCACAGCCAGAAAAAGATTTCATATATAATGTTGAGTTACCTTCAGTGCATAATGCTGACAGTTAAAAAGGAAGAATAACTTAATACCCCAACATCCCTACCCCTCGAAAAAGACTATTTTAAATAATAAAGTTTTTCACTATCAACGTGATTGATTAATACATAGACGATTATAATCCTAAAAATAATTTAAGTTGTTTCTTTGTCATTTTGTTCTTAACATGGAAATATCTTATTAAACATTTCTATATTAGGTTAAAAAAAAAAAAAAAAAACTCGTAAATGGAGATTGATGTTTTTATCAATTTATGTCAGCAAGTCCTTTCAAAGCAAAGCTTTCATTTCTATATAACATTTTATTTGCAATAACAACATGTCATTTTTTTTTATCCAAGAATTTTAAAAATCAAGTTTATATGTTTAATCATTTGATAATTTTATATTCTTTCTTATTTTAATTTTATAAAAGAAAAAATTATTAATTGTTAATAGAAATTCCAGATGAAAAAAATAGAAAATTAAATTTTACTTACAAATAAAAAAAATATTTATTTATTTATTTATTACAAAAGTAATGTCTATAGTAATATAAATGTGCACATATATGCATATGACTGTATATATATGTGCGTGTATTTATAATCAATTTGGTAAACATGCAGAAACTTTAAGAGAAATAATAAAAATGTCAAGTGACTCCAGTCGAATTTTTGAACGTTAAGTAATTCACTGTTTACATAAAATAAAGTAAGAGAAGTCAGTAAATAAACAAATGAAAAAATTATAATAACTGTTTGATTATTTTCTCCCAAATAGTATGTTGTTTAACAGAACGGAATGTATCCAAATTCTTTTGTGTATCTGTAAAAGAACTAATAGTGCTAGATTCACTAAAATGTATATAGTTTGCGTGACATACATGTACATAAATTTAAAGCTCAATCAAATGAGGCATTTAGACGCTATCACACTTTAAATAATTTCATACTATAGGCCATAATGTTACAGAATTTTTTGTTGTGTCCCTGTAAAAAAAACTATAAATGCTAGATTCACCAAAATAAATCTATACAATTCATTCGACTGTGACCCATAACATGCATATAAATTTTCAGCTGAATCAAATAAGGTATTCAGATGCTATCACACTTTAAATAATTTGAGCCCATAGGCTATAATGATAAAGACTTTATCTTTGTGTTCCGGTTAAAATATATATATATATATATTAGTAGGCTGTGGCCATCACAAGTCTTTCTTCTATATAATCCTGTACAAATTTACACAATATAAATTATCTGTTAAATTATAATTTATTAAAATTATTTTCCATGATGAATGCAGACGATTTTTATCTGAAAGTAGTTCAAACATAAGAAGAAATGAATTTTCTTCCCATTATTTCATTTATTTATTTTTTCATTAAAAATGGGGAAAATCAATAACTTAGTATAAATTATCACTGATCTATGGTTCGATCATTCATTTTAAAGGTGTTGACGAGTTCTTTTGAAGATACCCATATTGAAAATTAACAAAAGGGGGATGGAGCAATGCTCCTACATGCACTTACCTTTTTCCCCTAGCTTACTACTACTGTTAGCAATAATTCATCCAAATTTTACAATCATGCTTAAAATAATTCTCATTATGTTCATTTATACAAAATTTCGTCTTGTATTGCCATGTTAAAAATTTAGAAAGTATAGAATAACAGCACGACCTGTTGAGTATTTAATCTCCAAATCTAATCATTACCAGTTTAGGTAAGGGTCCAACTAAATACCAAGTTTCGTTAAATTTCGTTCAATGGTTTGTGAGATACAGCACCTACAAAATTTGTAACACGCACACAGACAGGCATTTTCTAAAAGCAGTCAAATTGTGATTAGATCATCTCAAAACATGTAAATACATCAAAAACTGTTTAAAAATTTTCACAAAACCAATACTGTCTTCTTACATAGAAGACAGTAAAATTAAGATTTTTTTTTTTTTTTTTTTTTTTTTTTTTTTGCTAAGTTTTTTATAGCAAAAATGAAAGAAAAAATCGATAATGTTGTTAAATTAACGCTGATCAGTGGTTCAGCGATTTCTTTCTTTCTTTTAGGTTGATTTCTTTAGAAATCGACCGATTGCAATCACTTCGTTTATCTATCTATCTATCTATCTATCTATATATATATATATATATACACCCCTTCTTATATTTATAAGGACACTTTATATTTTGACTGCTGCTGAATTTGCTCGTAATTTTTAACGAAAGGTTAGGGTCCACATTTATGCATGTTTAAAATAATTAATAATATGTTAAAATGAATAAAAAACCTGTAATGATCAATCAGCATTTAATGGGGGAAAGAACATCTGTGTTAAAGTTGAATAAAGACAATATTAAATGGTAAAATGTTACATTTTCGGATGAAAAACATTTTATTCTTGATTAACCAAATAGTTTTAACAGTTACTGGCACGATCTGAAGATAGCGAAAGACAGAGCAGATTTTTTAAAGGCAGATATGAATCGGGCATTTTAAAGGTGGATATATGGTGCTCTGGGGAGCTGCTTCTACTGAAGGCAGAATGAATTTAGTAATTTTTTCTATTATTATGAACATCAAGAGAATATCTGCAAATTTTAAGCGTGGAATTATCAGATTTATGTTAGATTTTGGGGGGGTAATAATATTTTTTTCAACAAGACTTACATTTTTGCTCTACTTTTAGAGCAATAGGAAATAGTTTGAAGAAAGAAACTTCTGTATTATTGCCTTTCCCATGGCCTAAAAGTTGAAAAAACCTTAACTTATGATATTAGAAAAGTGCATGCAAGTGGAAAGCAATTGTAAATAGTTTAAATGTACTAAGAATATCATATATGCTATACCAAATGGTATTGAAACTGAATATTAAAAAAAATATATACATATATATACCAGAGAGAATGTCTGACTGTTTAACCCTAAAAAGAGACCCCTTAAAATATTAATTTAAAGAATAACTGAAAAAAATGACTAAAATTCGAGCTGTTCTTATAATTGTGAACACCTGAAAAATCATCTTTTTACCATATTTAAAGTTTTTTAAGATAGAAAAACGATAAAACTTTTTAAATATAATCTATTAATAAAATTCAAATTAATTAAAAATATATTTGTTTAAATAATAGTGTTCAGTGTTTAGTTAATATAGAAAAACAGTTGTTCTTATAATTATGAGAAGGAGTGTATATATTGTTACAAAATTGTAAATAATTGTGTTTATTTTTGTATAAATTCTTCCAAAGAGGCTTAGTAATTTGATAAAGTGCTAATTTTGTGCATTTCTAGTCGTTTTAGCGTTAAAATAGCCTTATTTTACCTTAAAAACGCATTAAAAAGCCCCAATAAGGCAGGTAATGGATTTGGCGCCAAATTTGGCGACTTTTTCCCACCTTGGCGATTTTTTTGGCGACCTTGGCGAGAAAATCCTTATATGGGATATACCAAATATGGAAGCTGTAAGTTGATTGGTTGACCACTTTCTAGAGTTTTCTCGAAAAATCTGGATTCCATGGAACAGTATATAAGCCTGTTTTCTTCGCCAAGGCCGGTCAGAGTCAGTTCAGTTCGGATCTCAGCCAGCTTCGCTAGTGCTTGCATTGCTCTTGAGCCTCTTTGAGAGAGACTTGCTTTATGTGTTATTGCTATACAGTTTGTACTGTGGATTTGCTATTGACAGCTGTTGTTTAAGCTGTGTTTACTGTTTGAATTGAAGCTGATACTTGGTTTATAGACCTGCATTTTTCTGGAATTTTCTGTGAATAAATTACTGAATTTTTGTAAGTTTGGCCTTTCATTCTCAGACAACTCACGAACCCCCAAGTACGCAACATTTCTGGTGTCAGAAGTGGGATTGTCTGTGAATGGTGATAACGAGAGCTATGGAGCAAGAGATGAAAAAACTTCTAGAAACCTTAGCTACCCAGGTGAATGAAATGAATGCCGGACAGGAAAAGATGGAAACCGGATTGATAGAGAAAATGGAAACAGGACTGGAAAAGATGAAAGAAGGACAAAGAGAGATGAAAGCAAGTATGGAGACATCGCAAAGAGAGTTGAAAGACACTATGGGTGAAGTTCAGGAAGAAATTAAGTCAATCCAAGAAAAAGTTGAATGCAATCAAGAGGAGATGAAGAGAGAACTTTCGGCAGTAAAGGGAGTGATTGAAAGTAAATTATATGGAAAGCAGAGTAGATGGAATAGAAGAGAAAGTTTTGAAAAGAAAGCTATGACGATAGAAGAAAATGTTATGAAGGTTGAAGAGAGTGTTACAAGGATAGAACGGAGTTTCGAGGAGAAAGTTAAAGAAAATTTTGATCAGGAACTGAAAGAAAGGTTTTCAGAGATAGACGGTAAATTGAAGAGAATAGAAGAAGATCTGGAGAGAAAAGTGGAAGAAAAATTAGAATCCATGCCCCAAGAAACTGAAAAGAAAGAGAGAAGAATCCAGAATTAGGAATTTATTAAGCTATCTACCTACGATGGCAGTTCCTCCTGGCATGTATATAAGACGCAGTTTTCCATCGTAGCTGAAGCTAACGGCTGGGACTCTACCGCCAAGTCAGTCCACTTAGCAGCAGCATTACGGGGAGATGCAGCTGAGATATTGAGAAATGTTTCTAAAGAAGAAAGGAACGATTTCGAGGCCTTGACTAGAGCACTGGAGCTACGGTTCGGAGAGAAGTGTTCTAAGGACTATAGTCGCCTCCAGCTAAGTCCCGTTACCAGAAAACGGGCGAAAGTTTGCAAGAGCTGGCAGCGGACATTCAGAGATTGTCACACCTATCATTCTGAGACTGTCAAGCTGACACTCGAAACGACTTAGCTTTTCAGTACTTTATCGATGCTGTTCGGGATCCAGAAATTCAAAAAGCGCTGAGACACTCCAACATCAGAGACGTAGAATCAGCTTTAGGCTATGCACTTAGGATAGAGGCAGCCCAACAAGCCTCCCGTAAAGACCGCCATACCATAAGAGCAGTCTCATTAAACGATACGCCTACTGGTGAAAATGAAATGAAGAGAAGTATCGAAGAGATCTTAAAGAGATTGCGCAGCCTGGAGAATAATAAGGAAATAAAGGACCGGAAGATAAAGTGCTGGGGCTGTGGAGGGGATGGTCACGTGAAGAGGAACTGCCCCGTACGACCAACTATAGGAAATCACCCGGCTTCACCATCACTGCAGGGAAACTAAGAGGAGGCCATCTCGCGGGGCGGAGGTTGCCTAAAATTAAAGAGCCCCAATTTACAGTATTTCATGTTTCATCGATGAGTGACGGCGATAATGGACTTCACGTCTATGGCCAAGTCAACAACGCCACCTGCCGGATGATTCTGGACACAGGAGCCAACGTGACCATCATTAGAACGGATTTGGCTCAAGAACTAAAAGAGAAGATCATCTGGACGCCGCCCTGTGTTAAACTCCAGATTGTTACCGGAGACGAAATCAAAATATA
Source organism: Salticus scenicus (assembly GCA_963930645.1). NCBI lineage: Eukaryota > Metazoa > Arthropoda > Arachnida > Araneae > Salticidae > Salticus > Salticus scenicus. The sequence goes on from OZ005649.1 coordinate 251,916,199, forward strand.
TGGGAAAATGAACTTGACTATCACTTTTGGGAATGCCAGTTACCATCATATGGCATATGTGGCAGATATAAGAGATCCTTTAATCATTGGAATTGATTTCCTGAGAAAATTTAACTTTCAATTGGACTTCAAGAATAATGAACTGCATTCGAGTTCGGAAGACATCGCTGTGTTCAACACTGAAAATCAAGACATTCAGACAATTTACCAGATAACAGCCAAGTCTGAAATTTCCATCCCTCCACACACAGAGACAATAGTTTCAGGAACACCACCTACAAAGCAATACTTCTGCTATGGACTGATTGAATACCCGAATACAGGCCCAAGAGGAGTTCTGGTAGCTTCATCTCTAGTTGACCTCTCAAAGAGTACTATTCCTGTGAGAGTCGCAAACATCAGCGATAAGGTCCGGACAGTGAAGAAGGATGAGGTGTTAGCATCCTGCACTCCTGTTACATGCGTCAACCGTCCCACGCAATCAACCGCATCCAAGTCTTCAGAACAATTAATAACGGAATTACTAAAGAATGCAGAGTTAGGAAAGGAACAGAGATGTGCTGCGGAGAAGCTACTCCAAGAATTTAAAGACCTTTTTTCTCGAACACCTGCAGACGTCGGGAGAACGAACATCACCCAGCACAGAATTGATACAGGAAATCATCCTCCAATCAAACAACATCCAAGAAGACTTCCATTTGCTAAACAGGAAGAGAACACTGAACTTCTAAATGAAATGCAGCACAATGACGTCATCGAGCCATCAACGAGTCCTTGGGCATCTCCCATAGTACTGGTGCGAAAAAAAGATGGTTCAACAAGATTTTGCGTGGATTATCGTCGTTTTAATGATATCACGAAGAAAGACAGTTACCCTCTTCCCAGAATTGACGACACATTGGACACACTTGCTGGCAATAAATGGTTCTCGACTTTGGATCTTAAGAGCGGTTACTGGCAAGTAGAATTACATCCTGATGATCGTGAGAAGACTGCATTCACCACGGGACAAGGACTATGGCAATTTAAAGTTATGCCGTTCGGATTATGTAATGCACCTGCCACCTTCGAACGCCTGATGGAGACAGTGCTAAAAGGACTTTCCTATGAAGCCTGTCTGGTGTATTTGGATGATATTATCATTGTGCGGCGCACTTTTGAAGACCATCTACGAAACATTCGAAAGGTTCTGGAGAAACTCAGAATGGCTAACCTCAAATTCAATCCTGGCAAGTGTAACTTGTTCCGTCGTGAAGTGAGCTACCTCGGCCATATCATCTCTGCCGAAGGTGTGAGAACTAATCCTGAGAAGATCTCTGCCGTCGAGAACTGGAGTCGCCCTGAAAATGTACACCAACTACGAAGTTTCCTGGGGTTATGCACTTACTACAGGAAGTTTGTCAAGGGTTTGTCAAATATTGCCAGACCACTCCACAAGCTGACGGAAGCCAAACAGAAGTTCCTGTGGACAGATGAATGTGAAAATGCGTTCAAGCGACTTAAAGAGGCCTTAACATCATCGCCTATCTTGACGTATCCACAGCCCGACAGACAGTTCATACTTGATACAGATGCCAGCCATGAGAGTGTCGGTGCTGTTCTGTCGCAGGAAATTGATGGTCAAGAACATGTCATTGCCTATTGGAGTAAATGCCTGTCTAAACCGGAGCGAAATTACTGTACCACCAGGAAAGAGCTACTCGCCATCGTAAAAGCCATAGAACATTTCCATCATTACCTCTATGGCAGAAGATTCCTGCTCCAGACTGACCATGCATCTTTAACGTGGTTGCTCCAGTTCAAGAACCCGGAAGGACAGATTGCCAGGTGGATACAACGCCTGCAGGAATATGGCTTCGAGATACGTCATCGTAAAGGGACTCTACATGGTAATGCAGATGCCTTGTCACGGAAGCCCTGCTCGGAAAGCTGCAAGTACTGCTCTAGAGCCGAACAGAAATACCTGCCGATAAATCCGGTTACCTGCCAGGTTACTACCTCGACACCATCAGAACAAGATCCCGATCCATGGAGTGACGAAGAACTTAGAAAAGCCCAGTTGGAAGATCCTGACGTAAAGCCAATATTACAGCTGAAGGAGACGACCAGCAACAGACCTACCTGGCAGGATATTTCCAGATTCAGTCCCATTACGAAAAGTTATTGGGCACTTTGGGACTCTCTTCATATCAGAAACGGCGTATTACACAGAAAGTGGGAATCTGATGATGGGAAAAGCTTCAGATGGCAGATTTTATTACCAAGATCAAAAATTCCAGCTGTTTTAGAACAACTGCATAGTAGCTCTACCGGAGGCCATTTTGGGGTAATGAAGACTCTGCAGAAAGTTCGGGAACGCTTCTACTGGTGCAAGGCAAAGGAGGATGTGGAGAAATGGTGTAAATCCTGTGATGCGTGTGCGGCACGTAAAGGCCCGCAGAAACGAAGTCGAGGAAGACTGCAACGGTATAACGTGGGAGCACCATTTGAACGGATTGCAATCGACATCTTGGGTCCTTTGCCACGGACCTCCAGTGGAAATAAATACATCCTCGTCGTGATGGACTATTTCACCAGGTGGCCTGAGGCATATCCCATTCCCAATCAAGAGGCATGCACAGTCGCAGAGGTCCTAGTGCAGCAATGGGTGTCAAGGTACGGCACGCCCCTACAACTTCATACCGACCAAGGTAGGAACTTTACCTCTGATGTTTTCAAAGGACTGTGTCAACTACTTGGAAAGGACGTAGCCTTTCTTCATCAGGTGCAAAGTGTTTGCACCTGATGAAGAAAGGCTGCGTCCTTTCGAAACCGGTTGTGCTGATTTAAAATTTATGGTGTGTGAAGAAGAAGTTTTAATTTCTTGCTATTGTCTGTACGCCAGTTTCTTCAATTAATTTTTGGTGATATAACTATTAAACCTTTCATTCATCGATAAGAGTCATGTGCTGTGTGTTTATTTTTATTATGAGAAATCTTATTTTTTATTTCATGGGAAATTTAAATGAATACCAAAGTTACTTTGTGAGCCATTTAGTATTCTGCTGGAAGGTTTGTAATAAGAGGTAAGGCTGAAACGGAGAGAAGTCTAGATTTGTGGTAAAATGGTATACTGTGATATAAAGGTTTAAAAGCTATGTGATAAAATTGAAATTCTGTCTATTAATATTCAGTACCTTCCAGCAGGAAACATGTTTCTGTTTTTTTTTTTATTTTTCAGGTAGATTTCTTTTTTTTTTTAGGGGGCGGGGAGGTAATGGCTCACCTGTTTTTTTTTTTTTTTTTTTTTTTTTATTTACTTATTATTTTACAATTATTATTATTGTTGATTTAGTCAAATGATACCTGTGATGTGTTTAACAAAATAAATGCAAGTCTTATGGTAGTTTCTGTTGTAACCTTTAAATTGCTGATAATTATATTAAACTTAAGATTTTTTGGTTTCGGTTAATTAACAGAAACTTAATTAAGTTTAAATCATAATTTATACTGAGTATGGTGCGACAGAGAGTCAGCATTTTTTCCAATGAGGTTTCGGCCTCCATTTACCATCTTTTTTAAACCTTGGGTTCAGTTAATTTATTGCGGCCAATGTACTCCAAAATTCTATACGATCAAAAAAATTGATTTATGAGTAAAAATAAATATGGACCTCTCATTACACTACAACAACTCCAAATCGAACCAAATTTGAACAGTGAACTGATCTTATAAATATCTTGGATGAGTTTGTTAACCAAGTTGCTCCGACTTTTTGTTTTCAAGTGGCAGCCACTTGAATATTTCTAACCCACATTGTAAAAAGCGTATTAAAAGCAAGATTTGCTTGAATTTTTATGCAAATCTAGACTACATAAGGGTCTAAATGAACTCTATTAATGGAATTTATCTGCCATTTTTAATAAAGTGGCGGATATCTTAAGTTAAGTGGGGCCACTTGAAATCAGGCTACCACTTGAAAATTTAAAATCACGATAACTTCCAAAATAATACTCCAAATCGAACCAAATTTGGACAGCGTCTTAACTTGTGTTCTGGATATCTTGGATGAGTTTCTTAACCAAGTTGCTCCACCATTTTGTTTTCAAGTGGAGACCACTTGAAATTTTCAAATTCAAATTGTAAAAAGCGTATTCCGAATTTGTTTGAATTTTGATGTATACATAGACTATATAAGTGTCTCAATGAAGTTTATTAATGAATGTATCCGCTATTTTTAATAAAGTCGCGGATATCTTAAGTTAAGCAGGGCCACTTGAAATCAGGCTACCTCTTGAAAATTTAAAATCCCGATAACTTCGAAATAATACTCCAAATCGAACCAAATTTGGACAGTGTCTTAACTTGTGTTATGAATATCTTGGATGAGTTCGTTAACCAAGTTGCTCCGACTTTTTGTTTTCAAGTGGCAGCCACTTGAATATTTCTAACCCACATTGTAAAAAGCGTATTTAAAGCAAGATTTGCTTGAATTTTTATGTAAATCTAGACTACATAAGGGTCTAGAACTTTATTAACGAAATTTATCTGCCATTTTTAATAAAGTGGCGGATATCTGAAGTGGGGCCACTTGAAATCAGGCTACCACTTGAAAATTTAAAATCACGATAACTTCCGAAATAATACTCCAAATCGAACCAAATTTGGACAACGTCTTAACTTGTGTTATGGATATCTTGGAGGAGTTTCTTAACCAAGTTGCTCCACCATTTTGTTTTCAAGTGGAGACCACTTGAAATTTTCAAATTCAAATTGTAAAAAGCGTATTCCGAATTTGTTTGAATTTTGATGTATACATAGATTATATGAGTGTCTCAATGAAGTTTATTAATGAACTATGGATTTTCTCGCCAAAAGTCGTCAAATTTGGTGCCATATCCATTACCTGTCATATTGGAGCTTTTTAATGCGTTTTTAAGGGAAAATTAGGCTATTTTAACGTTGAAACAAAATAGAAATGCAGTAAATTAACATTTAATCAACTTACTAAGCCTCTTTGAAAGAATTTCTACAATTAAAAAAAAAAAAAATATTTTCAAATTTGCTACAATGTCTTAGATTAATTAGTTCACTGAGCAACTTTCACTGCCATTTTAATCCAAGTAGCAGCCACTTAATTTTTCAACACGATGACTTTTGAGATTCTGAATTAATTCCAACTATATTTGTACAGTAGTGTTATCTCACAAATGCATTTGACATATTTGTCAACTTGTCCCACCATGTTGTTTCCAAGCGCCGGCCACTTGAAAATTTTAAATTCACATAAAAAGGTATTCATGAACCGATTTGCTTAAAACTCCATATGTAGATAGCCTACATCAATATTTCTACTAATTCGTTAATAATTTGTAGCCGCAATTTTGAAACAAAGTGACGGCTATTTGATAAGGAAAAAGAAATCAACCTACCCTTCCAAATAAGACGGAAGGACTTGTTCTTTTTTTTTTTTTTTTTTTTTTTGCGTATGTATATAAAGTATTGAATTAGTAAAATTTTCAAACTCCAGTTTTGATGGATTTACACGTTTCAGGATGTTCTGATCACGATTCGACTGATTTTAGAAAATATCTGTCTGTCAGTCAGTCTCTCTGTGTGTGTGTATATCACTAATTTAGTAGACACTGCATCTCATTAATCAATAAACGAAATTTAACCAAACTTGGAATTTTTTTTAAACCTGACATAAACTGATGCAGATTAGATTTGGGGATCAATTTTTCAACAGGTCGGGCTGTAATCCCATTTTTTCTAAATTTTTAACATGAACAAAACAAAATTTCATATAACTCTACAAAATGAGTTATTTTAAACAATGTAATTATAAAATTAATTTTTAATCAATGATTGTGAAATTAATATAAATTATTGATAATAGTAATAGTAAATTAGGGGGGGGGGGGGGGAATGTGCATCCGAGAACTTCCCTGCCTGTAGTGATGTAACTCTGTGAGATAAAAATCGTTTACATTTATATGGAAAATAATTTAATAAATATTTTCTATTGTATGATTTTGGTGTGTAATTCAAATTATACAGAAGAATATCTTGTGGTGGCCATATTACACTAAAGGTATTGATAAGCTCTTTTGAAAGATACCCATGGTGAAAACTTGTCCCCTCTGGGCAATAAATCTACAGCAAAATATATTCCATAGTCTGCAGTTCTGTTTTTTAGTAGCTTTTAATATAATTTATATTTTTTCCCCGTACATTTGGACAGAGATCATGGCATATGTGATCTGTATAAATCATGTTAAAAAAAAAATCACCTAGGAAGGATCTATAAATAAAGCTTATAAAAGAAAATTTGATTCGTAGAGTTTAGAGTGCTATTCAGTCAAATGTGATATCATTGACAGTTTATTACCTACAATTTGACAGTAAAAATATAAAAAAAAAAAAAAAATTAGAAAAATTAATTATAATAGAACTAACCTTTAAGAGCCATTTGTTTTTAGCATCATGAAGTATATATATTAACGTTTATCAATAATTGTTTCAAAATTTTTAAGTTATAATGAGGTTCTATTATAATTATTATTTTTATTCACATTTAATTTAAATATATTTGTAAAAAGTAATAATAATAAAAGCTTTAACTTTTTTTAACAGCAGATTAATACGTTTGTCAACTAATTTAAAGCTAATATAAGGTTATTATTATCATATTTCAATTATTTAAAAAATGATGAAAATTTTCAAAAATCGGGCTTCGAAATGCACTAGGATATCTCAGTAAGCATCTTCGTGTTGAATCACATGACTGTCCTTATTATCATTTTAGTGCTATGTTGTCTGGAGAACCACGTCCAGACACTGTCTTTTTTTATATATGAAGATTTACTTATTGAAAAATCTAGTACTGATTGTAGATGAGAAAATTCAAAACTGATTGGTTTCAATTAAATAATCATACAAAATTGTTTCTTATAAATACCTCAACTTGCATATTGTTATTGAATATAATTTTTCGGTTTATGGGAGGACATAACTGTCAGTTTTTATTTATTTATTTTTCCTTTTGAAATGTTTTTTATTTTCTCTCTCTGCAGGTGCTGCGAGAACTTGTCTATTACAGAGAAAATGTTGAATTAAAAAAGTAATGTGCAATTAGCTTCGCTATGCAAATAAAGAAATTTTATGTAATTCTTTTAATAAAAATGTATAATACATATTGTTTCTTTTGATTCCTTTTGAAATTTGAATCTCAAACCAATACAGGTAGGTTGGAAGTCAGTCCTTCATGTATCTTGCCAAACAGTCCACAATTTGTAGTAATTAAAACAAATTCAGCATATGGAGCAAAGCACAAATAAAATTAATAGAAAATGCATAGAAATTACATATGTATAAATAGAAAATACATATGTATAAAAAAAAAGCATATGTAAAAAAAAAGGGGGGGGGCGTAAGAAGATCACTTTTGATAAAAATATGTGTGTTTTTAAGCTATGTAAGTACGTTCTAATTTTTACTTTCTCTTACCCATAAGGTAGAGAAAGTATTGTTTTTGGGTCAAATTTTCGAACGCGAGATTTTGTTATATTTACACGTTTTGAGGTCCCCTGAATACGAAAATCATGTTTTTAGCAAATGGTCTGTGTGTATGTATGTGTGTCTGTCTGTTATCAGCATATCTCAAAAACAAATTATGGCAGGAAGTTCAAACTTGGTATTCTAAATGTGTATCATGTAGGGATGCTACAGTAAGCTTTTCGTTAAGATCAAGCAAATGATTCGTGTACAGGGACAATCAAGAGAATTCTAATACATTACGTCTATGGGGGAAATTGCAGGTAAGTAGAGTTTAACGTCTATAGACTGCACTAAACCAAATGAAACGAATATATATTTTTTGTAATAGAGATAGTTAACTGGGGAAAAAAATTTGTGTATGAAGAAGCCTCGCCTCCCCCCCTGGGGGAAAGTCCCCCCTCGAGGGGAGTAAATTTTCATGATGGGTATCTTTCAAAAGAGCTCGCCAATACCTTTAAAACGAATGGTTGAACCATCATTATGCGATAATTTAAAAAAAAGTTATCGATTTTTTTTACTTTTAACGAAAAAAAAACTTAGAAAAAAAAATCGTATTTTTTTATTTATTTATTTATTTTATTTTTTTTTTTTTTTTTGAGAATAAAATGGGCTTTTTTTGAATATTTGGTGTTATAATACTTCTCTAATATGGAGATCGTCTGCATTATCATAAAAGATAATTTTTTTAAATAATAATATTAATAAATTATTTTTTAAAAACAGAATTATTTTTTAATAACCGAATTAAATTCTATATAAATGTAGGTGCATTAATGAAACGGGGGGTTGAGGGGGGCTGTAGCCCCCCTCACACAGAACTAATTATCATATAAAACTCTTCAGAAGCCTAATATGAATTGTTTAACGCAGGTTTACATAACAGTACTCGTTATCTTACCTTTTAATCTGCAACCTGTATTTATAGTATTAAATTTCAGGGTAAGAGAAAGTCGTGTGGGTGACACACCAGATTATTTCTCCTGTTTTTATATTTTATCTAATAATTGCACTGAGTTAAATTTTGTTTCTAATTTTGACGTTCACTGAGACTTGATTTTTGACTTTTTCTTTTTAGCTGCATTTCATTCATACCTGTCATCCAAAAAATTTGGATAATATTAATTACACAGTGATTTGAATTAGTGATTACCTCTACAGTTTTGCATCACAACCAACATTATGCATCACGATGTGAAAACATGGAGGTAATTAGGAATTTAACTGCCTGTAATTAATGTGATCCAACTTTGGTGTTTGCCAGGTGGTATGAAATGCTGCTAAAAAAAAAAAATCTGGAGTGACTCCACTCGACTTCTCGAACATTGAGTAATTAACAGTTTTATAGATAAAGTAAAGAAAGAGGAGTTGTTAAACAAACAAAAGAGAGAAAACCATAATAAAATGTTTAAGTATTTTTCTCCATACATTACACGATCTTTTATTTAACGCTACTGAACTTTGAGCCCATAGATCATAATGATAAAGAATTTTCGTTGTGCCCCTGTAAAAAACCTACAAATGCTAGATTCACCAAAACGCGTATAGTCAGAGCAACAGTGATTTATAATATTCATATACATTTTCAGCTCAATTGAATAAGGCGTTTAGATGCTATCGCACATTTAACTAGTATGTTGTGGCCACCACATGACTTTCTTCTACATTTTCCTATACAAATTCACTCAATAAAAATAATTTATTAAAATTATTATTAAAAAAAATTATCTTCCATGATAATGCAGATGATTTCCATATTAGAGAAGTAGTATAACACTAAATATCCAAAAAAAGTCAATTTTATTGTCAATATATATATATATATATATTTGTTAAAAATGAAAAAAAAAAATCGATAACTTCATTTTAAATAATCGCAGATCTATGGTTCAACCATCCGTTTTAAAGGTACTGGCGAGCTCTTGTGAGAGACCCATCATGAAAATTTACTCCCCTCGAGGGGGGAATTCCCCCCCAGGGGGGGGAGAAGGTGAGGCTCCTACACATACAAAAAAATTTTCCCAGATGGCTATCTCTATTATAAATAATTCTGGTAAATTTCATAATGATTATTAAAAAATAATTCACCTTATGAACATTTATACAAAATTTTGTACTATACCACCATGTTAAAAATTTAGAAAAAGCGGGATGGCAACGCAACCTGTAAGACAATTTTTACCAAAAGTTGATAGGCACTAATTTATGTCAAGGTGCAACTACATACCAATTTGTATGAAATTCTGTGAAGTAGCTCCTGAGATACAGTTGCCACAAAAGTTTGTCACACACACAGAGACTGAAAGACAAACAGACAGATATTTTCTAAAAATGGTCAAATCGTGTTCTACAGCTCTCAAAACGTGTAAATCCATCAAAAACCCGAAGTCGAAAATTTTTACGAATCCAATACTTTCTTCTATTGAATATAGAAGATGTAAAAATTTGTCCCACGGGCCATAATGATAAAGAATTTTTCTTTGTGTCCCTGTAAAAAAACTGTAAGTGCTACATTCACCAAAATCTATACAGTTCGTGCAACTGTGACTTATAAAATGTGTACAAATTTTTTGTTCAGATTAAATAAGCGTTTAGACGCTATCGCACTTTTAAAAATTTGGCCCCATCGGCCATAATGATAAAGAATTTTTCTTTGTGCCCCTGTAAAAAAACTGTAAGTGCCAGATTCTTCAAACTCTATACAAATTGAGTAACTGTGACCTATAATACGTGTATAAATTTTTTGCTCAATTGAATAAGGCGTTTAGATGCTATCGCACTTTTAAGATTTTAGTCCCATAGACCATAATGATAAAGAATTTTTCTTTGTGTCCCTCTAAAAAAACTTTAAGTGCTAGATTCACCAAAATCTATAGGGTTCGTACTATGGTGACTTACAATATACGCACCAACTTTCAGCTCATTCGAACAAAGCGTTTAGACGCTAGCATGTTCACTCACAGACATACACACACACATACATACACACATACATACACACACACATACATACATACACACACATACATCATCGTAAAAATAGTGAAAACGGACTCAGGAGACCTCGAAACGTATAGAAACATCAAAATCTCGAATTCTGATTTTTGACATGATTACAATACTTTCCTCACTATAGTGTTCGGAAAGTAAAAAGTCAAGAGTCAAGTTCTTTGAGCATCAAAAAGGGAAGCAACTTACTTGGAACAATGAGAATGAATATGTTCATAATGATAAAATTTATATGGTGGTATTTAAAATATTTGAAAATTGTATATACAGTACATTTATTATGCTGCTATTACACAAAAACTTTTCACGGAACATTTGAACCAATTTTTGCTCAAATTTCTGGAGACTGAAAAAAATTTTTGGTTCGAAAAGTTCTCCAAAATACTTCAGATCTGAGTAGATGGTGTCACATTCAGTCTATACCTAGAACCGGTTTGTAGCTGCATCTATAATAAACCAGTTTTGGGCCTAGACTGAAAGTGATGCCATTTACTGAGATCAAAAAAGGAGAGTGACAAAAAATCAGTTTCAACTGACAACATCATCTAAAGCATGTGCTGAGGAAGTTCTGTATCTGGAAAGAATGATATACATATAAGCTCTGAATAAAACTATTAAGTTTTATCTTTAATTGCAGCATGAAAATTTCATGTTTTTTAGTAATAGTAAAGTGTGAAATTGATGCATTTTTCTAATTTGGATTCTGTGTCTCCATTTGACATATTTGTGATCCATATTAGTTAAATGTAAGTTGGAAGAATGTAATGTTTTTATTATAAGCTTTTAAGACAAGGTTGTAGCAATTCAAAAATCGTGAGAAAGGCTCAAAAAATTTTATTTACAAAATTGCTCAAAATCATTTACAAGGAATTAGGCGAATAATAATTAATGTTCATTAGGTATTAATTAAAGAAAACACTATGTTATCTATAGACATAAATTTTACTATTAAAGATGTGATTCTTTTAGATTAGGTTAATGCTCAGTGGGTGATCCATGTATGCTACATTAATTTTATATTCAAAAATCTGGAGTGACTCTGACTTTCTGATAAATAAAATAAGAGAACTTGTTAAATGAAGAGATTAGAAAATTATAATAGGGCGTTTGAGTAATTTCCCCATATAGTGTGTTCTTTAACATTATTGCACTTTAAAGAATTTGAGCCTGTAGATCATAATGTTAAAGAATTTCGCATTGTGTCACTGTAAAATAACTAAGTGCTAGATTCTCCAAAATCAATAAGTCTTGTGTTATGGTGACCTATAGTATATATACCAACGTTCAGGTCAATTCATCAATGCATTCAGATGCTATCGTGTTCACTCACATATATATACTACACACACATGCATATAGTACCATGAAAATTGCAAAAACGAACTCTGAGACCTCAAAGCCTATCGAAATACCAAAATCTCAAAGTAAAATTTTTGTCATGATTACAATATTTTCTTTACATATGTATATTTGTAGAGTATAAGTAATATTGCTATTGCTAGGGGATAAGGCTGATTTTCTATTTTATGAATTTAAAACTGGAGGGATGCTTTTTTTATATTTGTGTGTTGGGGGGAGGGGATTTACTCCCCAATAGACAGAATTTTCTGTAATGATTTGCAGAATAATGATATTTACCTGCAATATAGAACTGCTAAACTAAGTTTTAAGTCCCATGAAGCTATTAGCAATTAAGTAATTAAGTAATATCTGCATATAAAAAGAAAACAAAGAATGTACAAAAGAACAGTAATCTAGAGACATGATGTAAATTGTATTACTTTTTCTTATTTGTATACATGGTAGAGAAAGTATTGTTTTTGGATCAAATATCTGAAATTGAGTTTTTGTTAAATTTAAACGTTTTGAGATCCCCTGAATCAGAAAATCGTGTTTTTAGCAGTTTGTCTGTATATCTGTCTGTTATCAACATATCTCTAGAAAAAATAGTAGCAGAAAGTCCAAACTGTAATGTACAAAATGCGCATCATATAGGGACGGTACACTAAACTTTTCTTTGAGATCAAGCAAGTAGTCCGTGTACAAGGGCATCCAAGAAAATTCAAACATATTATCCTTGGAAGAATTTCGAGTAAGTACAGTGTAACTGCTGTAAGCTGACTTAAACAAAACGGAATAAGCATTTTTTTTAAATGCATAAAAACACGTTTTGTGTAGATTGTGATGTGGAAATCATTCATCATTTGTTTAGAGGCCTACCCAAAATATTTGGATATTTGGGGCTATACTGGAAAATTACTGGAACAGTAATTCATTTTTTGTTAGGTGTTTTTTGATTGAGACTAAATTAAGTACACAATATTGTTTATAGTGCATATTGTTCATAGACAATATGACAATATACAGAGCTACCAAAAATTGAGCTAAATGTTCTTTTATATTCAATGTAATTTTGATGGGAGTGCTTCAATGCACGTTACTATGTCGACGAACACTGCTCAAAAAGAAAAATTAGTTTTTTAAATTCATATTGTATAAAAAGGATTTTTTGAAGTTTAACTTTCAACTTTGTTTTTTCTTGTATAATATCACGTTTTGAGGCGCCCTGATTACGAAAGTCCAATATTAATCTGTATGTATTTATATTATCATATCTTAAAAAATCTGGTGTGTCACACACATCACTTTCTCTTACCCTGCATTTCAATATTATAATGATTGATTGCATATTAAATTTTAAGATCAATAGCATGAGATAATAAAATTCAATGTACTTTTAGAACATTCTAAAATAGTTTAAAAAACAATTTTATTTGATATGTAATTCTGTGTCCCCCCCCCCTCATTTTTACTTTCCGAACACTATAGTGAGGAAAGTATTGTAATCATGTCAAAAATCCGAATTCGAAATTTTGATGTTTCTATACGTTTTGAGGTCCCCTGAGTCCGTTTTCACTATTTTTACGATGATGTATGTGTGTGTGTGTGTATGTGTGTATGTCTGTGAGTGAACACGCTAGCGTCTAAACGCTTTGTTCAATTAACCTGAAAGTTGGTACGCATATTGTAAGTCACCATAGTACGAACCTTATAGATTTTGGTGAATCTAGCACTTATAGTTTTTTTACAGGGACACAAAGAAAAATTCTTTATCATTATGGCCTATGGGAGCAAAATCTTAAAAGTGCGATAGCATCTAAACGCCTTATTCAATTGAGCAAAAAATTTATACACATATTATAGGTCACAAATACTCAATCTGTATAGATTTTGGAGAATCTAGCACTTATAGTTTTTTTACAGGGACACAAAGAAAAATTCTTTATCATTATGCCTATGGGGCCAAATTTTTAAAAGTGTGATAGCGCCTAAACGCCTTATTAATCTGAGCAAAAAATTTGTACACATGTTATAGATCACAGTTGAACTAACTGTATAGACTTTGGTGAATCTAGCACTCACAGTTTTTTTTACAGGGACACAAAGAAAAATTCTTTATCATTATGGCCTATGGGACTAAATTTTTAAAAGTACGATAGCATCTAAACGCCTTATTGAATTGAGCTGAAAATTTATATGAGTATTATAAATCACTGTTGCACTAACTATAAGCATTTTGGTGAATTTAGCATTTATAGGTTTTTACAGGGACACAACGAAAAATTCTTTATCATTATGATCTATGGGCTCAAAGTTCAGTAGCGTTAAATAAAACATCGTGTAATAGATGGAGAAAAATACTCAAACACTCTATTATGGTTTTCTCTCTTTTGTTTGTTTAACAACTCCTCTTTCTTTACTTTATCTACAAAACTGTTAATTACTCAATGTTCGGAAAGTCGAGTGGAGTCACTCCAGATTTTTTTAATTACAGTGCATAGAATTATTACAAATAAAAAAAAAATCCAGGCTATTATTAATTTACCTTCAAACTTGCCAGTCTTTATAAAATGTTTGCCTGTAACCTAATATGCAGCTCAAAATACTAAATTTGAATTTTCTGCAGTTATTTACTATTAAGTTATGCGATAACAGATCAAACTGCTACTACTTTTGTAATCAGGCCACTTCAAAACGTGATATAATACAAAAAACAAAGTTGAAAATAAAACTTCAAGAATTACTTTATTTACAGTATGCATATGAAACATTAATTGTGCAGTGTCCGGCACCACAGTAAAATATACAAACCACTTCTGTTAATTAGATTCAATAGAAAAGACCATTTTGCTTAGTTCTGAGTATCCCTGTATATTGTCTATAATCAATATGTACTATTAAGAATATTTTATATTAAAAATTAGTCTTCTTTGAAAAGCATTTAACGCAAAAGGAATTAGGATTCCTCCAAGTATAACCCATCCAAATACTTCAATTGGCCTTGTAAATGAATGATGAAATTCCATACTAGAATATAAAGTTATAGAACCGATTTTTTTGCCATAAAATTAATGTTAAATTTCCTCGTTTAAAGAAATAATTTTTACAACGCCACCCCGTTTAATCGAATAAACATTCGAAATTTCTTAAATAAAATTCCCTTATTTCTGGGCGGATTTTACCTCTCATTCTAAAAAAAAAAAAAAAAAAAAAAATCGTTCTTCTTTTAAAAACCTTACATAACTAAGGCATGCTCTTTAAACATGAGACGGTACGAGACGGTATTCCTGCCAAGGTAATAAAAATTGGTGATAAAACATATTTATAAAATCAAAATCAGCATTTGAGGATGAAATTAGAAATTAAAATACAAATGAACTCCAGGAATTAAAAATCACAAACTTTGAAAGTATACAGATGATTGAAATAGAACTTTATGAACTCATAGATGTGGATAAAAATGGAGAAACAGATGAAGAGTTTAATCCTTCAATAAAGTCTTTAAATGAGTGTGATAAAGAAGAATAAGCAGATCCGCCTCCAACGATAGATGAAGTTCCAAAATCCTTTCGTATTATTCATCGTCATTTTGAGAAGAATAGAAGCGAATATAATCTATTTATGTGCTATAGAATAATAAAACGAAAAATGTTCATTAAAGTCTATGTCAAAATAACCAATCATAACTGTTTTTTTTTTTTTTTTTTTTTTTTTTTTGGGGGGGGGGGGGGAATAACATTGTAAGTAGTATATTTGTTTTTATCCCAGCATTAATTGCACTTATAAATTACTATATAATATTTTGTTTCGTTAAATATTTAAATAAGAAATATATATCGATCATTTCTTTTCATGTAAGCATAAAATCATTATAGTTATACATGTAATAATTGCTTTTCTAGTCTTTCCCGCATAATCGAATAGAGAAGTTTCATATGACGTCAGAGTGACGTAGATGGAGGATAATCAACTCCACGTGAAAATAAATAGAGGGAGGCATACTACTGTAACAATCGCAGCTATCGTAGATCACAAGTCGCATAGTACACTCCGCAGCAAAAGTATGCGAGAACTAGCAATAATCCCCGTCTTAAAAATGTACACTTAATACTGCTTTGTTGAATAAATCCTTGCTGAGTCATGTTCTTAGTCTGACTAATAACATGATTCGACAAGGATTTATTTAACAGAACAGTATTAAATGTACTTTTTTTTAGACAGGGATTATTGCTAGTGCTCGGATACTTTTGCTGCGGAGTGTACTATCCGACTTGTGATCGACGATAGCTGTGATTGTTACAATAGTATGCCTCTCGAAATTTTTCATTCAGTAATATAATATTTTTTTTCTGTATTCCTATACGCAAGGGAAGCGATGACGTCACTGACCGTCTGTGGAACCAAGAAAAAGATTTCCTCTGTTAATCGCCCAATGAATTTTTTGTAAAAAATTATTAAAAATCAAGGAAAATTATTTCCTGATTTTAATCCCCATATTTGGGGATTAGATCATTTGGGGAACATATATGTATTAGTTATCGTGTACATGCGTTAGATTAAGTTATTTTAGCTGTAAAATTGATAAAATTTAAATTTCAAATTTCAAAACTTGAGAAAAACTAGTATGGAACAGACAAATACTGGAATAATATAAAAAATATTTATTGAAATTTAAAATGTACATGTTCTAAAATAATTAAATGCATAAATATTTTCATGTGTGATCAATCTGATTTTTTCCTTAATTTTAGGGGGCCGCGGTAGCCCAGTCGGTAGAGCGCCGGCCTCGTAATTGGAAGATTGCGGGTTCGGTACTCGAGCCGGCCAAAGACCGTCTTGTACACTAATGGTGGTTGTTGCACGCAAAATCTGTCGTGGCCGCAATGTCCTCCATGTTCCCATCAAAAATTATACCTATGGGGAGTCACCGAAGCGTGAGAGCCATCCCTTCCGTGGAGGATCAAAATTGTGATGGCATGTATCCGGACCACCTCTAGGGGTGTGTCCCATGCCGTCGGCATTTTTCCCCAATCCCACTCTTTTCAGAAATAGATGCCTCCTGATTGGTTGAAATCTTTGTTCGTTTAATGAGTGTTTGCTGGTTATGCCGGCAACTACAAGCTTCTTCCTTTTCCTTCAGTGACTTACCGAAAGCGAATATTTAAAGCATATATCTGTACTGATAAGTATAAAAGGTTTAAGTCCAAAAATGTCGATTTTGAGTTAAGTGCATAGTCAGACTCAGAAAAAAATTCTCAATCGATTGGTATAAAGGATTTAAGTCTATCTCATTTAGTCTTTGAGAAAATCGATTTGTAAAAAAAGGTTCAAATCAGAAATGTACCATTCATGTATGGTATAAAATATTTAATTCAGTTTTTTCCTGTTTTTAAATGAAGGTTGATAATCACTGAATGGTATAAAGGGTACAAAATCAACATAATCCCTTTTCCCTAATCGATTCTTCTGATATGTTTTCAGACAGTTTAATTTTATTTTTCGCTTCCTGAAAAATCAAGAATATGGACTTAAATCCTTTATACTTATCAGTACAGATATATTTCTAATTTTTTATACTTTTGCTTTAAACTGTTTTATACTTATCCGTATGAGATAAAAATGAATTTATCCGACAACTATTTAAAGAGTAAACATTTGACATAGTTTACAAATGAAAAAGAAATAGTGTGTTGGTAGGAGACAGTGGCAAATCGATGTAATGTTAAATTAAAAGCCAAATAAAAAAACAAAAACAGTTGATTTTATACAAAGTAGGTAATATTAATGATGAAGAATTAGATAAGTTGTCTATCATTGAAGAAACCAGCTTAATTGATCTTTCATCAGAAAATGAGACTGACTGTTCAATTTGATTCTAAATTTTATGTAATGAGTAACCAATCACAAAATTAAATTAAATTTCATTTTTAAGCTATTTGTTATTTTGTTTTTTAAATTAAATTTAACATATTTATTATAAACTGCTAAACTATACAATTTAAGTTTGCTAATTTTCTGGTGTAATTTTACATTTTATTTTTAAACTAAAAAACATTTGATTCAGAGTTTTTTTTTTTTTTTTTTTTTTTTTTTTTTTTAATTTAATTTTCATGCGCACACCATCAAATTATTCATTAATTAAAAATATTAAATACTAGCAGGCTACGCCCGCTTCGCTGGTCACTATATTTAAATGAATTTTAGAAAGAATTATCAATATTTATTTTTTTACATCACATTATACACAAAAACTAAAAAAAAAAAGTAACTAAAATTGCTTCAAACCTCGCTTCGGATACTCGCTGTCTACGGCAGCTCTTTTCCCTCCCGTACTGCATCAGGTCTAGGTTTCCCATGCCTGCAGAAAGATCTTTCCCAGGCACTTTAATCTGGATATTTATCGACGACAGGAAAGATCTGCTACTATTTAAGAACTACGATTTTAAAGATGACTGTATCTCAGCATCTATTAAATATTTTAGGTTTGAACCATGTATTTTATAGCCCATGCTATTTACACTATATTACGATTTGATTTCGACCAATGTAATAAAATAAATAAAAATAAAAAGTAGATTAATATATATATATATATATAAACAAATAAATTTTAATCAATTTAATCCTATTTGCTATGTATGTACTTCCATTTTTCCCGATAAATACTGTAAATAATAATTAAAAAAAAAAAAAAAAAAAAAAAAAAGTTTTTTCTTTTAAAAGAATTAATTAAAAAATGAAAAATAAGAAGTTGGTCTACTATAAAAACTTAAACGTAACTGTTATAAAAACGTTTTTAAAATTAAAACTATTAATGGACAATATTCCTGTGACGTCACAGTAGATAAAATCGACGAACACGTGGCCGATGTTTTGTAAACAAATTAGATACAAGATGCCGTTTTATTGTTACGCATAACACTTTCCAGTCTAAATATTTCTCCAGTGAAACTTAATAATCAGATATCTGTTCAAACAAGAACAAAAGAGAAATGTAAACAACAGAATCGAATCGTAAAGTTAAGACTATTCCATATCGTAAAATTGCAGAACATTTTATGTACACACACACACACACACACATATATATATATAATGAATAAAAGAAAATAAAAATTAAACGCGTCAAAAAATGCGTAAAAAGTAAATCAATCATCACTTATGAATCTTGAAACTAATGTCAATGTTTAAAACGAAAATAGCGAAGCCTTTTGCGAACAAAATTAAAGATTACAAAGAAATCACATTACAAATTAATAAATAGAAAAAAGATGTCATTCATTGATTACATATTGGATATAGACATCAAAGCTTAAATAATTGGAATTTCAATCACTTTAATAAAGGAATTTATTAAATGGAACATCCATTTGAATTTGTTAACATCGCCACAGTTCATATGGCAACTTTTAATATTACATATGTTGATTAATATTAAAGTAAATTACAAAAACTGGATTAAAAACAAAACAAAGGTATCACTATATCACTCTTACTTCAATTTCATATAATCTGTAACTCTTATAAATTAATATTGCAAAATAAAAATTTGCCGGCCACATTTGCTATGGTAGAGTTGAGGATTGTTTTCCAAAAACAGCTGATTTCCTATAGTCTCGAACCCAAAGGAGGAATATTGTCCATTATACTTAATTTTTTCTACTGCATTACAATTTTGTTTCCAATAAAAAAAAAAAAAATCGCCTTTAAATGAATGTATTAAATAAAAATAAGTTGCGTCGATTGAAGCAAAATATTAAATTTATGAAAAATGAAACAAAGAAGCCAATATTTAAAATCGGAAAAACATTAATGTAATAAATTCAAATTCGAAATTCGAAAAAATCTCGATTAGGTGCCCACTTGCAGGGACCCAGGTACCTATATGCCAAAATCTAAAAATTTAATATGTTTAATTTTTTCTACTGTATGTGTATAACTATTTGATTTCAATAAATATAATAAAAAAGATTTCTTCCTCAAATGAATTCAAATAAATAAATAGTTTAATAGCCGTTGCTAAGATACGCAGACTTTTGAAACGAAACAAATTTCTGAAAAATGAAACACTGAAGCCAATATTTAAATTCGAAAAAACATTAATTTAAAAAATTCAAATTCGAAATTCGAAAAAATCTCGATGAGGTGCACACCTGCAGGGTCCCAGGTACCTATATGCCAAATTTGGAGGCTCTGCGATTAGTAGTGTGAGCACCAGAGCGCAGATACACACACAGACACTTCTCTTTATTTATATAGAAGATAATAAATAATAAACATTAGAGATGCACTGAATAGCAGTTTTGATCGAATACCGAATATTTGGTCAACTGAATACTAAATATTCGGCTGGCTGATTATATTTTCATTCAGGTGTCAATCACACTTTATTTTTTAACTTTACCAATTGTGCCACTTACATCTAACAATATTTTAATTTTTAATTATAAAAAAGAAAAAAAAAATATTTAAAAAAACTTTCAGAAATAGTGGTTTATTTAAATGTAGAAAAATGTTAGAAAATATTACTTGTACATGAACACATAGAATTTCTTGAATAACAATATCTTGTCGCACATATTCAAATATATATATATATATATATACAGAGTTGTCAACAGTTTAATTTATTCCGTAGCATTTTTAGCCCTGCCTTTATTCCATACCAATATTTTTTAAAGAGTAAATTTTTCTAAACATACTCTAAAGTAAAGTGGTGTGAAATAGAGGCAAGGCTAAAAATACTCCGGAACGAATTAAAATTTTGGCAACTACGTGTGTGTATATATATATATATATATGTAAATGATGCACAATTAAAAAAATGCCGCTTTTGAGAAAAATCAACTTAAAAATAACAATAAGTATAGTCGTGCACATATTTTTTAGGTTAAAAAAAGAACATAAATTGAAAATTATTTCTAAATGTGTCAGGTTTTGGTGCACTTACTTTTAAAAGCATTGGCAAACTTACATTAAAACTGACGCAAATGCCTGTGGATAAATGTGAGATATAGATGTGACGCTTTTTGTGCATGTTGGGGTACGTCATACACATTTTTCAATGACAAACTCAAAATTGCTTTTTAATGACTTGTATCATTTTTATCTTACCAGGAGGCAATGTGATCTTTGATCTGTTGAAATTTCATAGATGGCAACATCATGCACGCTCCTTGTTAATTCAACTTTAAAGACATAATGTCATTTTTCTGTTACTACAAAAGACGATTTTTGCTAGATATTATTAATTGTTAGGATTAATGCAATTAATAATTAATTTTCCTTAATATTACTTTTGAAACTATATTAAAAATTTGTTTTCATTTAAATATAAGTTATTTCTTAATTATTCTAAATTATTTTTATTCAACAATAATTAAAAATAGCAATTATGTAAGAATTTTTGCAACTGATTTAAGATTTTTGAAGTTGAATTTTTATATATTCAGCTAGCCGAATAGTAGCCAAATAATTTGATATTCAGCCAAACCGAAAATTCCAAAAAGGCCAAATATTCGATACATCCCTAATAAACATACGCTTTGTACACAAAATAAGGATTACAGAAATATGTATTATGTGAATTTGATTTCTTAAGTAAATGCAAGGCTTTTTTATTTATTTATTTATTTTTTTTTTTTTTTTTTTAATTTTTATGTATGAAAATATACTATATATATTCTCACTAAATTCAGATTTTTAGTGATGGTATAGTTACAAATAAGAAACTTTAGGCATTAAAAAATTTGAAATTTGTATTTTAATATGAATAATTAATTATTCATTATTTGCTGTTGAATGCTTTTTCTCTTGAATATGTACTGAATGTTTAGAAAAATAGGTTTTTGGAACTTATCAGAGAATATTTTCCTATTCAAAATTATTAATTGTAAGGCAAATATCATGAAATAAGATCTTTATGTTCTAATTATGCATGTCAAATGCATTGATTATGAATAAGTTTTATAATTTAAGTCATAAACATGAAAAAAAATTATGTAATTTATCAAAAAAAGAATATTCTTGATTATTCTCCAAATTTGGAACTTTGGAGAATATTCTCGTTCTCTGGGAATATTCGCCTTACATCTCTAAGTATGAGTTATATAGTCTGAGAAAATGGTGCTCAAATGTTGAATGACAGAACCAACAGCTAATTAAGACATTTGTTGATATGTATATATATATACATATATATATATATATATATATGAGTTTTAAACCCTACCTCCCCCCCCCCCCCAGGGAGGAAAAAAAAACTTATGTTGAAGATATCACAAAACTAACTTTCTTCCATATTTTCCTACACAAATTCATGCAATAGAAATTATTTTTTATCCTTTATTAATGCAGACGATTTTCATCTCAGGGAGGTATTAGTGGAAATGTCCAATGGAAGTGAATTTTTACTGTACAGATATTTTTCCCGTTCTCGAGGAAAATTGCAGTATAGCTGAGTCACCTTTCGCGTATATACACCCAACTTAACAAAAATAATGTATCATAATAGCCTTTCCATATATTAAGTTTTGGTTGATTATACGCATTAGACTCTGAGATATACAGTCGGCTGCAAAATTATTCGAGCACTAGCAATAATCCTTGCCAAAAAAAAGTACACTTAATACAGCTTTGTTAAATAAATCCTTGTCGAATCATGTTCTTAATCAGTCTAAGAGCATGATTCGACAAGGATTTACTTAGCAAAACAGTCTTAAGTGTACTTTTTAAATATAGGAATTATTGGCTAGTGCTCTAATAATTTTGCAGCCGACTGTAGATTTCTCATAAATTGCGAAAATCGCTGTATAACAGCGTCACCTGTTAAGCGATTGGCCCCAAAAGTTGACATAAACTAATTTATGTCAAGGTGCATTTACATGCAGTTTTTATATGCAATTCTGTGCTAGTTCCTGAGATATAGCCTTCCTCGAAATTGCAGAAATCAATGTATAACATCGTGTACTTAAATTTGGTCTTATATGATAAACGCTTAGCACAAAATGAAATATACTTGGAAATATAACCCCAATATAACAAAATATTTTCAGTGGATTGTAAACAAAATGATGAATAAATTCCATCACACAAAACCACACAAAACCACACACAATCTCACAAAACATGCTTTTATAGCATACAGTTTTTCTTTTTCATTCAATTTTGTCTTACAGATGTTATCCCTGTGATAGAATATAGGCGACATTGTGGCAAAAAATAAATTGCCACTTGGAGAAAGATTTGCTCATAAGAATTTAAGATATTCTAAATTTAGGAGAAAATAGAAATCAACAAGGATTTACTTAGCAAAACAGTCTTAAGTGTACTTTTTAAATATAGGAATTATTGGCTAGTGCTCTAATAATTTTGCAGCCGACTGTAGATTTCTCATAAATTGCGAAAATCGCTGTATAACAGCGTCACCTGTTAAGCGATTGGCACCAAAAGTTGACATAAACTAATTTATGTTAAGGTGCATTTACATGCAGTTTTTATATGCAATTCTGTGCTAGTTCCTGAGATATAGCCTTCCTCGAAATTGCAGAAATCAATGTATAACATCGTGTACTTAAATTTGGTCTTATATGATAAACGCTTAGCACAAAATGAAATATACTTGGAAATATAACCCCAATATAACAAAATATTTTCAGTGGATTGTAAACAAAATGATGAATAAATTCCATCACACAAAACCACACAAAACCACACACAATCTCACAAAACATGCTTTTATAGCATACAGTTTTTCTTTTTCATTCAATTTTGTCTTACAGATGTTATCCCTGTGATAGAATATAGGCGACATTGTGGCAGAAAATAAATTGCCACTTGGAGAAAGATTTGCTCATAAGAATTTAAGATATTCTAAATTTAGGAGAAAATAGAAATCAACAGTCTATATTAATAATATTGAAATCTTTATAAATATTACGTATAAATTGGAAAATATATCAATATTGTCTTGCAGAAAAGGTTTGCAAAAATAAGGCTTGTCGCAGAAAACATAAAAGTATTCTGCCGCAGGAAATGTTACACTGTATTTACTAGAAATTTTCCCATAGACCTAATATATTTCTTGGATGGCCATGTATATGAAATATTTCCTTGATCTCCAAAAAAAGTTAAGTGTAGCATCATTATATGATACAGATTTAGAATATAAAGTTTGAACTTCCTGCTACTATTTGTTCTTGAGACATGCTGATAACATACACAGACAGACACACAGACCAACCGATGAAACATGCTGTTCAACTTTAGGGAAACTAAAAACATTTTTAAAAAAATCTCAAGTTTGAAAATTTGACCAAAAAACAATATCTTTTCTATCATATATATGAGTAAGAGAAAGTATTGATTTTGGGTCAAATTTTTGAAATTAATTTTTTGTACGGGGGGGGGGGGGGGGGAAGCCTAATTCATCATAAGGTTGTAATAATTTAAGCATGTACAAATTAATGTTAGATTAATGTTAGTAAAATAGTTTCTGAAATAAAAAGTACAATACTTTTAATTGGATTTTTGAAGTAGATAAATTTTAAAGCTACAATCTCTGATCTTGATAAACCTTGTCCCGCACTGTAATACATATAAAAAGGTAAGTAGATTCGCCTCAAAATTTTAAATTAGCATTTCAAATTCAATAACAAGTTTAAAATAGCAATTATCATATTTGTTCGTTTTTCATCATGTAACACTAATGGTTTTAAACAACTAAAAATTTTACCCCACTCACTAGCGGGCAAGACAAATAAAGAAACAAACAGTAATGGCACTAGAAATTCCCCGACGGGGGGACACCACCTTCCCAACAGGGGGGCACTATATAAAGAGAGTTTATTGTGTGTGTATTTATCAAAAACTGCAATACTGTTATTACTGTTAATATTTGTACCAATCCATTTGTTAGTACTCCTCGTGGTTTTGGAGATCATCATGTCACAGACAGACTTTTTCTAAAAATATCGTGGTCAAAACGTGTTCTGGACCTCTCAAAATGTGTATATTCCTGGAAAACTGGAAGCTGAAAATTTTTACGAATCCAATACTTTCTTCTATTGAATATAGAATGGAAAAACTGGAATGCTCCAAATTTGTAAAAGGAAAGAAAAATGCTGCTAAAAGTAGAAAAACTGAAAATTTTGTATTTGTTCCCCCGAGATATTTTAGGAGTATGCCCCGATGGGAGGGGGGCACAGACTCCCGACGGGGGGGCCTGTGCCCCCCCGGCCCCCTAGCTGGCGCCACACCTGGAAACAAATAATAATATGCATGCGTTGATCCCTTTTGTTTTGTTGCATAAAACTGTGCAAATCTCATAATAATACCTTATAAATGTCAATGAAATATATATATATATATATATGCTATTAAAATATATTTTTTATCTAGGTATGTATAGATAGAATAAACTGTAGAAAGTTGTTTTTCTGATTAGTTGTATATATATATTCATCCTAGTAAAATTGACACTGGCAAAGTCATTAATTACAAATTTCATTAGGAATAAAATCCACTGAATAACTTGTTAATGATCTAATTAAATTAAATAGAAATTTAATAAATAATTTATACAAACACACACATAAAATTTAATGTTACGTTTACCAGTAATTAACAGCAATGTATATAGATATTTCTTGTTGAAATTATGAAAACAGACATCAATGCAATTTAAAAAATCCATGAAAGATATATTACACTTTTAATTATAACTACATTTATTGAGGTATAGTTCGACCACGTTTCCTACGACTAGCAGTGAGGTCGAGTCCAAAAGTTTGGAGGAATGCAAAATTGGCCGTGAGATAGTTATTTGGCAAACATCCAGTTATTCGGTGTTCCCTTATCGCTTGTTTTATCTCAGTCACCCCCTATTTTAACACTGGACTCGTTCAATCCGCACTTGCACAGAGGCTTCCATGGTCGCAAGAAATACGGTTAAATAATAGACCGCTACATTTAACAATAATACAAGTGCAGTTGGAAAAAAAAAAAAAAAAAAAAAAAAAAAAAAAAAAAGAACTAAATAAAAATATTTAATTTTATAAATTTGAAAGATTCGTAATCTTTTTAAAGAGTTTTTTTTTAAACAGATTATCTATTGTACACAAAATTATCAATTACGCAATATATATTAAAAGCATATATTATTTTTATTCTTAGTAATTATTCAAATCATTTGTCAATATCAACAATCAACACCTTCCTCTTTACCACGGATTAGGAGAGTCTATAGGATATATAACGAATGTTACGGAAAGGTAGTAATTTTCATCTTACATATAGAGGGCTACCAGATCTGGAGAATCCACCAATCAGCGCGTTTGTTTAAATTTGTAGCGGTTCATTGGTCGTTCTCGGAAATCGGATGATGACAGAAGCCGAAGGGGCGGGCTTTCACTTTCTTCCGATAAGTTTCAAAGATACTACACCAGGCGGCGATCGGATCGTTTTCCTCTACTCGGCTGAATTAATGCGGAAAAGAAAGCTCTGTTTTCCGCGCTGGCTGCCCTGTCTCGTTTATCATCCTATAGATTCTCTTAATCCGTGCTCTTTACCCTAAAATTTTCTTTTCTCTTTCGCTTCTACGATAGCTGATAAATACGCAAAGGATTCAGTCAATCAGAAGGCACCTTTTTCTGAAAAGAGTGGGATTAGAAAAAATGCAGACCGCCGCCAATAGAGTTCTAACAGATGACGTAACATATTTGTTTGCAGAGGGTCTGAGGGACAGTTAACCCCACTGACCCATTTTATCATTGCGGAATAGCGTTACAAATTTATTGTAACGCAGTGTTGTAAATGTATTTGTAAAAGCATAAAAAAATTCGACTACTACGCTTCCAAAGGCATGGAAAAATTAGCGTTGTCCTTCAGCAAAGTACGGTTTCTAAGAAGAAAGTCACATGGTTGTTAGAACTCTATTGCCCATCTGCGCAGCACTAGTGCGATGTAAAACCCAACCAAACACCAATCCCCTTATGCACCCTCATAATTTATTTATAAAGGTACTTTAATTCTAGATAAGCTCTTTCTAGTTGGATGTTTGTGACATGATTTTTAAAACAATCCTGAGCTTCGATTATTGACATTATACTTGAAGCTCTTCAGAATGTTACTGCAAAAATTTTCAGTAACCGTCATAATAAATTTTATTTCATTGAACTCCACACCAAACTTTGAATGACTGTATCCGTTAACTGTGCATCTCCATCGTTTGTTGTTTGTTTACTTCCGTTAATTCATGATTCTGTTTTTTTTAAACTAACTCAACCTTTTGCCATAGACAGCTTATTACAGTCTTAAAAATGGTAATGTATATTAAATAATTTATTTATTAGCATTTTATAAATCAAATATAATGTATTATTTTGTATAAGAAAAAGAAATTGATAAAATTATATAGAAATTTGAATTTAACATATCGTGCAAAGGCTTTGTAATTTCAAAACCATTGTTATTATAAATATTGCTGTTACTGGACAGGATACTAAAATCCTTAACAAAATATCAAAAATTAGAATTAGGGCAGTTTCAAAGTCTCTGCATCATGACTCTGTAAGAGTTAAAATAAATAATAATTAAGTAAAATCTTTTATATGTTTGACCTTTCTAGAAACTTGTGTACTAAACAATAAAGTGTAAAAAATAAAGTCAAGAGTAAGATTTTTTCCAGCTATAATAATTTAATAAAGTTAATATACCCTAGCTATGTTCATTTAATTTGTAATTGTGTTAGTTTCTAATACTATGTGAACCCATTTTACATTTAGATCTTAAGAAATAGAGAAAGCTGAAAGAAATATTTTTCTAGATTTGTGTAGCAGCAAAATTGTGAGTTATTTTGATTTAGGGAACAACTATAGTATTTCCCCTCAGCTAGATTTGGCGATTTTTCGTTGGCGATTATGGGTAAATTCTACTTTTGAAGTGGTTGCCATGGATTTCTAACGTAAACAAAACCGAAATATGTTTTTCAGAATGGCATCATTAAAATAATTCATTGAACTTATTTCTAATAATAACAAAACAAATATGTATTTAAAATTGACTTACTTTCTTGATGTTTATGAATTTCGTTATGCTTTTACATTCCATACAGTTATTCAGTTTAAATGCTATTTTATATTTACCGGTAAAATATGATTATATAAATTAGAATTTCGTTTAACATTTTTAACAAAAGGAAAAAATTATTTTTAATGTACATATATGTACATTTATTTATATATATAAAAAAAAAAAAAAAAAAAAAAAAGGAACAGCTTTACTATACGGCACCCATTGCTTATTGCCGTTGTCAATGTTTTGATCACGTGGTATGATGGTGTTTTGATTCAGTTTGTGAGTCGGTACTGCGAATCGTTTCACAACGTTGTGAATCGAATCAAAATGTTATGAAACAATACTTTTCATCACTATGAAACATTTTTTTTTATGTTTCACTATGTTTTCTGCTGTTTGCTCGCTTCGCGAGCATTAAAACCGAAAAAAACATCACTGGATGCCCCTAATTTGTGGAGCATGAATCATTAAAAGCATGAAAATTCATGGAGCAGCGGTCACTATGTTTTCTGCTGTTTGCTCGCTTCGCGAGCATTAAAACTAAAAAAAACATCACTGGACGCCCCTAATTCGTGGAGCATGAATCAGTAAAAGCATGAAAATTCATGGAGCAGCGGTCACTATGTTTTCTGCTGTTTGCTCGCTTCGCGAGCATTAAAACCAAAAAAAACATCACTGGACGCCCCTAATTCGTGGAGCATGAATCAGTAAAAGCATGAAAATTCATGGAGCAGCGGTCACTATGTTTTCTGCTGTTTGCTAGCTTCGCGAGCATTAAAACAAAAAAAAACATCACTGGATGCCCCATGCCCCTAATTCGTGGAGCATGAATCAGTAAAAGCATGAAAATTCATGGAGCAGCGGTCACTATGTTTTCTGCTGTTTGCTCGCTTCGCGAGCATTAAAACCAAAAAAAACATCACTGGACGCGCCTAATTCGTGGAGCATGAAGATTCATAGAGCCTCGGTCACTATGTTTTCTGCTGTTTGCTCGCTTCGCGAGCATTAAAAAAAAAAAAAAAAAAAAAAAAACATCACTGTATACCCCTAATTAGCGATGCATGAATCAGTAAATGTTACGTTTCGATACAACAGAAAAAAGTATCGATACTCTGATTCTTGTCTCGAATCACCGTCATATCACGCGATCAAAACATCGGCAACGGTAATAAGCAATGGGTGCCGTATAGTAAAGCTTAGCCAAAAAAAAAAAAACAATAGAAACAAGTTCCGTACTTATAAGTAAACAATATTAATCACTAATTTTAATTTTCCTGTCCTCCCATGGTAATTAAAAAACATAACGCTAGTTGCTATGGCATAAAAAATAAATAGTATGCAGCCTGCAGACGATGTTGAAATGATGTTATAATATTTCACCTAAATTACTACAAAAATCATTATATAAAACGGTCGTATTTTATTTTTTACTATTGATTAATTTTGTTTATAATTTATTATTAATTTGCATGGTAATAAAAAAATGACCAAACGCTGGTTGCTATGGCTTAAAAAGTAGGTTGCCATATTGTATTGCAAACAATCCAGAACGACATCGTTATCGCTCAAACCGGCGCCAACGAAAAATCGCCAAATCTAGCTGAGGGGAAATACTATAGTTGTACCTGATTTAGTTCATTAAGAATAATTTAACTATTCACAAGTGTTGTAATTAAATGAAATATTTTGATTTTCATATTTTTTGACTAGCGATTCATAATGGCTCACAAGTTTCTAAATTTTAATTTTGTGTTTATGATTTATATATTTTCATCATAGCAAAAGTGTGTGGTATAGTATCTGTAAAATCCCATTAATTATTTTTTTCTGATTTAGCGAAAACCTAAAAACTATAATTTTCGCATATATACCAAGTGTAATTTCAGGTTTGCATTTTCGAGACTCATTTTTGTAGGAAGATGTGTTTTATATACGTTGGATGTTGGATTCATATAGATTAAACATGAAGCCTAAGCATCCAATTTTGTTAGATTGTTTTTACACAGTGATGCCTTTAAAAGAGCATATTTTGGTACCCCCACTTTATACCATGGTGAGGAAAGATGAGGATAGTTCTAAATTAGTTTATATTTATATAAAAATATGTTATTTATTTTATATAAGAATACACTCAAATAAATGTGTATTGATTATATTTAAAAGTACAAATGCACACAAATATATAGCAATAATGTTCACACCACAGCTATCAAAATTAGGTTAACTTAGTATGCAGCATATATATCGCAAAACTCTACACAGTCTTTATCAATAGCATGAAAAGTGTCATATCAGTATGTTTGACCTTAATGAAAAATTTGAATTAAAAAAAAATTTGGAATGGGGACTTAGTCAGATATTTTATGTGATAGAACTTCTTAATTTCTATCACTTGGCCAATGAATTTAGATGACTGTCTTTTTGACCATTATTCAACTTCTACCCATGAACCCTGCTTTATTTCTTTAAAGTCTAATTTTATATTATCTGTTTTATTTCTTTAACTTTTTTTAATTTTGAATGTTCTTTTCTTTTTTGACAGATTTTTTTTTCTTACACAGTGAAAAACATTTAACAAAGTACCGAAATAAGATTTATTAAAAAAGTACAAGCCCACTAATGGGTGATTCCATGAAAAGTGGTACCAAATGAGCAAAAAATAATTTTTTTTTTCTCATATAAATATTCATATTATTCAACAGTTAAGACATCATATTAACTGATTTTTAAGTGTTTTTCAAGAAATTTGTTTCTACAGAGTTGTAACAGTGAGTCAAATATGGATGTTTTAAAATTGACAATTTGCAGAGCTGAAGATGTTTTATTTTTGATCAACTTTAACTGAGCAAACTTCATTTTGGACAATTAATTGATTGTACTTAGCAAAAGTAAATATGTATTCTTTTTCCTCTCAATCTTTGGAAACATTTACTGAATTATGGTTATAAGAAATAAATAATTTATGTAAAATAGATGTCCCACACGTAACAGAAAAAATGGGTTTTTTTCAATAAAAACTCAACGAAATGTTATTATGCTTAAATGTTTTATTTTTACACATAAATTAATCACTGTTCTTTGAATAATTTATTGAATTCAAGAAGGTTTCACTAGAATGAGAAATGTGGCAGTATAATTTAAATGATCCGAATTGTCTTGCGCCGCAAAGGGTTAAATAAAAAGTACTTCTAAAAAACTTTCTAACAGTTGTACTTTATAAATGTTCAAGTACAGCTATCCTATCTTCCACTTTAAGCTGCACTAATATGTCTTTAGTTATGTAATAATAGAAAGTAAAGTGAATGCCGCACCGTATTATTTTTATTATTAAATTATTATTTTAAAAAGATACTTTTTTCTATTGTGTTAAACTTAAATTAATAAATTCCTCACCATTAAAATATTGTGAAAGCTCTTTCTTTTCCATGGATTAAACGATATCGCAGTGATATGACTACATTATAACTGAACTATATTTCACTTCATTACACTGAAATTTTCTTAAGAATGTTATCAATGGCAATGTAAAATTTTATTACAATAATACATAACTTTGCTAATAAAAAGTGCTTAAAATTCAGCACAATCGTTTGCAGCACACGGGAAAAGGAATAGATGAGACAAATTGTAATTAAAGATTCGTTATATGAAAGACACATAGAAATGTTAAACGGTTATTTCCATAACTTATAGTTGACAACTTTTAGGTTCTTTCTCAAAGAAAAACCACCAATATTTTCTAATAGTATTTTCCAACACAATCAATTATGGATAGCTAACAGAAAACTGTTAAAAATTTCTACTATAAATTATTGGTAATACATATTCCATGAAAAACAAAAATGTGGCATGTATGTAACTATTTAAATCTGCCTGGATTGGCAAAAAAATTCTTCATCAACTCATTTCTTATTCTTAACATTTAATTGATTTTACACTTAATTTGTTTACTTTTACAAATTATATCAGTGCATGGATTAACTGAATTCTCATCATTAATGACATTGGTGTTTCTAGTCTAACCAAATACATCAGAAAATTATTCCATAAAATACATGAATATTACTGTTACATCCCTGTGACACGACAGTAATAATCCGACGGATTATTG
The DNA here is from genome assembly GCA_963930645.1 of Salticus scenicus. Lineage (NCBI taxonomy): Eukaryota > Metazoa > Arthropoda > Arachnida > Araneae > Salticidae > Salticus > Salticus scenicus. The sequence continues at coordinate 251,948,270 of OZ005649.1, forward strand.
CATAAAACTACACTAAGCGGAAAAAAAAAAAAAAAAAAAAAAAAAAAACCGCACTGCAGAAAAAATGATTTATACCTTTTTTATTTGTAATAACTTTTAAATAAGGGTTGAAACAAATAAAACTGTATTGTTTGCATAATACCAAAGGGATTAAATGATACCTATGTACATTTTCGCTATAATAATTCGCTTTATTGCACTCTACGAAATACTTTATAAGGATCTGCATAAAACTTTCATCTTAAACATAATGCAATAACTATACACTTCGTATTTTATTATGATTTATTATATGAAATAAACAAGTTATCGTTTAATATATTAAATAAAATTGTTTATTTGTTAGATCTAAGCAATTTTTTATTAAAAAATATGTATTCTGTATTGGTTAATTCCACCTTTATGTGGAATTACTGCCTTAATGCACAATGGCATAGTATTATACAGCGTTTTAATATAAATCTCAGAAATTTCAATGTCCCAAATATCACAAATAATCTTTTCCAGTTCTGTCAGAGTTGTAGGCTGCAAATTTCGAATCCTCTCCCCTCTCCCCCGCCTTTTTATAGACAAAACATTTTCGAGCAGATCGCGATCGGACTATTTCCATGTCTGGTAAAGAAGAAATTCTACTATATCTTTTGTGGGATTTAACTTAAAGTGGAAAAAGATATGATTACTTACAGAATTATAGGTTCTCATGGGAATGGATAGGAAATTTTGACAATTTGAAGTAAATAAACTTACCACAGACGCCGCGTAGTAAGGTGCATTATCATCTTGAAATGCTGTTTACAGAAATGTCCAAGATACCTCCAAAATAGTCGGTCAGGCACCACTTTTATAAAGACTGTGTTTTATTTCGAGTTAATTGATCCCTTGAGCATAAAAATTTGCCCGACTCTTTGAAAAGCTATGCACCTCCGTACCATAATGTACGGAGAATATGTCACTGTTTTAAAAGTGCGATTTTCATTAAGTCGGTCATATTTTCGTTGTTAGATCTGGTTGTTTTCTTTAGCTCGAAATAAGTTATACTTCACTCATCAAAGAGAACCAGTTCAGCCCAATAATTAACTAACCATTTTTTAATTTATTTGGCCATCTGATGTCTTGCTTTCCTAATTCTCTTCACTAAGAATGGAATTTTTTCAAATTTTCTGTCATTTAAACCTGCTTTGTTTAATAGTTGCTGCACTGTAGTTAAAGAAATTATGCTACTAAACACTTTTTCTCAATCTCTTTTATGTTCTAAATGTAATACAAACCGATTTTATAAGCAATGGCTTTTTAACTTGCGGTCATCTCGCTTGGATGAGCAACATGGCCGCCTAAAGCCAAATTTCCAGTTTAAACGGCCAAAAAAATTTATGTCTTGCAAAAACCATTTTACTAATATTTCGTTAACATTTAATTATTTTACCATCTCACGTATTTAAATATTTTTTTATTTTCATTCAAAAATTAATACTTTTTGTGGCATCGTTAACTGCCTTATTCTCACCATTTTTGAAATAATTTCTAAAATTACAATTTTTCTGACAATTGCATTTTGTTTTTAACACTGGACTCAATGCTAAAGTGCATGTGGAGGGCAACATAATAAAATCTGCTCGAAAATTTGCTTTTTAAACAATAAAGTTGGCGGTTGTGGAAGGTAAAAAAGAAAATATCCAAGTGCGGTTTTTTTTTTTTTTTTTTTTTTTTTTTTTTTTGTCGCTTAATGTATATTGGCGGAAAAAGTTCTTAATACCACGAAGGAATTAGTTTAAAAAAATAAAATTTAAGGAAAGCATATTTTAGGTAAAATATTTATTGGATTAGAGTTTCAAGGTCAGGGTTAAAGTATGCTTGAGAAGAACCTGTTCAAATGTGAAATGGTGGTACAATACCATTGTAATTGCCATGTGATCAAAAGCAAAAGCAATCCTTTAAAATTGCATGCATTCTGTCTCACAGGTGCCATATGTCATTTTGTCTTATAGAGTTTAATGCCTGTTGAACTTGATTAGTCAAATCAGTAATAATTAATGCTTTTTGCAGAGGACATTGGGTTTGTCGTTCAAATACGCCCCATATGTGATAGAGAGTTTGGGTGAACTCACAGACTATTGTAGCAAGTGGACAGACTCTAGAACACATTGAGTAACAGCAATGGTATAAGGATGAGTGTTATTCTGTTAGAAAACATCCCTTGAATTCTGTTCACAAATTGAAAAACAACCAGTTCAATCAACATTTTGATCTTAGCCAAGAGGGTCTGACGTATACACTTGCTGTCAAGGTGCTAGGCAAAACGATGAAAGTGTTCCTATTGTCATAGAAAATTGCTCTCCATAATTCGCGAAGAAGGTCCAGTGTGTTTATATCACAGATAGTTTAGCTCCAATCATTCACATATTCTCCTTTCCTTTTAACTACCATACGACCATCACTGATATCAGTATAGAAACGACTCTAATAAGAAAACACAATAGATCGCCATTTCACTGTCCAATTGTGTCTAGCTTTACCAAACTGAGGTCGCGGATTCCGAATCAGTAGTAGGAATGTTGCAAAGCGTCTGGATCGGAGCTGTCTCTAAAGCTATCATTTCATTTCGCTATGTCCCTGGTAGAGATGGGAATGGTCCGAAAAAAAAACGGAAATTTTAGACAAGCAGAAAAAACATGTAAAGAACACAGCGAGAACTTTGACTTAGGTTATTAATAATGATATGTGATTTTGACAACTCATTTAAGTATAGTGTCCAGCGAAGCCGGCAAAACCAGCTAGTTATTAATAATTAAACAAAACATTGTTGTTTCTAATTCCATTAAAATGTCTACAATTCAAATCTATATTTTTATTTAAATTGTGCAATAAACTCTTATTTACGCTGTGTGATTAAATAGATGTAACATCTTTTGAAAAATTTAAATGCAACAGTTAAACAGGAAATAATAAATGTGAAGAGACATTCTAAAAAATTTTCGTCACATAAGAGAATAATTTGTTTAAATGAAGTTACTTGTTGTCATTTTTATTTTATTTTCCTTTAGTTAATATAATAAGTTATTTTACTTCTTATTAAAATAAGTAGGGCAAAATGCTTTTCGTGATAATTATTAAAACACTTTGAAACGTATGTATTAGAAACCACCTACTCCCTTTCACTTTTCTATTCATGAAATTTTGAAATATTTAGAAAGTCGTTGAAACACGTTTAATAATAATTAAAATATAAAAAAAAAAAAAAAGTTGTACATTTTATTTAGTTGATTTCAATTTGATAAAATTTATTTATGAACTGTTAAAATAGGGGAAGTAAACATGAAGAAGTATCATCATTCTCTTCAAATCACATTTCCTGTTTTTTTTTTTTTTTTTTTTTTTTTTAACTCTTTTTCCGTATTTCAATTACAATTTTCATTTGGTTTAAAAAATTTACAAAACAGCGTAAAAAAATTTTTAGTTACATGTATGGAGAGCTAAAGAAAAATCGGAAATTGAAGAAAAGTGATTTGAAAATTGCCAATACAAGCAATTATGCATTATGCATTTTTAAATTTTATTCAGTTTCGAAAAGATTATTTTTATGTTTGCATTGAAAAATAATATTAAATATAAAGCATAACTTTTTTTTTATTATACACCCTATATCTACTTTAAAGTATATTACATTTAGAATGTAAAAGTTATTTATTTTTATTTTGTTTAAACTTGCCTTTCATTTTTAACTCAATATTCGTATTTCTATAAACTGCATACAGATTAATAAGCCTATTATGAATTCTCAGAGAATTTTAAATTTAGAAACTTGATATATATTTTTTTTTTCTTATATATATATATGTATATACTTCTTTTAACTACAACATTTTTTCTTGAACACAAATTATAACATGGTTCAAAAGGTTGATTCTTTAATAAAGCAGTGACATGTAGTCAATATTCTATTGAATTACAGACTATCATAAATTATTCTTGATCTGTTGAGAATAAGTTTTCAAGTACGAAAAATTCTCAATCGTTCGCGAACGGAACAACCAAATTCAAGCACCCAGATAAGGCGCTGCCGAAGACAGTGGGGACTTAGGTCCGACAGACTGAAGTTGGAAAAGACGTTCACAAAGACGGCAGATATATATATATATATATATGTGTGTGTGTGTGTGAGGAGAGGTGATTTTTGTTTCTTTTATTTCTTTCACGATAACTTCCAAAATACTGAACCAGTGCAAACCAAAAGTGGACAGTGGGCTTATCTTAGACATATATCTTAAGTTAGTTAGATAAATAACTTTATCTATTATCTTGTTTACAATTAGTGGCCACTTGAATACCTCAAACTCATGTCTTAAAAAAAAAAAAAAAAGCATTTAAGAAGGGGTTTGCTTAAAATTCCATATATATATAGTCCATACCCACACAGCACATACGTCCAAATTTTGTTCATTTCTCGTCTCGTACGTCCAAAACCCGTCCCTCCAGAGAACTGACATCCCATTTTTGTCACATGCTCACATAAATTCAAGCATCATGTTGAAAGTATGTGTCATGTGTAACCAAATTTGGACATAAATTATTAGAAAAATATCTTGGACGGGATGTGTTCCAAAATTGAGCGAATTCATCCCAATGAAGTGTCCTTTTACGTTAAATTCAACAAGCTATGCAGCGTACATTTTACCAAAACGGGACCGAAATGGGACGAGCAACTGGGCATGCGCATTCATGCTAACAAACAACCATTCAACTTTTCCTCTCGTCCGTCGCTTCGTTCGCCGCCATGTTGATGTTATGTTTGATTATGTGAAAATGCGAAAGGATTGTGTTGTTTAATTAATGTTGTGATTGTAGATTTCGACGAAATCGTCACATTTGACAACCTTCTGAGATATGAATTTCATTAATTATGTGTTTATGAAATTGTGACAACGACTTTACATTCTGGTTCTGTACAGAATACGATTTAAAAATAATTATCATGTAAGTATCTAAAATCATTTAATTTTATTTTCATTTCTGATATTTGACTTTAGTGTATTAATGCATATTATCGCTGAAAAGGTTTATTATTTGTAAAATTTAATTTCCTGGGTGGCTTTAGTTTTTGTTTGTTGTGTAATCATTTCTTATCCATTGATTTATAGTTCCATAAATATTATTACATGGCCAAATAGACCTTTCTTTTACTTTAAGCAGAAATGAAAATATCTGTACAAGTATTTTATTGAAAACTTAATCGGAATTTCCATTGCTTTTTAACCATTCAAGCATGCCTTTATAAGTTGATTACCTTTAATAAACAATGCAAAAATGTGTTCATGAAAGCTTAAATTTATTTTAAAACTGTTAGTTGTAATTTTATTTAGCTCTCTCAAATTATAAAAAAAATTTAAGATTGATTTCATTAATGAAAGTTGTTATTTAAATATGAGAAATTCAGTAATTCCGAAGTTAACTTATGTGAATAACAACTGTAAAATTTTCTAACGAACCATAGAAAATGAGAATAAACAAAGATTTCTCATGAACTACTTGTACTGGTTTGGATTCTCTTATCTAGAATATGTATACTCTTTAACTTATTTTTCACGAGTAATTTTTTTCCTAAATATTGTAAATATATATTTATATATATTAATTATTATATATGTGCAATTTACAATTGGAATCCAAACCATTAATTTCGCTTTCTCTGTTTTGAATCTCTTATCTAGAATATGTATACTCTTTAATTTATTAAATTTAGTTATGTTTTTCTCAAGAGTAATTTTTTTCCTAAATGTTGTAAATATTATATATTTATATAAATTAAATATTATACATGTGCAATTTACAATTAGAAGTCAAACCATTAATTTCTCACTCTCTCACATTTAATTTAATGATTTTAAATTGATATTTTTAGTCTTCTGCTATTTATGTGTTAATTCCAATAGCAAAAACAGTGCAGCTTACACTGCAGGTTAATTTAACAATCTATAAATGAGATAAGCTTAGTAATTTTCCTCCTGAATGTTGTAAGTATTATATGTGCAATTTACAATTAGAAGAGAAGCCAAACCATTAATTTCTCTTTCTTTCACTTTTTATTTAATGATTTTAAATTGGTATTTTTTGTCTTCTGCTATTTATGTGTTAATGTTAATACCAATAGCAGAAACACTTCAGGTTAATTTAACAATCCATAAATGAGATAAGCTTAATAATAATAAATCAATGCCGTAGCTAAAGAGTTATACTTTCTCCTTTGTAAATGCAAATTTTGCACATTTTATGAATTATGTTATTTCTTTTTATTATACCAGACCTGATCCCAGATTTTCTGATTGCAGAATTTTGTTTCATTGTAGATAGATAAAAAATTCTTCCTGTGCACATGTGTATACGTATATTTATATAAAGTTTAAAATTGCAGTTACATTACATAAACTATTAAAATTGTAACTTTGTGTTGATGGTATTTTTTGATTAGGCTTAATTTTTGTTTTTAAAAATTAGACTTTTCTTGGAGGTAATTATTAAATGTAAAATATTACTCATGATATGTTTTTTTTTTTTCCCTACAGTTGGAATGTAAACTCTGAAAAGTTTTTTTTTTATTTATTTATTTATTTTTTTTTTTTTTTTTTGTATTTTTCTTCCCAGATTATTTATTTAAGAAGTTAATGAAGAATATGTAAGGAATCTAGGCTTTGGCCTGCAGTTTCCTAGCAACCCTTCAGTTATAATTTAGTTCGCAAATTAATAAGTAGGTACCTACTTACTGCATAATTATAACTCAGTACTATTCTTTTTTAATTCACGATTCTCAGTGTTGTCTTGAAAATGACATTTTGGGCTCTCTTTTATTGGTGGCTAATAACAATACATTATAACTGAACATCTTTTTCTTTTATTGATGAATTTCAACAGTCAATCAGATAATGAGCTTTTTACTGTAACAGATTGTTTTTAGCTATTAACGTAGAGATAGATCAAAATGTTTTATTTATTTAATCTTATAATTAGCCTTACTTTTGTACATTGCTGCTTTCCTTCTGTGCTCTTTCCTACATTTTTTTTTATCTGATAAATAATCATTCTCTTATTTTGAACTATAACAATCATTGCAAGACAGAGTTTTTTTTTTTTTTTTTTTTTTTTTTAATCAAGATTTATTTGATTTTAATGATTTTTTAAAACTTCATACATTATTGTACAATATTTGTATTTTATTCTGTGTATTTGTATGTATATATATATATATATATATATATATATATATATATATGTGTGTGTAAATATTTACACTATCAATCACTTTACTTAAATTGTAAAAATATAAGTAATATTCTATTCCGATAGAAAAAATCCATGTAGGCATTTATTACCAATATTTTTATTCAAATTAGTATCATTATAATATAAGAAATAATCTTATAACAGTCACAAATGCAGTAGTACAAGCCACTCAACGTGAGACTTTGTAGTACAATAATGTATTGAAATAAAGAAAGTCTGGTGGACTGGGGTAATTCTCGATCAACGTTTTTCTAGGTTAATTAATGTTCACCCACCTTATAATGGTATGCTTAAACAAAAATTAAAAAGTATTGTTAACAATTCTTGAGCATTGTAGTTTAATGTACAAGAAAAAAAAAAAAAAAAAGTCGCCATCTTTGCTGAAAATTAATAAATAAAAATGTATTTTAAACTGCTACAAAAGCATCTTGAAAAAAGATTGTTTTCTGAAAATCACACATTTTACTTAGATTCTTAGTGGCACAACATTTCTATTTTTTTTTTTTTTTTTTTTTTTTAATGCTATTTTACAACTATATCTATATATAATATAAGCAGGGTTGTTGTTTTGTCCACTTTTTTGTCAAAAGTCTGGGACACTGGACAAAACTGGAAAAAACCACATGAAACTGGACAAAATAAAATCCATTCAACTGTACATGTTTGATGAATAAAATTATTCTGTTAAAGCAATAAATTGTACTTTTAACTTTGAATTAGCAATTTTAGCAACAGAAATATTTTATTAAAAACTAATAATTTGATTAATGAAAAGTGTAATTTCATTTTAATCACGATCGATAAAAAAAAAAAAAAATCATCATAAAAATGCTAATTAGTTATGTATAGTTTGCAAATGTAATAAAGTAAATCTGTTGTAGACTATTATAACATTATCATAATGGATATTAAGAGAAAAAATAAATAAAAAGCTATTTAATTTGATACCTAAATCTTTAAAAACAAAAGAAATAAACAATGCCACAGCCAGAAAAAGATTTCATATATAATGTTGAGTTACCTTCAGTGCATAATGCTGACAGTTAAAAAGGAAGAATAACTTAATACCCCAACATCCCTACCCCTCGAAAAAGACTATTTTAAATATTAAAGTTTTTCACTATCAACGTGATTGATTAATACATAGACGATTATAATCCTAAAAATAATTTAAGTTGTTTCTTTGTCATTTTGTTCTTAACATGGAAATATCTTATTAAACATTTCTATATTAGGTTAAAAAAAAAAAAAAAAAACTCGTAAATGGAGATTGATGTTTTTATCAATTTATGTCAGCAAGTCCTTTCAAAGCAAAGCTTTCATTTCTATATAACATTTTATTTGCAATAACAACATGTCATTTTTTTTTATCCAAGAATTTTAAAAATCAAGTTTATATGTTTAATCATTTGATAATTTTATATTCTTTCTTATTTTAATTTTATAAAAGAAAAAATTATTAATTGTTAATAGAAATTCCAGATGAAAAAAATAGAAAATTAAATTTTACTTACAAATAAAAAAAATATTTATTTATTTATTTATTACAAAAGTAATGTCTATAGTAATATAAATGTGCACATATATGCATATGACTGTATATATATGTGCGTGTATTTATAATCAATTTGGTAAACATGCAGAAACTTTAAGAGAAATAATAAAAATGTCAAGTGACTCCAGTCGAATTTTTGAACGTTAAGTAATTCACTGTTTACATAAAATAAAGTAAGAGAAGTCAGTAAATAAACAAATGAAAAAATTATAATAACTGTTTGATTATTTTCTCCCAAATAGTATGTTGTTTAACAGAACGGAATGTATCCAAATTCTTTTGTGTATCTGTAAAAGAACTAATAGTGCTAGATTCACTAAAATGTATATAGTTTGCGTGACATACATGTACATAAATTTAAAGCTCAATCAAATGAGGCATTTAGACGCTATCACACTTTAAATAATTTCATACTATAGGCCATAATGTTACAGAATTTTTTGTTGTGTCCCTGTAAAAAAAACTATAAATGCTAGATTCACCAAAATAAATCTATACAATTCATTCGACTGTGACCCATAACATGCATATAAATTTTCAGCTGAATCAAATAAGGTATTCAGATGCTATCACACTTTAAATAATTTGAGCCCATAGGCTATAATGATAAAGACTTTATCTTTGTGTTCCGGTTAAAAAATATATATATATATATTAGTAGGCTGTGGCCATCACAAGTCTTTCTTCTATATAATCCTGTACAAATTTACACAATATAAATTATCTGTTAAATTATAATTTATTAAAATTATTTTCCATGATGAATGCAGACGATTTTTATCTGAAAGTAGTTCAAACATAAGAAGAAATGAATTTTCTTCCCATTATTTCATTTATTTATTTTTTCATTAAAAATGGGGAAAATCAATAACTTAGTATAAATTATCACTGATCTATGGTTCGATCATTCATTTTAAAGGTGTTGACGAGTTCTTTTGAAGATACCCATATTGAAAATTAACAAAAGGGGGATGGAGCAATGCTCCTACATGCACTTACCTTTTTCCCCTAGCTTACTACTACTGTTAGCAATAATTCATCCAAATTTTACAATCATGCTTAAAATAATTCTCATTATGTTCATTTATACAAAATTTCGTCTTGTATTGCCATGTTAAAAATTTAGAAAGTATAGAATAACAGCACGACCTGTTGAGTATTTAATCTCCAAATCTAATCATTACCAGTTTAGGTAAGGGTCCAACTAAATACCAAGTTTCGTTAAATTTCGTTCAATGGTTTGTGAGATACAGCACCTACAAAATTTGTAACACGCACACAGACAGGCATTTTCTAAAAGCAGTCAAATTGTGATTAGATCATCTCAAAACATGTAAATACATCAAAAACTGTTTAAAAATTTTCACAAAACCAATACTGTCTTCTTACATAGAAGACAGTAAAATTAAGATTTTTTTTTTTTTTTTTTTTTTTTTTGCTAAGTTTTTTATAGCAAAAATGAAAGAAAAAATCGATAATGTTGTTAAATTAACGCTGATCAGTGGTTCAGCGATTTCTTTCTTTCTTTTAGGTTGATTTCTTTAGAAATCGACCGATTGCAATCACTTCGTTTATCTATCTATCTATCTATCTATATATATATATATACACCCCTTCTTATATTTATAAGGACACTTTATATTTTGACTGCTGCTGAATTTGCTCGTAATTTTTAACGAAAGGTTAGGGTCCACATTTATGCATGTTTAAAATAATTAATAATATGTTAAAATGAATAAAAAACCTGTAATGATCAATCAGCATTTAATGGGGGAAAGAACATCTGTGTTAAAGTTGAATAAAGACAATATTAAATGGTAAAATGTTACATTTTCGGATGAAAAACATTTTATTCTTGATTAACCAAATAGTTTTAACAGTTACTGGCACGATCTGAAGATAGCGAAAGACAGAGCAGATTTTTTAAAGGCAGATATGAATCGGGCATTTTAAAGGTGGATATATGGTGCTCTGGGGAGCTGCTTCTACTGAAGGCAGAATGAATTTAGTAATTTTTTCTATTATTATGAACATCAAGAGAATATCTGCAAATTTTAAGCGTGGAATTATCAGATTTATGTTAGATTTTGGGGGGGTAATAATATTTTTTTCAACAAGACTTACATTTTTGCTCTACTTTTAGAGCAATAGGAAATAGTTTGAAGAAAGAAACTTCTGTATTATTGCCTTTCCCATGGCCTAAAAGTTGAAAAAACCTTAACTTATGATATTAGAAAAGTGCATGCAAGTGGAAAGCAATTGTAAATAGTTTAAATGTACTAAGAATATCATATATGCTATACCAAATGGTATTGAAACTGAATATTAAAAAAAATATATACATATATATACCAGAGAGAATGTCTGACTGTTTAACCCTAAAAAGAGACCCCTTAAAATATTAATTTAAAGAATAACTGAAAAAAATGACTAAAATTCGAGCTGTTCTTATAATTGTGAACACCTGAAAAATCATCTTTTTACCATATTTAAAGTTTTTTAAGATAGAAAAACGATAAAACTTTTTAAATATAATCTATTAATAAAATTCAAATTAATTAAAAATATATTTGTTTAAATAATAGTGTTCAGTGTTTAGTTAATATAGAAAAACAGTTGTTCTTATAATTATGAGAAGGAGTGTATATATTGTTACAAAATTGTAAATAATTGTGTTTATTTTTGTATAAATTCTTCCAAAGAGGCTTAGTAATTTGATAAAGTGCTAATTTTGTGCATTTCTAGTCGTTTTAGCGTTAAAATAGCCTTATTTTACCTTAAAAACGCATTAAAAAGCCCCAATAAGGCAGGTAATGGATTTGGCGCCAAATTTGGCGACTTTTTCCCACCTTGGCGATTTTTTTGGCGACCTTGGCGAGAAAATCCTTATATGGGATATACCAAATATGGAAGCTGTAAGTTGATTGGTTGACCACTTTCTAGAGTTTTCTCGAAAAATCTGGATTCCATGGAACAGTATATAAGCCTGTTTTCTTCGCCAAGGCCGGTCAGAGTCAGTTCAGTTCGGATCTCAGCCAGCTTCGCTAGTGCTTGCATTGCTCTTGAGCCTCTTTGAGAGAGACTTGCTTTATGTGTTATTGCTATACAGTTTGTACTGTGGATTTGCTATTGACAGCTGTTGTTTAAGCTGTGTTTACTGTTTGAATTGAAGCTGATACTTGGTTTATAGACCTGCATTTTTCTGGAATTTTCTGTGAATAAATTACTGAATTTTTGTAAGTTTGGCCTTTCATTCTCAGACAACTCACGAACCCCCAAGTACGCAACATTTCTGGTGTCAGAAGTGGGATTGTCTGTGAATGGTGATAACGAGAGCTATGGAGCAAGAGATGAAAAAACTTCTAGAAACCTTAGCTACCCAGGTGAATGAAATGAATGCCGGACAGGAAAAGATGGAAACCGGATTGATAGAGAAAATGGAAACAGGACTGGAAAAGATGAAAGAAGGACAAAGAGAGATGAAAGCAAGTATGGAGACATCGCAAAGAGAGTTGAAAGACACTATGGGTGAAGTTCAGGAAGAAATTAAGTCAATCCAAGAAAAAGTTGAATGCAATCAAGAGGAGATGAAGAGAGAACTTTCGGCAGTAAAGGGAGTGATTGAAAGTAAATTATATGGAAAGCAGAGTAGATGGAATAGAAGAGAAAGTTTTGAAAAGAAAGCTATGACGATAGAAGAAAATGTTATGAAGGTTGAAGAGAGTGTTACAAGGATAGAACGGAGTTTCGAGGAGAAAGTTAAAGAAAATTTTGATCAGGAACTGAAAGAAAGGTTTTCAGAGATAGACGGTAAATTGAAGAGAATAGAAGAAGATCTGGAGAGAAAAGTGGAAGAAAAATTAGAATCCATGCCCCAAGAAACTGAAAAGAAAGAGAGAAGAATCCAGAATTAGGAATTTATTAAGCTATCTACCTACGATGGCAGTTCCTCCTGGCATGTATATAAGACGCAGTTTTCCATCGTAGCTGAAGCTAACGGCTGGGACTCTACCGCCAAGTCAGTCCACTTAGCAGCAGCATTACGGGGAGATGCAGCTGAGATATTGAGAAATGTTTCTAAAGAAGAAAGGAACGATTTCGAGGCCTTGACTAGAGCACTGGAGCTACGGTTCGGAGAGAAGTGTTCTAAGGACTATAGTCGCCTCCAGCTAAGTCCCGTTACCAGAAAACGGGCGAAAGTTTGCAAGAGCTGGCAGCGGACATTCAGAGATTGTCACACCTATCATTCTGAGACTGTCAAGCTGACACTCGAAACGACTTAGCTTTTCAGTACTTTATCGATGCTGTTCGGGATCCAGAAATTCAAAAAGCGCTGAGACACTCCAACATCAGAGACGTAGAATCAGCTTTAGGCTATGCACTTAGGATAGAGGCAGCCCAACAAGCCTCCCGTAAAGACCGCCATACCATAAGAGCAGTCTCATTAAACGATACGCCTACTGGTGAAAATGAAATGAAGAGAAGTATCGAAGAGATCTTAAAGAGATTGCGCAGCCTGGAGAATAATAAGGAAATAAAGGACCGGAAGATAAAGTGCTGGGGCTGTGGAGGGGATGGTCACGTGAAGAGGAACTGCCCCGTACGACCAACTATAGGAAATCACCCGGCTTCACCATCACTGCAGGGAAACTAAGAGGAGGCCATCTCGCGGGGCGGAGGTTGCCTAAAATTAAAGAGCCCCAATTTACAGTATTTCATGTTTCATCGATGAGTGACGGCGATAATGGACTTCACGTCTATGGCCAAGTCAACAACGCCACCTGCCGGATGATTCTGGACACAGGAGCCAACGTGACCATCATTAGAACGGATTTGGCTCAAGAACTAAAAGAGAAGATCATCTGGACGCCGCCCTGTGTTAAACTCCAGATTGTTACCGGAGACGAAATCAAAATATATGGGAAAATGAACTTGACTATCACTTTTGGGAATGCCAGTTACCATCATATGGCATATGTGGCAGATATAAGAGATCCTTTAATCATTGGAATTGATTTCCTGAGAAAATTTAACTTTCAATTGGACTTCAAGAATAATGAACTGCATTCGAGTTCGGAAGACATCGCTGTGTTCAACACTGAAAATCAAGACATTCAGACAATTTACCAGATAACAGCCAAGTCTGAAATTTCCATCCCTCCACACACAGAGACAATAGTTTCAGGAACACCACCTACAAAGCAATACTTCTGCTATGGACTGATTGAATACCCGAATACAGGCCCAAGAGGAGTTCTGGTAGCTTCATCTCTAGTTGACCTCTCAAAGAGTACTATTCCTGTGAGAGTCGCAAACATCAGCGATAAGGTCCGGACAGTGAAGAAGGATGAGGTGTTAGCATCCTGCACTCCTGTTACATGCGTCAACCGTCCCACGCAATCAACCGCATCCAAGTCTTCAGAACAATTAATAACGGAATTACTAAAGAATGCAGAGTTAGGAAAGGAACAGAGATGTGCTGCGGAGAAGCTACTCCAAGAATTTAAAGACCTTTTTTCTCGAACACCTGCAGACGTCGGGAGAACGAACATCACCCAGCACAGAATTGATACAGGAAATCATCCTCCAATCAAACAACATCCAAGAAGACTTCCATTTGCTAAACAGGAAGAGAACACTGAACTTCTAAATGAAATGCAGCACAATGACGTCATCGAGCCATCAACGAGTCCTTGGGCATCTCCCATAGTACTGGTGCGAAAAAAAGATGGTTCAACAAGATTTTGCGTGGATTATCGTCGTTTTAATGATATCACGAAGAAAGACAGTTACCCTCTTCCCAGAATTGACGACACATTGGACACACTTGCTGGCAATAAATGGTTCTCGACTTTGGATCTTAAGAGCGGTTACTGGCAAGTAGAATTACATCCTGATGATCGTGAGAAGACTGCATTCACCACGGGACAAGGACTATGGCAATTTAAAGTTATGCCGTTCGGATTATGTAATGCACCTGCCACCTTCGAACGCCTGATGGAGACAGTGCTAAAAGGACTTTCCTATGAAGCCTGTCTGGTGTATTTGGATGATATTATCATTGTGCGGCGCACTTTTGAAGACCATCTACGAAACATTCGAAAGGTTCTGGAGAAACTCAGAATGGCTAACCTCAAATTCAATCCTGGCAAGTGTAACTTGTTCCGTCGTGAAGTGAGCTACCTCGGCCATATCATCTCTGCCGAAGGTGTGAGAACTAATCCTGAGAAGATCTCTGCCGTCGAGAACTGGAGTCGCCCTGAAAATGTACACCAACTACGAAGTTTCCTGGGGTTATGCACTTACTACAGGAAGTTTGTCAAGGGTTTGTCAAATATTGCCAGACCACTCCACAAGCTGACGGAAGCCAAACAGAAGTTCCTGTGGACAGATGAATGTGAAAATGCGTTCAAGCGACTTAAAGAGGCCTTAACATCATCGCCTATCTTGACGTATCCACAGCCCGACAGACAGTTCATACTTGATACAGATGCCAGCCATGAGAGTGTCGGTGCTGTTCTGTCGCAGGAAATTGATGGTCAAGAACATGTCATTGCCTATTGGAGTAAATGCCTGTCTAAACCGGAGCGAAATTACTGTACCACCAGGAAAGAGCTACTCGCCATCGTAAAAGCCATAGAACATTTCCATCATTACCTCTATGGCAGAAGATTCCTGCTCCAGACTGACCATGCATCTTTAACGTGGTTGCTCCAGTTCAAGAACCCGGAAGGACAGATTGCCAGGTGGATACAACGCCTGCAGGAATATGGCTTCGAGATACGTCATCGTAAAGGGACTCTACATGGTAATGCAGATGCCTTGTCACGGAAGCCCTGCTCGGAAAGCTGCAAGTACTGCTCTAGAGCCGAACAGAAATACCTGCCGATAAATCCGGTTACCTGCCAGGTTACTACCTCGACACCATCAGAACAAGATCCCGATCCATGGAGTGACGAAGAACTTAGAAAAGCCCAGTTGGAAGATCCTGACGTAAAGCCAATATTACAGCTGAAGGAGACGACCAGCAACAGACCTACCTGGCAGGATATTTCCAGATTCAGTCCCATTACGAAAAGTTATTGGGCACTTTGGGACTCTCTTCATATCAGAAACGGCGTATTACACAGAAAGTGGGAATCTGATGATGGGAAAAGCTTCAGATGGCAGATTTTATTACCAAGATCAAAAATTCCAGCTGTTTTAGAACAACTGCATAGTAGCTCTACCGGAGGCCATTTTGGGGTAATGAAGACTCTGCAGAAAGTTCGGGAACGCTTCTACTGGTGCAAGGCAAAGGAGGATGTGGAGAAATGGTGTAAATCCTGTGATGCGTGTGCGGCACGTAAAGGCCCGCAGAAACGAAGTCGAGGAAGACTGCAACGGTATAACGTGGGAGCACCATTTGAACGGATTGCAATCGACATCTTGGGTCCTTTGCCACGGACCTCCAGTGGAAATAAATACATCCTCGTCGTGATGGACTATTTCACCAGGTGGCCTGAGGCATATCCCATTCCCAATCAAGAGGCATGCACAGTCGCAGAGGTCCTAGTGCAGCAATGGGTGTCAAGGTACGGCACGCCCCTACAACTTCATACCGACCAAGGTAGGAACTTTACCTCTGATGTTTTCAAAGGACTGTGTCAACTACTTGGAAAGGACGTAGCCTTTCTTCATCAGGTGCAAAGTGTTTGCACCTGATGAAGAAAGGCTGCGTCCTTTCGAAACCGGTTGTGCTGATTTAAAATTTATGGTGTGTGAAGAAGAAGTTTTAATTTCTTGCTATTGTCTGTACGCCAGTTTCTTCAATTAATTTTTGGTGATATAACTATTAAACCTTTCATTCATCGATAAGAGTCATGTGCTGTGTGTTTATTTTTATTATGAGAAATCTTATTTTTTATTTCATGGGAAATTTAAATGAATACCAAAGTTACTTTGTGAGCCATTTAGTATTCTGCTGGAAGGTTTGTAATAAGAGGTAAGGCTGAAACGGAGAGAAGTCTAGATTTGTGGTAAAATGGTATACTGTGATATAAAGGTTTAAAAGCTATGTGATAAAATTGAAATTCTGTCTATTAATATTCAGTACCTTCCAGCAGGAAACATGTTTCTGTTTTTTTTTTTATTTTTCAGGTAGATTTCTTTTTTTTTTTAGGGGGCGGGGAGGTAATGGCTCACCTGTTTTTTTTTTTTTTTTTTTTTTTTTATTTACTTATTATTTTACAATTATTATTATTGTTGATTTAGTCAAATGATACCTGTGATGTGTTTAACAAAATAAATGCAAGTCTTATGGTAGTTTCTGTTGTAACCTTTAAATTGCTGATAATTATATTAAACTTAAGATTTTTTGGTTTCGGTTAATTAACAGAAACTTAATTAAGTTTAAATCATAATTTATACTGAGTATGGTGCGACAGAGAGTCAGCATTTTTTCCAATGAGGTTTCGGCCTCCATTTACCATCTTTTTTAAACCTTGGGTTCAGTTAATTTATTGCGGCCAATGTACTCCAAAATTCTATACGATCAAAAAAATTGATTTATGAGTAAAAATAAATATGGACCTCTCATTACACTACAACAACTCCAAATCGAACCAAATTTGAACAGTGAACTGATCTTATAAATATCTTGGATGAGTTTGTTAACCAAGTTGCTCCGACTTTTTGTTTTCAAGTGGCAGCCACTTGAATATTTCTAACCCACATTGTAAAAAGCGTATTAAAAGCAAGATTTGCTTGAATTTTTATGCAAATCTAGACTACATAAGGGTCTAAATGAACTCTATTAATGGAATTTATCTGCCATTTTTAATAAAGTGGCGGATATCTTAAGTTAAGTGGGGCCACTTGAAATCAGGCTACCACTTGAAAATTTAAAATCACGATAACTTCCAAAATAATACTCCAAATCGAACCAAATTTGGACAGCGTCTTAACTTGTGTTCTGGATATCTTGGATGAGTTTCTTAACCAAGTTGCTCCACCATTTTGTTTTCAAGTGGAGACCACTTGAAATTTTCAAATTCAAATTGTAAAAAGCGTATTCCGAATTTGTTTGAATTTTGATGTATACATAGACTATATAAGTGTCTCAATGAAGTTTATTAATGAATGTATCCGCTATTTTTAATAAAGTCGCGGATATCTTAAGTTAAGCAGGGCCACTTGAAATCAGGCTACCTCTTGAAAATTTAAAATCCCGATAACTTCGAAATAATACTCCAAATCGAACCAAATTTGGACAGTGTCTTAACTTGTGTTATGAATATCTTGGATGAGTTCGTTAACCAAGTTGCTCCGACTTTTTGTTTTCAAGTGGCAGCCACTTGAATATTTCTAACCCACATTGTAAAAAGCGTATTTAAAGCAAGATTTGCTTGAATTTTTATGTAAATCTAGACTACATAAGGGTCTAGAACTTTATTAACGAAATTTATCTGCCATTTTTAATAAAGTGGCGGATATCTGAAGTGGGGCCACTTGAAATCAGGCTACCACTTGAAAATTTAAAATCACGATAACTTCCGAAATAATACTCCAAATCGAACCAAATTTGGACAACGTCTTAACTTGTGTTATGGATATCTTGGAGGAGTTTCTTAACCAAGTTGCTCCACCATTTTGTTTTCAAGTGGAGACCACTTGAAATTTTCAAATTCAAATTGTAAAAAGCGTATTCCGAATTTGTTTGAATTTTGATGTATACATAGATTATATGAGTGTCTCAATGAAGTTTATTAATGAACTATGGATTTTCTCGCCAAAAGTCGTCAAATTTGGTGCCATATCCATTACCTGTCATATTGGAGCTTTTTAATGCGTTTTTAAGGGAAAATTAGGCTATTTTAACGTTGAAACAAAATAGAAATGCAGTAAATTAACATTTAATCAACTTACTAAGCCTCTTTGAAAGAATTTCTACAATTAAAAAAAAAAAAAATATTTTCAAATTTGCTACAATGTCTTAGATTAATTAGTTCACTGAGCAACTTTCACTGCCATTTTAATCCAAGTAGCAGCCACTTAATTTTTCAACACGATGACTTTTGAGATTCTGAATTAATTCCAACTATATTTGTACAGTAGTGTTATCTCACAAATGCATTTGACATATTTGTCAACTTGTCCCACCATGTTGTTTCCAAGCGCCGGCCACTTGAAAATTTTAAATTCACATAAAAAGGTATTCATGAACCGATTTGCTTAAAACTCCATATGTAGATAGCCTACATCAATATTTCTACTAATTCGTTAATAATTTGTAGCCGCAATTTTGAAACAAAGTGACGGCTATTTGATAAGGAAAAAGAAATCAACCTACCCTTCCAAATAAGACGGAAGGACTTGTTCTTTTTTTTTTTTTTTTTTTTTTTGCGTATGTATATAAAGTATTGAATTAGTAAAATTTTCAAACTCCAGTTTTGATGGATTTACACGTTTCAGGATGTTCTGATCACGATTCGACTGATTTTAGAAAATATCTGTCTGTCAGTCAGTCTCTCTGTGTGTGTGTATATCACTAATTTAGTAGACACTGCATCTCATTAATCAATAAACGAAATTTAACCAAACTTGGAATTTTTTTTAAACCTGACATAAACTGATGCAGATTAGATTTGGGGATCAATTTTTCAACAGGTCGGGCTGTAATCCCATTTTTTCTAAATTTTTAACATGAACAAAACAAAATTTCATATAACTCTACAAAATGAGTTATTTTAAACAATGTAATTATAAAATTAATTTTTAATCAATGATTGTGAAATTAATATAAATTATTGATAATAGTAATAGTAAATTAGGGGGGGGGGGGGGGAATGTGCATCCGAGAACTTCCCTGCCTGTAGTGATGTAACTCTGTGAGATAAAAATCGTTTACATTTATATGGAAAATAATTTAATAAATATTTTCTATTGTATGATTTTGGTGTGTAATTCAAATTATACAGAAGAATATCTTGTGGTGGCCATATTACACTAAAGGTATTGATAAGCTCTTTTGAAAGATACCCATGGTGAAAACTTGTCCCCTCTGGGCAATAAATCTACAGCAAAATATATTCCATAGTCTGCAGTTCTGTTTTTTAGTAGCTTTTAATATAATTTATATTTTTTCCCCGTACATTTGGACAGAGATCATGGCATATGTGATCTGTATAAATCATGTTAAAAAAAAAATCACCTAGGAAGGATCTATAAATAAAGCTTATAAAAGAAAATTTGATTCGTAGAGTTTAGAGTGCTATTCAGTCAAATGTGATATCATTGACAGTTTATTACCTACAATTTGACAGTAAAAATATAAAAAAAAAAAAAAAATTAGAAAAATTAATTATAATAGAACTAACCTTTAAGAGCCATTTGTTTTTAGCATCATGAAGTATATATATTAACGTTTATCAATAATTGTTTCAAAATTTTTAAGTTATAATGAGGTTCTATTATAATTATTATTTTTATTCACATTTAATTTAAATATATTTGTAAAAAGTAATAATAATAAAAGCTTTAACTTTTTTTAACAGCAGATTAATACGTTTGTCAACTAATTTAAAGCTAATATAAGGTTATTATTATCATATTTCAATTATTTAAAAAATGATGAAAATTTTCAAAAATCGGGCTTCGAAATGCACTAGGATATCTCAGTAAGCATCTTCGTGTTGAATCACATGACTGTCCTTATTATCATTTTAGTGCTATGTTGTCTGGAGAACCACGTCCAGACACTGTCTTTTTTTATATATGAAGATTTACTTATTGAAAAATCTAGTACTGATTGTAGATGAGAAAATTCAAAACTGATTGGTTTCAATTAAATAATCATACAAAATTGTTTCTTATAAATACCTCAACTTGCATATTGTTATTGAATATAATTTTTCGGTTTATGGGAGGACATAACTGTCAGTTTTTATTTATTTATTTTTCCTTTTGAAATGTTTTTTATTTTCTCTCTCTGCAGGTGCTGCGAGAACTTGTCTATTACAGAGAAAATGTTGAATTAAAAAAGTAATGTGCAATTAGCTTCGCTATGCAAATAAAGAAATTTTATGTAATTCTTTTAATAAAAATGTATAATACATATTGTTTCTTTTGATTCCTTTTGAAATTTGAATCTCAAACCAATACAGGTAGGTTGGAAGTCAGTCCTTCATGTATCTTGCCAAACAGTCCACAATTTGTAGTAATTAAAACAAATTCAGCATATGGAGCAAAGCACAAATAAAATTAATAGAAAATGCATAGAAATTACATATGTATAAATAGAAAATACATATGTATAAAAAAAAAGCATATGTAAAAAAAAAGGGGGGGGGGGCGTAAGAAGATCACTTTTGATAAAAATATGTGTGTTTTTAAGCTATGTAAGTACGTTCTAATTTTTACTTTCTCTTACCCATAAGGTAGAGAAAGTATTGTTTTTGGGTCAAATTTTCGAACGCGAGATTTTGTTATATTTACACGTTTTGAGGTCCCCTGAATACGAAAATCATGTTTTTAGCAAATGGTCTGTGTGTATGTATGTGTGTCTGTCTGTTATCAGCATATCTCAAAAACAAATTATGGCAGGAAGTTCAAACTTGGTATTCTAAATGTGTATCATGTAGGGATGCTACAGTAAGCTTTTCGTTAAGATCAAGCAAATGATTCGTGTACAGGGACAATCAAGAGAATTCTAATACATTACGTCTATGGGGGAAATTGCAGGTAAGTAGAGTTTAACGTCTATAGACTGCACTAAACCAAATGAAACGAATATATATTTTTTGTAATAGAGATAGTTAACTGGGGAAAAAAATTTGTGTATGAAGAAGCCTCGCCTCCCCCCCTGGGGGAAAGTCCCCCCTCGAGGGGAGTAAATTTTCATGATGGGTATCTTTCAAAAGAGCTCGCCAATACCTTTAAAACGAATGGTTGAACCATCATTATGCGATAATTTAAAAAAAAGTTATCGATTTTTTTTACTTTTAACGAAAAAAAAACTCAGAAAAAAAAATCGTATTTTTTTATTTATTTATTTTTTTTTTTTTTTTTTTTTTTTGAGAATAAAATGGGCTTTTTTTGAATATTTGGTGTTATAATACTTCTCTAATATGGAGATCGTCTGCATTATCATAAAAGATAATTTTTTTAAATAATAATATTAATAAATTATTTTTTAAAAACAGAATTATTTTTTAATAACCGAATTAAATTCTATATAAATGTAGGTGCATTAATGAAACGGGGGGTTGAGGGGGGCTGTAGCCCCCCTCACACAGAACTAATTATCATATAAAACTCTTCAGAAGCCTAATATGAATTGTTTAACGCAGGTTTACATAACAGTACTCGTTATCTTACCTTTTAATCTGCAACCTGTATTTATAGTATTAAATTTCAGGGTAAGAGAAAGTCGTGTGGGTGACACACCAGATTATTTCTCCTGTTTTTATATTTTATCTAATAATTGCACTGAGTTAAATTTTGTTTCTAATTTTGACGTTCACTGAGACTTGATTTTTGACTTTTTCTTTTTAGCTGCATTTCATTCATACCTGTCATCCAAAAAATTTGGATAATATTAATTACACAGTGATTTGAATTAGTGATTACCTCTACAGTTTTGCATCACAACCAACATTATGCATCACGATGTGAAAACATGGAGGTAATTAGGAATTTAACTGCCTGTAATTAATGTGATCCAACTTTGGTGTTTGCCAGGTGGTATGAAATGCTGCTAAAAAAAAAAAATCTGGAGTGACTCCACTCGACTTCTCGAACATTGAGTAATTAACAGTTTTATAGATAAAGTAAAGAAAGAGGAGTTGTTAAACAAACAAAAGAGAGAAAACCATAATAAAATGTTTAAGTATTTTTCTCCATACATTACACGATTTTTATTTAACGCTACTGAACTTTGAGCCCATAGATCATAATGATAAAGAATTTTCGTTGTGCCCCTGTAAAAAACCTACAAATGCTAGATTCACCAAAACGCGTATAGTCAGAGCAACAGTGATTTATAATATTCATATACATTTTCAGCTCAATTGAATAAGGCGTTTAGATGCTATCGCACATTTAACTAGTATGTTGTGGCCACCACATGACTTTCTTCTACATTTTCCTATACAAATTCACTCAATAAAAATAATTTATTAAAATTATTATTAAAAAAAATTATCTTCCATGATAATGCAGATGATTTCCATATTAGAGAAGTAGTATAACACTAAATATCCAAAAAAAGTCAATTTTATTGTCAATATATATATATATATATATTTGTTAAAAATGAAAAAAAAAATCGATAACTTCATTTTAAATAATCGCAGATCTATGGTTCAACCATCCGTTTTAAAGGTACTGGCGAGCTCTTGTGAGAGACCCATCATGAAAATTTACTCCCCTCGAGGGGGGAATTCCCCCCCAGGGGGGGGAGAAGGTGAGGCTCCTACACATACAAAAAAATTTTCCCAGATGGCTATCTCTATTATAAATAATTCTGGTAAATTTCATAATGATTATTAAAAAATAATTCACCTTATGAACATTTATACAAAATTTTGTACTATACCACCATGTTAAAAATTTAGAAAAAGCGGGATGGCAACGCAACCTGTAAGACAATTTTTACCAAAAGTTGATAGGCACTAATTTATGTCAAGGTGCAACTACATACCAATTTGTATGAAATTCTGTGAAGTAGCTCCTGAGATACAGTTGCCACAAAAGTTTGTCACACACACAGAGACTGAAAGACAAACAGACAGATATTTTCTAAAAATGGTCAAATCGTGTTCTACAGCTCTCAAAACGTGTAAATCCATCAAAAACCCGAAGTCGAAAATTTTTACGAATCCAATACTTTCTTCTATTGAATATAGAAGATGTAAAAATTTGTCCCACGGGCCATAATGATAAAGAATTTTTCTTTGTGTCCCTGTAAAAAAACTGTAAGTGCTACATTCACCAAAATCTATACAGTTCGTGCAACTGTGACTTATAAAATGTGTACAAATTTTTTGTTCAGATTAAATAAGCGTTTAGACGCTATCGCACTTTTAAAAATTTGGCCCCATCGGCCATAATGATAAAGAATTTTTCTTTGTGCCCCTGTAAAAAAACTGTAAGTGCCAGATTCTTCAAACTCTATACAAATTGAGTAACTGTGACCTATAATACGTGTATAAATTTTTTGCTCAATTGAATAAGGCGTTTAGATGCTATCGCACTTTTAAGATTTTAGTCCCATAGACCATAATGATAAAGAATTTTTCTTTGTGTCCCTCTAAAAAAACTTTAAGTGCTAGATTCACCAAAATCTATAGGGTTCGTACTATGGTGACTTACAATATACGCACCAACTTTCAGCTCATTCGAACAAAGCGTTTAGACGCTAGCATGTTCACTCACAGACATACACACACACATACATACACACATACATACACACACACATACATACATACACACACATACATCATCGTAAAAATAGTGAAAACGGACTCAGGAGACCTCGAAACGTATAGAAACATCAAAATCTCGAATTCTGATTTTTGACATGATTACAATACTTTCCTCACTATAGTGTTCGGAAAGTAAAAAGTCAAGAGTCAAGTTCTTTGAGCATCAAAAAGGGAAGCAACTTACTTGGAACAATGAGAATGAATATGTTCATAATGATAAAATTTATATGGTGGTATTTAAAATATTTGAAAATTGTATATACAGTACATTTATTATGCTGCTATTACACAAAAACTTTTCACGGAACATTTGAACCAATTTTTGCTCAAATTTCTGGAGACTGAAAAAAATTTTTGGTTCGAAAAGTTCTCCAAAATACTTCAGATCTGAGTAGATGGTGTCACATTCAGTCTATACCTAGAACCGGTTTGTAGCTGCATCTATAATAAACCAGTTTTGGGCCTAGACTGAAAGTGATGCCATTTACTGAGATCAAAAAAGGAGAGTGACAAAAAATCAGTTTCAACTGACAACATCATCTAAAGCATGTGCTGAGGAAGTTCTGTATCTGGAAAGAATGATATACATATAAGCTCTGAATAAAACTATTAAGTTTTATCTTTAATTGCAGCATGAAAATTTCATGTTTTTTAGTAATAGTAAAGTGTGAAATTGATGCATTTTTCTAATTTGGATTCTGTGTCTCCATTTGACATATTTGTGATCCATATTAGTTAAATGTAAGTTGGAAGAATGTAATGTTTTTATTATAAGCTTTTAAGACAAGGTTGTAGCAATTCAAAAATCGTGAGAAAGGCTCAAAAAATTTTATTTACAAAATTGCTCAAAATCATTTACAAGGAATTAGGCGAATAATAATTAATGTTCATTAGGTATTAATTAAAGAAAACACTATGTTATCTATAGACATAAATTTTACTATTAAAGATGTGATTCTTTTAGATTAGGTTAATGCTCAGTGGGTGATCCATGTATGCTACATTAATTTTATATTCAAAAATCTGGAGTGACTCTGACTTTCTGATAAATAAAGTAAGAGAACTTGTTAAATGAAGAGATTAGAAAATTATAATAGGGCGTTTGAGTAATTTCCCCATATAGTGTGTTCTTTAACATTATTGCACTTTAAAGAATTTGAGCCTGTAGATCATAATGTTAAAGAATTTCGCATTGTGTCACTGTAAAATAACTAAGTGCTAGATTCTCCAAAATCAATAAGTCTTGTGTTATGGTGACCTATAGTATATATACCAACGTTCAGGTCAATTCATCAATGCATTCAGATGCTATCGTGTTCACTCACATATATATACTACACACACATGCATATAGTACCATGAAAATTGCAAAAACGAACTCTGAGACCTCAAAGCCTATCGAAATACCAAAATCTCAAAGTAAAATTTTTGTCATGATTACAATATTTTCTTTACATATGTATATTTGTAGAGTATAAGTAATATTGCTATTGCTAGGGGATAAGGCTGATTTTCTATTTTATGAATTTAAAACTGGAGGGATGCTTTTTTTATATTTGTGTGTTGGGGGGAGGGGATTTACTCCCCAATAGACAGAATTTTCTGTAATGATTTGCAGAATAATGATATTTACCTGCAATATAGAACTGCTAAACTAAGTTTTAAGTCCCATGAAGCTATTAGCAATTAAGTAATTAAGTAATATCTGCATATAAAAAGAAAACAAAGAATGTACAAAAGAACAGTAATCTAGAGACATGATGTAAATTGTATTACTTTTTCTTATTTGTATACATGGTAGAGAAAGTATTGTTTTTGGATCAAATATCTGAAATTGAGTTTTTGTTAAATTTAAACGTTTTGAGATCCCCTGAATCAGAAAATCGTGTTTTTAGCAGTTTGTCTGTATATCTGTCTGTTATCAACATATCTCTAGAAAAAATAGTCGCAGAAAGTCCAAACTGTAATGTACAAAATGCGCATCATATAGGGACGGTACACTAAACTTTTCTTTGAGATCAAGCAAGTAGTCCGTGTACAAGGGCATCCAAGAAAATTCAAACATATTATCCTTGGAAGAATTTCGAGTAAGTACAGTGTAACTGCTGTAAGCTGACTTAAACAAAACGGAATAAGCATTTTTTTTAAATGCATAAAAACACGTTTTGTGTAGATTGTGATGTGGAAATCATTCATCATTTGTTTAGAGGCCTACCCAAAATATTTGGATATTTGGGGCTATACTGGAAAATTACTGGAACAGTAATTCATTTTTTGTTAGGTGTTTTTTGATTGAGACTAAATTAAGTACACAATATTGTTTATAGTGCATATTGTTCATAGACAATATGACAATATACAGAGCTACCAAAAATTGAGCTAAATGTTCTTTTATATTCAATGTAATTTTGATGGGAGTGCTTCAATGCACGTTACTATGTCGACGAACACTGCTCAAAAAGAAAAATTAGTTTTTTAAATTCATATTGTATAAAAAGGATTTTTTGAAGTTTAACTTTCAACTTTGTTTTTTCTTGTATAATATCACGTTTTGAGGCGCCCTGATTACGAAAGTCCAATATTAATCTGTATGTATTTATATTATCATATCTTAAAAAATCTGGTGTGTCACACACATCACTTTCTCTTACCCTGCATTTCAATATTATAATGATTGATTGCATATTAAATTTTAAGATCAATAGCATGAGATAATAAAATTCAATGTACTTTTAGAACATTCTAAAATAGTTTAAAAAACAATTTTATTTGATATGTAATTCTGTGTCCCCCCCCCCCTCATTTTTACTTTCCGAACACTATAGTGAGGAAAGTATTGTAATCATGTCAAAAATCCGAATTCGAAATTTTGATGTTTCTATACGTTTTGAGGTCCCCTGAGTCCGTTTTCACTATTTTTACGATGATGTATGTGTGTGTGTGTGTATGTGTGTATGTCTGTGAGTGAACACGCTAGCGTCTAAACGCTTTGTTCAATTAACCTGAAAGTTGGTACGCATATTGTAAGTCACCATAGTACGAACCTTATAGATTTTGGTGAATCTAGCACTTATAGTTTTTTTACAGGGACACAAAGAAAAATTCTTTATCATTATGGCCTATGGGAGCAAAATCTTAAAAGTGCGATAGCATCTAAACGCCTTATTCAATTGAGCAAAAAATTTATACACATATTATAGGTCACAAATACTCAATCTGTATAGATTTTGGAGAATCTAGCACTTATAGTTTTTTTACAGGGACACAAAGAAAAATTCTTTATTATTATGCCTATGGGGCCAAATTTTTAAAAGTGTGATAGCGCCTAAACGCCTTATTAATCTGAGCAAAAAATTTGTACACATGTTATAGATCACAGTTGAACTAACTGTATAGACTTTGGTGAATCTAGCACTCACAGTTTTTTTTACAGGGACACAAAGAAAAATTCTTTATCATTATGGCCTATGGGACTAAATTTTTAAAAGTACGATAGCATCTAAACGCCTTATTGAATTGAGCTGAAAATTTATATGAGTATTATAAATCACTGTTGCACTAACTATAAGCATTTTGGTGAATTTAGCATTTATAGGTTTTTACAGGGACACAACGAAAAATTCTTTATCATTATGATCTATGGGCTCAAAGTTCAGTAGCGTTAAATAAAACATCGTGTAATAGATGGAGAAAAATACTCAAACACTCTATTATGGTTTTCTCTCTTTTGTTTGTTTAACAACTCCTCTTTCTTTACTTTATCTACAAAACTGTTAATTACTCAATGTTCGGAAAGTCGAGTGGAGTCACTCCAGATTTTTTTAATTACAGTGCATAGAATTATTACAAACAAAAAAAAAATCCAGGCTATTATTAATTTACCTTCAAACTTGCCAGTCTTTATAAAATGTTTGCCTGTAACCTAATATGCAGCTCAAAATACTAAATTTGAATTTTCTGCAGTTATTTACTATTAAGTTATGCGATAACAGATCAAACTGCTACTACTTTTGTAATCAGGCCACTTCAAAACGTGATATAATACAAAAAACAAAGTTGAAAATAAAACTTCAAGAATTACTTTATTTACAGTATGCATATGAAACATTAATTGTGCAGTGTCCGGCACCACAGTAAAATATACAAACCACTTCTGTTAATTAGATTCAATAGAAAAGACCATTTTGCTTAGTTCTGAGTATCCCTGTATATTGTCTATAATCAATATGTACTATTAAGAATATTTTATATTAAAAATTAGTCTTCTTTGAAAAGCATTTAACGCAAAAGGAATTAGGATTCCTCCAAGTATAACCCATTCAAATACTTCAATTGGCCTTGTAAATGAATGATGAAATTCCATACTAGAATATAAAGTTATAGAACCGATTTTTTCGCCATAAAATTAATGTTAAATTTCCTCGTTTAAAGAAATAATTTTTACAACGCCACCCCGTTTAATCGAATAAACATTCGAAATTTCTTAAATAAAATTCCCTTATTTCTGGGCGGATTTTACCTCTCATTCTAAAAAAAAAAAAAAAAAAAAAAAAATCGTTCTTCTTTTAAAAACCTTACATAACTAAGGCATGCTCTTTAAACATGAGACGGTACGAGACGGTATTCCTGCCAAGGTAATAAAAATTGGTGATAAAACATATTTATAAAATCAAAATCAGCATTTGAGGATGAAATTAGAAATTAAAATACAAATGAACTCCAGGAATTAAAAATCACAAACTTTGAAAGTATACAGATGATTGAAATAGAACTTTATGAACTCATAGATGTGGATAAAAATGGAGAAACAGATGAAGAGTTTAATCCTTCAATAAAGTCTTTAAATGAGTGTGATAAAGAAGAATAAGCAGATCCGCCTCCAACGATAGATGAAGTTCCAAAATCCTTTCGTATTATTCATCGTCATTTTGAGAAGAATAGAAGCGAATATAATCTATTTATGTGCTATAGAATAATAAAACGAAAAATGTTCATTAAAGTCTATGTCAAAATAACCAATCATAACTGTTTTTTTTTTTTTTTTTTTTTTTTTTTTGGGGGGGGGGGGGGGGGAATAACATTGTAAGTAGTATATTTGTTTTTATCCCAGCATTAATTGCACTTATAAATTACTATATAATATTTTGTTTCGTTAAATATTTAAATAAGAAATATATATCGATCATTTCTTTTCATGTAAGCATAAAATCATTATAGTTATACATGTAATAATTGCTTTTCTAGTCTTTCCCGCATAATCGAATAGAGAAGTTTCATATGACGTCAGAGTGACGTAGATGGAGGATAATCAACTCCACGTGAAAATAAATAGAGGGAGGCATACTACTGTAACAATCGCAGCTATCGTAGATCACAAGTCGCATAGTACACTCCGCAGCAAAAGTATGCGAGAACTAGCAATAATCCCCGTCTTAAAAATGTACACTTAATACTGCTTTGTTGAATAAATCCTTGCTGAGTCATGTTCTTAGTCTGACTAATAACATGATTCGACAAGGATTTATTTAACAGAACAGTATTAAATGTACTTTTTTTTAGACAGGGATTATTGCTAGTGCTCGGATACTTTTGCTGCGGAGTGTACTATCCGACTTGTGATCGACGATAGCTGTGATTGTTACAATAGTATGCCTCTCGAAATTTTTCATTCAGTAATATAATATTTTTTTTCTGTATTCCTATACGCAAGGGAAGCGATGACGTCACTGACCGTCTGTGGAGCCAAGAAAAAGATTTCCTCTGTTAATCGCCCAATGAATTTTTTGTAAAAAATTATTAAAAATCAAGGAAAATTATTTCCTGATTTTAATCCCCATATTTGGGGATTAGATCATTTGGGGAACATATATGTATTAGTTATCGTGTACATGCGTTAGATTAAGTTATTTTAGCTGTAAAATTGATAAAATTTAAATTTCAAATTTCAAAACTTGAGAAAAACTAGTATGGAACAGACAAATACTGGAATAATATAAAAAATATTTATTGAAATTTAAAATGTACATGTTCTAAAATAATTAAATGCATAAATATTTTCATGTGTGATCAATCTGATTTTTTCCTTAATTTTAGGGGGCCGCGGTAGCCCAGTCGGTAGAGCGCCGGCCTCGTAATTGGAAGGTTGCGGGTTCGGTACTCGAGCCGGCCAAAGACCGTCTTGTACACTAATGGTGGTTGTTGCACGCAAAATCTGTCGTGGCCGCAATGTCCTCCATGTTCCCATCAAAAATTATACCTATGGGGAGTCACCGAAGCGTGAGAGCCATCCCTTCCGTGGAGGATCAAAATTGTGATGGCATGTATCCGGACCACCTCTAGGGGTGTGTCCCATGCCGTCGGCATTTTTCCCCAATCCCACTCTTTTCAGAAATAGATGCCTCCTGATTGGTTGAAATCTTTGTTCGTTTAATGAGTGTTTGCTGGTTATGCCGGCAACTACAAGCTTCTTCCTTTTCCTTCAGTGACTTACCGAAAGCGAATATTTAAAGCATATATCTGTACTGATAAGTATAAAAGGTTTAAGTCCAAAAATGTCGATTTTGAGTTAAGTGCATAGTCAGACTCAGAAAAAAATTCTCAATCGATTGGTATAAAGGATTTAAGTCTATCTCATTTAGTCTTTGAGAAAATCGATTTGTAAAAAAAGGTTCAAATCAGAAATGTACCATTCATGTATGGTATAAAATATTTAATTCAGTTTTTTCCTGTTTTTAAATGAAGGTTGATAATCACTGAATGGTATAAAGGGTACAAAATCAACATAATCCCTTTTCCCTAATCGATTCTTCTGATATGTTTTCAGACAGTTTAATTTTATTTTTCGCTTCCTGAAAAATCAAGAATATGGACTTAAATCCTTTATACTTATCAGTACAGATATATTTCTAATTTTTTATACTTTTGCTTTAAACTGTTTTATACTTATCCGTATGAGATAAAAATGAATTTATCCGACAACTATTTAAAGAGTAAACATTTGACATAGTTTACAAATGAAAAAGAAATAGTGTGTTGGTAGGAGACAGTGGCAAATCGATGTAATGTTAAATTAAAAGCCAAATAAAAAAACAAAAACAGTTGATTTTATACAAAGTAGGTAATATTAATGATGAAGAATTAGATAAGTTGTCTATCATTGAAGAAACCAGCTTAATTGATCTTTCATCAGAAAATGAGACTGACTGTTCAATTTGATTCTAAATTTTATGTAATGAGTAACCAATCACAAAATTAAATTAAATTTCATTTTTAAGCTATTTGTTATTTTGTTTTTTAAATTAAATTTAACATATTTATTATAAACTGCTAAACTATACAATTTAAGTTTGCTAATTTTCTGGTGTAATTTTACATTTTATTTTTAAACTAAAAAACATTTGATTCAGAGTTTTTTTTTTTTTTTTTTTTTTTTTTAAATTTAATTTTCATGCGCACACCATCAAATTATTCATTAATTAAAAATATTAAATACTAGCAGGCTACGCCCGCTTCGCTGGTCACTATATTTAAATGAATTTTAGAAAGAATTATCAATATTTATTTTTTTACATCACATTATACACAAAAACTAAAAAAAAAAAGTAACTAAAATTGCTTCAAACCTCGCTTCGGATACTCGCTGTCTACGGCAGCTCTTTTCCCTCCCGTACTGCATCAGGTCTAGGTTTCCCATGCCTGCAGAAAGATCTTTCCCAGGCACTTTAATCTGGATATTTATCGACGACAGGAAAGATCTGCTACTATTTAAGAACTACGATTTTAAAGATGACTGTATCTCAGCATCTATTAAATATTTTAGGTTTGAACCATGTATTTTATAGCCCATGCTATTTACACTATATTACGATTTGATTTCGACCAATGTAATAAAATAAATAAAAATAAAAAGTAGATTAATATATATATATATATATAAACAAATAAATTTTAATCAATTTAATCCTATTTGCTATGTATGTACTTCCATTTTTCCCGATAAATACTGTAAATAATAATTAAAAAAAAAAAAAAAAAAAAAAAAAGTTTTTTCTTTTAAAAGAATTAATTAAAAAATGAAAAATAAGAAGTTGGTCTACTATAAAAACTTAAACGTAACTGTTATAAAAACGTTTTTAAAATTAAAACTATTAATGGACAATATTCCTGTGACGTCACAGTAGATAAAATCGACGAACACGTGGCCGATGTTTTGTAAACAAATTAGATACAAGATGCCGTTTTATTGTTACGCATAACACTTTCCAGTCTAAATATTTCTCCAGTGAAACTTAATAATCAGATATCTGTTCAAACAAGAACAAAAGAGAAATGTAAACAACAGAATCGAATCGTAAAGTTAAGACTATTCCATATCGTAAAATTGCAGAACATTTTATGTACACACACACACACACACACATATATATATATAATGAATAAAAGAAAATAAAAATTAAACGCGTCAAAAAATGCGTAAAAAGTAAATCAATCATCACTTATGAATCTTGAAACTAATGTCAATGTTTAAAACGAAAATAGCGAAGCCTTTTGCGAACAAAATTAAAGATTACAAAGAAATCACATTACAAATTAATAAATAGAAAAAAGATGTCATTCATTGATTACATATTGGATATAGACATCAAAGCTTAAATAATTGGAATTTCAATCACTTTAATAAAGGAATTTATTAAATGGAACATCCATTTGAATTTGTTAACATCGCCACAGTTCATATGGCAACTTTTAATATTACATATGTTGATTAATATTAAAGTAAATTACAAAAACTGGATTAAAAACAAAACAAAGGTATCACTATATCACTCTTACTTCAATTTCATATAATCTGTAACTCTTATAAATTAATATTGCAAAATAAAAATTTGCCGGCCACATTTGCTATGGTAGAGTTGAGGATTGTTTTCCAAAAACAGCTGATTTCCTATAGTCTCGAACCCAAAGGAGGAATATTGTCCATTATACTTAATTTTTTCTACTGCATTACAATTTTGTTTCCAATAAAAAAAAAAAAAATCGCCTTTAAATGAATGTATTAAATAAAAATAAGTTGCGTCGATTGAAGCAAAATATTAAATTTATGAAAAATGAAACAAAGAAGCCAATATTTAAAATCGGAAAAACATTAATGTAATAAATTCAAATTCGAAATTCGAAAAAATCTCGATTAGGTGCCCACTTGCAGGGACCCAGGTACCTATATGCCAAAATCTAAAAATTTAATATGTTTAATTTTTTCTACTGTATGTGTATAACTATTTGATTTCAATAAATATAATAAAAAAGATTTCTTCCTCAAATGAATTCAAATAAATAAATAGTTTAATAGCCGTTGCTAAGATACGCAGACTTTTGAAACGAAACAAATTTCTGAAAAATGAAACACTGAAGCCAATATTTAAATTCGAAAAAACATTAATTTAAAAAATTCAAATTCGAAATTCGAAAAAATCTCGATGAGGTGCACACCTGCAGGGTCCCAGGTACCTATATGCCAAATTTGGAGGCTCTGCGATTAGTAGTGTGAGCACCAGAGCGCAGATACACACACAGACACACAGACACTTCTCTTTATTTATATAGAAGATAATAAATAATAAACATTAGAGATGCACTGAATAGCAGTTTTGATCGAATACCGAATATTTGGTCAACTGAATACTAAATATTCGGCTGGCTGATTATATTTTCATTCAGGTGTCAATCACACTTTATTTTTTAACTTTACCAATTGTGCCACTTACATCTAACAATATTTTAATTTTTAATTATAAAAAAGAAAAAAAAAATATTTAAAAAAACTTTCAGAAATAGTGGTTTATTTAAATGTAGAAAAATGTTAGAAAATATTACTTGTACATGAACACATAGAATTTCTTGAATAACAATATCTTGTCGCACATATTCAAATATATATATATATATATATACAGAGTTGTCAACAGTTTAATTTATTCCGTAGCATTTTTAGCCCTGCCTTTATTCCATACCAATATTTTTTAAAGAGTAAATTTTTCTAAACATACTCTAAAGTAAAGTGGTGTGAAATAGAGGCAAGGCTAAAAATACTCCGGAACGAATTAAAATTTTGGCAACTACGTGTGTGTATATATATATATATATATGTAAATGATGCACAATTAAAAAAATGCCGCTTTTGAGAAAAATCAACTTAAAAATAACAATAAGTATAGTCGTGCACATATTTTTTAGGTTAAAAAAAGAACATAAATTGAAAATTATTTCTAAATGTGTCAGGTTTTGGTGCACTTACTTTTAAAAGCATTGGCAAACTTACATTAAAACTGACGCAAATGCCTGTGGATAAATGTGAGATATAGATGTGACGCTTTTTGTGCATGTTGGGGTACGTCATACACATTTTTCAATGACAAACTCAAAATTGCTTTTTAATGACTTGTATCATTTTTATCTTACCAGGAGGCAATGTGATCTTTGATCTGTTGAAATTTCATAGATGGCAACATCATGCACGCTCCTTGTTAATTCAACTTTAAAGACATAATGTCATTTTTCTGTTACTACAAAAGACGATTTTTGCTAGATATTATTAATTGTTAGGATTAATGCAATTAATAATTAATTTTCCTTAATATTACTTTTGAAACTATATTAAAAATTTGTTTTCATTTAAATATAAGTTATTTCTTAATTATTCTAAATTATTTTTATTCAACAATAATTAAAAATAGCAATTATGTAAGAATTTTTGCAACTGATTTAAGATTTTTGAAGTTGAATTTTTATATATTCAGCTAGCCGAATAGTAGCCAAATAATTTGATATTCAGCCAAACCGAAAATTCCAAAAAGGCCAAATATTCGATACATCCCTAATAAACATACGCTTTGTACACAAAATAAGGATTACAGAAATATGTATTATGTGAATTTGATTTCTTAAGTAAATGCAAGGCTTTTTTATTTATTTATTTATTTTTTTTTTTTTTTTTTTTAATTTTTATGTATGAAAATATACTATATATATTCTCACTAAATTCAGATTTTTAGTGATGGTATAGTTACAAATAAGAAACTTTAGGCATTAAAAAATTTGAAATTTGTATTTTAATATGAATAATTAATTATTCATTATTTGCTGTTGAATGCTTTTTCTCTTGAATATGTACTGAATGTTTAGAAAAATAGGTTTTTGGAACTTATCAGAGAATATTTTCCTATTCAAAATTATTAATTGTAAGGCAAATATCATGAAATAAGATCTTTATGTTCTAATTATGCATGTCAAATGCATTGATTATGAATAAGTTTTATAATTTAAGTCATAAACATGAAAAAAAATTATGTAATTTATCAAAAAAAGAATATTCTTGATTATTCTCCAAATTTGGAACTTTGGAGAATATTCTCGTTCTCTGGGAATATTCGCCTTACATCTCTAAGTATGAGTTATATAGTCTGAGAAAATGGTGCTCAAATGTTGAATGACAGAACCAACAGCTAATTAAGACATTTGTTGATATGTATATATATATACATATATATATATATATATATATGAGTTTTAAACCCTACCTCCCCCCCCCCCCCCAGGGAGGAAAAAAAAACTTATGTTGAAGATATCACAAAACTAACTTTCTTCCATATTTTCCTACACAAATTCATGCAATAGAAATTATTTTTTATCCTTTATTAATGCAGACGATTTTCATCTCAGGGAGGTATTAGTGGAAATGTCCAATGGAAGTGAATTTTTACTGTACAGATATTTTTCCCGTTCTCGAGGAAAATTGCAGTATAGCTGAGTCACCTTTCGCGTATATACACCCAACTTAACAAAAATAATGTATCATAATAGCCTTTCCATATATTAAGTTTTGGTTGATTATACGCATTAGACTCTGAGATATACAGTCGGCTGCAAAATTATTCGAGCACTAGCAATAATCCTTGCCAAAAAAAAGTACACTTAATACAGCTTTGTTAAATAAATCCTTGTCGAATCATGTTCTTAATCAGTCTAAGAGCATGATTCGACAAGGATTTACTTAGCAAAACAGTCTTAAGTGTACTTTTTAAATATAGGAATTATTGGCTAGTGCTCTAATAATTTTGCAGCCGACTGTAGATTTCTCATAAATTGCGAAAATCGCTGTATAACAGCGTCACCTGTTAAGCGATTGGCCCCAAAAGTTGACATAAACTAATTTATGTCAAGGTGCATTTACATGCAGTTTTTATATGCAATTCTGTGCTAGTTCCTGAGATATAGCCTTCCTCGAAATTGCAGAAATCAATGTATAACATCGTGTACTTAAATTTGGTCTTATATGATAAACGCTTAGCACAAAATGAAATATACTTGGAAATATAACCCCAATATAACAAAATATTTTCAGTGGATTGTAAACAAAATGATGAATAAATTCCATCACACAAAACCACACAAAACCACACACAATCTCACAAAACATGCTTTTATAGCATACAGTTTTTCTTTTTCATTCAATTTTGTCTTACAGATGTTATCCCTGTGATAGAATATAGGCGACATTGTGGCAAAAAATAAATTGCCACTTGGAGAAAGATTTGCTCATAAGAATTTAAGATATTCTAAATTTAGGAGAAAATAGAAATCAACAAGGATTTACTTAGCAAAACAGTCTTAAGTGTACTTTTTAAATATAGGAATTATTGGCTAGTGCTCTAATAATTTTGCAGCCGACTGTAGATTTCTCATAAATTGCGAAAATCGCTGTATAACAGCGTCACCTGTTAAGCGATTGGCACCAAAAGTTGACATAAACTAATTTATGTTAAGGTGCATTTACATGCAGTTTTTATATGCAATTCTGTGCTAGTTCCTGAGATATAGCCTTCCTCGAAATTGCAGAAATCAATGTATAACATCGTGTACTTAAATTTGGTCTTATATGATAAACGCTTAGCACAAAATGAAATATACTTGGAAATATAACCCCAATATAACAAAATATTTTCAGTGGATTGTAAACAAAATGATGAATAAATTCCATCACACAAAACCACACAAAACCACACACAATCTCACAAAACATGCTTTTATAGCATACAGTTTTTCTTTTTCATTCAATTTTGTCTTACAGATGTTATCCCTGTGATAGAATATAGGCGACATTGTGGCAGAAAATAAATTGCCACTTGGAGAAAGATTTGCTCATAAGAATTTAAGATATTCTAAATTTAGGAGAAAATAGAAATCAACAGTCTATATTAATAATATTGAAATCTTTATAAATATTACGTATAAATTGGAAAATATATCAATATTGTCTTGCAGAAAAGGTTTGCAAAAATAAGGCTTGTCGCAGAAAACATAAAAGTATTCTGCCGCAGGAAATGTTACACTGTATTTACTAGAAATTTTCCCATAGACCTAATATATTTCTTGGATGGCCATGTATATGAAATATTTCCTTGATCTCCAAAAAAAGTTAAGTGTAGCATCATTATATGATACAGATTTAGAATATAAAGTTTGAACTTCCTGCTACTATTTGTTCTTGAGACATGCTGATAACATACACAGACAGACACACAGACCAACCGATGAAACATGCTGTTCAACTTTAGGGAAACTAAAAACATTTTTAAAAAAATCTCAAGTTTGAAAATTTGACCAAAAAACAATATCTTTTCTATCATATATATGAGTAAGAGAAAGTATTGATTTTGGGTCAAATTTTTGAAATTAATTTTTTGTACGGGGGGGGGGGGGAAGCCTAATTCATCATAAGGTTGTAATAATTTAAGCATGTACAAATTAATGTTAGATTAATGTTAGTAAAATAGTTTCTGAAATAAAAAGTACAATACTTTTAATTGGATTTTTGAAGTAGATAAATTTTAAAGCTACAATCTCTGATCTTGATAAACCTTGTCCCGCACTGTAATACATATAAAAAGGTAAGTAGATTCGCCTCAAAATTTTAAATTAGCATTTCAAATTCAATAACAAGTTTAAAATAGCAATTATCATATTGGTTCGTTTTTCATCATGTAACACTAATGGTTTTAAACAACTAAAAATTTTACCCCACTCACTAGCGGGCAAGACAAATAAAGAAACAAACAGTAATGGCACTAGAAATTCCCCGACGGGGGACACCACCTTCCCAACAGGGGGGCACTATATAAAGAGAGTTTATTGTGTGTGTATTTATCAAAAACTGCAATACTGTTATTACTGTTAATATTTGTACCAATCCATTTGTTAGTACTCCTCGTGGTTTTGGAGATCATCATGTCACAGACAGACTTTTTCTAAAAATATCGTGGTCAAAACGTGTTCTGGACCTCTCAAAATGTGTATATTCCTGGAAAACTGGAAGCTGAAAATTTTTACGAATCCAATACTTTCTTCTATTGAATATAGAATGGAAAAACTGGAATGCTCCAAATTTGTAAAAGGAAAGAAAAATGCTGCTAAAAGTAGAAAAACTGAAAATTTTGTATTTGTTCCCCCGAGATATTTTAGGAGTATGCCCCGATGGGAGGGGGGCACAGACTCCCGACGGGGGGGCCTGTGCCCCCCCGGCCCCCTAGCTGGCGCCACACCTGGAAACAAATAATAATATGCATGCGTTGATCCCTTTTGTTTTGTTGCATAAAACTGTGCAAATCTCATAATAATACCTTATAAATGTCAATGAAATATATATATATATATATATGCTATTAAAATATATTTTTTATCTAGGTATGTATAGATAGAATAAACTGTAGAAAGTTGTTTTTCTGATTAGTTGTATATATATATTCATCCTAGTAAAATTGACACTGGCAAAGTCATTAATTACAAATTTCATTAGGAATAAAATCCACTGAATAACTTGTTAATGATCTAATTAAATTAAATAGAAATTTAATAAATAATTTATACAAACACACACATAAAATTTAATGTTACGTTTACCAGTAATTAACAGCAATGTATATAGATATTTCTTGTTGAAATTATGAAAACAGACATCAATGCAATTTAAAAAATCCATGAAAGATATATTACACTTTTAATTATAACTACATTTATTGAGGTATAGTTCGACCACGTTTCCTACGACTAGCAGTGAGGTCGAGTCCAAAAGTTTGGAGGAATGCAAAATTGGCCGTGAGATAGTTATTTGGCAAACATCCAGTTATTCGGTGTTCCCTTATCGCTTGTTTTATCTCAGTCACCCCCTATTTTAACACTGGACTCGTTCAATCCGCACTTGCACAGAGGCTTCCATGGTCGCAAGAAATACGGTTAAATAATAGACCGCTACATTTAACAATAATACAAGTGCAGTTGGAAAAAAAAAAAAAAAAAAAAAAAAAAAAAAGAACTAAATAAAAATATTTAATTTTATAAATTTGAAAGATTCGTAATCTTTTTAAAGAGTTTTTTTTTAAACAGATTATCTATTGTACACAAAATTATCAATTACGCAATATATATTAAAAGCATATATTATTTTTATTCTTAGTAATTATTCAAATCATTTGTCAATATCAACAATCAACACCTTCCTCTTTACCACGGATTAGGAGAGTCTATAGGATATATAACGAATGTTACGGAAAGGTAGTAATTTTCATCTTACATATAGAGGGCTACCAGATCTGGAGAATCCACCAATCAGCGCGTTTGTTTAAATTTGTAGCGGTTCATTGGTCGTTCTCGGAAATCGGATGATGACAGAAGCCGAAGGGGCGGGCTTTCACTTTCTTCCGATAAGTTTCAAAGATACTACACCAGGCGGCGATCGGATCGTTTTCCTCTACTCGGCTGAATTAATGCGGAAAAGAAAGCTCTGTTTTCCGCGCTGGCTGCCCTGTCTCGTTTATCATCCTATAGATTCTCTTAATCCGTGCTCTTTACCCTAAAATTTTCTTTTCTCTTTCGCTTCTACGATAGCTGATAAATACGCAAAGGATTCAGTCAATCAGAAGGCACCTTTTTCTGAAAAGAGTGGGATTAGAAAAAATGCAGACCGCCGCCAATAGAGTTCTAACAGATGACGTAACATATTTGTTTGCAGAGGGTCTGAGGGACAGTTAACCCCACTGACCCATTTTATCATTGCGGAATAGCGTTACAAATTTATTGTAACGCAGTGTTGTAAATGTATTTGTAAAAGCATAAAAAAATTCGACTACTACGCTTCCAAAGGCATGGAAAAATTAGCGTTGTCCTTCAGCAAAGTACGGTTTCTAAGAAGAAAGTCACATGGTTGTTAGAACTCTATTGCCCATCTGCGCAGCACTAGTGCGATGTAAAACCCAACCAAACACCAATCCCCTTATGCACCCTCATAATTTATTTATAAAGGTACTTTAATTCTAGATAAGCTCTTTCTAGTTGGATGTTTGTGACATGATTTTTAAAACAATCCTGAGCTTCGATTATTGACATTATACTTGAAGCTCTTCAGAATGTTACTGCAAAAATTTTCAGTAACCGTCATAATAAATTTTATTTCATTGAACTCCACACCAAACTTTGAATGACTGTATCCGTTAACTGTGCATCTCCATCGTTTGTTGTTTGTTTACTTCCGTTAATTCATGATTCTGTTTTTTTTAAACTAACTCAACCTTTTGCCATAGACAGCTTATTACAGTCTTAAAAATGGTAATGTATATTAAATAATTTATTTATTAGCATTTTATAAATCAAATATAATGTATTATTTTGTATAAGAAAAAGAAATTGATAAAATTATATAGAAATTTGAATTTAACATATCGTGCAAAGGCTTTGTAATTTCAAAACCATTGTTATTATAAATATTGCTGTTACTGGACAGGATACTAAAATCCTTAACAAAATATCAAAAATTAGAATTAGGGCAGTTTCAAAGTCTCTGCATCATGACTCTGTAAGAGTTAAAATAAATAATAATTAAGTAAAATCTTTTATATGTTTGACCTTTCTAGAAACTTGTGTACTAAACAATAAAGTGTAAAAAATAAAGTCAAGAGTAAGATTTTTTCCAGCTATAATAATTTAATAAAGTTAATATACCCTAGCTATGTTCATTTAATTTGTAATTGTGTTAGTTTCTAATACTATGTGAACCCATTTTACATTTAGATCTTAAGAAATAGAGAAAGCTGAAAGAAATATTTTTCTAGATTTGTGTAGCAGCAAAATTGTGAGTTATTTTGATTTAGGGAACAACTATAGTATTTCCCCTCAGCTAGATTTGGCGATTTTTCGTTGGCGATTATGGGTAAATTCTACTTTTGAAGTGGTTGCCATGGATTTCTAACGTAAACAAAACCGAAATATGTTTTTCAGAATGGCATCATTAAAATAATTCATTGAACTTATTTCTAATAATAACAAAACAAATATGTATTTAAAATTGACTTACTTTCTTGATGTTTATGAATTTCGTTATGCTTTTACATTCCATACAGTTATTCAGTTTAAATGCTATTTTATATTTACCGGTAAAATATGATTATATAAATTAGAATTTCGTTTAACATTTTTAACAAAAGGAAAAAATTATTTTTAATGTACATATATGTACATTTATTTATATATATAAAAAAAAAAAAAAAAAAAAAAAAGGAACAGCTTTACTATACGGCACCCATTGCTTATTGCCGTTGTCAATGTTTTGATCACGTGGTATGATGGTGTTTTGATTCAGTTTGTGAGTCGGTACTGCGAATCGTTTCACAACGTTGTGAATCGAATCAAAATGTTATGAAACAATACTTTTCATCACTATGAAACATTTTTTTTTATGTTTCACTATGTTTTCTGCTGTTTGCTCGCTTCGCGAGCATTAAAACCGAAAAAAACATCACTGGATGCCCCTAATTTGTGGAGCATGAATCATTAAAAGCATGAAAATTCATGGAGCAGCGGTCACTATGTTTTCTGCTGTTTGCTCGCTTCGCGAGCATTAAAACTAAAAAAAACATCACTGGACGCCCCTAATTCGTGGAGCATGAATCAGTAAAAGCATGAAAATTCATGGAGCAGCGGTCACTATGTTTTCTGCTGTTTGCTCGCTTCGCGAGCATTAAAACCAAAAAAAACATCACTGGACGCCCCTAATTCGTGGAGCATGAATCAGTAAAAGCATGAAAATTCATGGAGCAGCGGTCACTATGTTTTCTGCTGTTTGCTAGCTTCGCGAGCATTAAAACAAAAAAAAACATCACTGGATGCCCCATGCCCCTAATTCGTGGAGCATGAATCAGTAAAAGCATGAAAATTCATGGAGCAGCGGTCACTATGTTTTCTGCTGTTTGCTCGCTTCGCGAGCATTAAAACCAAAAAAAACATCACTGGACGCGCCTAATTCGTGGAGCATGAAGATTCATAGAGCCTCGGTCACTATGTTTTCTGCTGTTTGCTCGCTTCGCGAGCATTAAAAAAAAAAAAAAAAAAAAAAAAACATCACTGTATACCCCTAATTAGCGATGCATGAATCAGTAAATGTTACGTTTCGATACAACAGAAAAAAGTATCGATACTCTGATTCTTGTCTCGAATCACCGTCATATCACGCGATCAAAACATCGGCAACGGTAATAAGCAATGGGTGCCGTATAGTAAAGCTTAGCCAAAAAAAAAAAAACAATAGAAACAAGTTCCGTACTTATAAGTAAACAATATTAATCACTAATTTTAATTTTCCTGTCCTCCCATGGTAATTAAAAAACATAACGCTAGTTGCTATGGCATAAAAAATAAATAGTATGCAGCCTGCAGACGATGTTGAAATGATGTTATAATATTTCACCTAAATTACTACAAAAATCATTATATAAAACGGTCGTATTTTATTTTTTACTATTGATTAATTTTGTTTATAATTTATTATTAATTTGCATGGTAATAAAAAAATGACCAAACGCTGGTTGCTATGGCTTAAAAAGTAGGTTGCCATATTGTATTGCAAACAATCCAGAACGACATCGTTATCGCTCAAACCGGCGCCAACGAAAAATCGCCAAATCTAGCTGAGGGGAAATACTATAGTTGTACCTGATTTAGTTCATTAAGAATAATTTAACTATTCACAAGTGTTGTAATTAAATGAAATATTTTGATTTTCATATTTTTTGACTAGCGATTCATAATGGCTCACAAGTTTCTAAATTTTAATTTTGTGTTTATGATTTATATATTTTCATCATAGCAAAAGTGTGTGGTATAGTATCTGTAAAATCCCATTAATTATTTTTTTCTGATTTAGCGAAAACCTAAAAACTATAATTTTCGCATATATACCAAGTGTAATTTCAGGTTTGCATTTTCGAGACTCATTTTTGTAGGAAGATGTGTTTTATATACGTTGGATGTTGGATTCATATAGATTAAACATGAAGCCTAAGCATCCAATTTTGTTAGATTGTTTTTACACAGTGATGCCTTTAAAAGAGCATATTTTGGTACCCCCACTTTATACCATGGTGAGGAAAGATGAGGATAGTTCTAAATTAGTTTATATTTATATA
Organism: Salticus scenicus; assembly: GCA_963930645.1. Lineage (NCBI taxonomy): Eukaryota > Metazoa > Arthropoda > Arachnida > Araneae > Salticidae > Salticus > Salticus scenicus. Next base: position 251,992,072 of record OZ005649.1, read on the forward strand.
AAAATATGTTATTTATTTTATATAAGAATACACTCAAATAAATGTGTATTGATTATATTTAAAAGTACAAATGCACACAAATATATAGCAATAATGTTCACACCACAGCTATCAAAATTAGGTTAACTTAGTATGCAGCATATATATCGCAAAACTCTACACAGTCTTTATCAATAGCATGAAAAGTGTCATATCAGTATGTTTGACCTTAATGAAAAATTTGAATTAAAAAAAAATTTGGAATGGGGACTTAGTCAGATATTTTATGTGATAGAACTTCTTAATTTCTATCACTTGGCCAATGAATTTAGATGACTGTCTTTTTGACCATTATTCAACTTCTACCCATGAACCCTGCTTTATTTCTTTAAAGTCTAATTTTATATTATCTGTTTTATTTCTTTAACTTTTTTTAATTTTGAATGTTCTTTTCTTTTTTGACAGATTTTTTTTTCTTACACAGTGAAAAACATTTAACAAAGTACCGAAATAAGATTTATTAAAAAAGTACAAGCCCACTAATGGGTGATTCCATGAAAAGTGGTACCAAATGAGCAAAAAATAATTTTTTTTTTCTCATATAAATATTCATATTATTCAACAGTTAAGACATCATATTAACTGATTTTTAAGTGTTTTTCAAGAAATTTGTTTCTACAGAGTTGTAACAGTGAGTCAAATATGGATGTTTTAAAATTGACAATTTGCAGAGCTGAAGATGTTTTATTTTTGATCAACTTTAACTGAGCAAACTTCATTTTGGACAATTAATTGATTGTACTTAGCAAAAGTAAATATGTATTCTTTTTCCTCTCAATCTTTGGAAACATTTACTGAATTATGGTTATAAGAAATAAATAATTTATGTAAAATAGATGTCCCACACGTAACAGAAAAAATGGGTTTTTTTCAATAAAAACTCAACGAAATGTTATTATGCTTAAATGTTTTATTTTTACACATAAATTAATCACTGTTCTTTGAATAATTTATTGAATTCAAGAAGGTTTCACTAGAATGAGAAATTTTAGAGATTGCTTTTTGTCCCACACGTGACATCATGAATGGGAAGTTTTTATAAAACACTCGAGGATGCTTAAGGTTTTTTTTTCTTCTTCTTCTTTTTGTCTAATATAAATTGATAAATATCAGATAATAGTCATAAATATTTAATATTAAGATTCTGTTCTGGAATTACTCATATTTAAGGTTAATCCTAGGAATGAAAGATAGCATCTGTGTATGGAAAGAAGGACAAAGGAAAGTTCTCCAAGTGCATTATATAACAATGATTTTAAAAGAAGCTTTCTCTATGTTTAAAGAGGAAATTCCTACATTTGATATGCTCCTCAAAATTTTTCAGCCTATGACCTAAAAATGTCCCCCTTATGAAAAATACACCATCTGTGAAAATGTAAAATACATGTAAATTTTATTTTGAAACTAAAATCCTTAAAGTATGAGTACTCAAATACATTCTGGAAAAATTGCCTATGCAATACAAACCTGGATTCCAAGTACTAGAAAAATGAATGCATCATACGCGTGAAGCGTCTTGTCAGATAAAAAATAATGGTACAGAGTGGAATTATCATTCAATCAACAAAAGATTTTGCTGAATTACATCTATTCCTGTGAAAAATACCAAAGTAATTTTTTTTTTCCTTAGCCGAAGGACAAATAAAGAAGGAAATTAAAACATGCAAGCCTTGGGAGACAGCATCTAATGTTCTAGGAATACAACAATATCAACAAAAATCCACTGCAAGTATAATAATGCTAATGATACCAAAAAAATCTTCAATAATGAAAAGTGTCATTAAAAACTATAGATAAAACCTTAAACATTACTTCGTGCGTCGGTGTTTAAATTTTTCAGCCAGGTACCTGGCCCTCTTCAGAACAACATCTTCTGTGGAAGACTTGCGCACAAAGTAATATTTAAGGTTTTATCTATAGTTTTTAATTAAAGTTTATACTTCGTTTTTATCTATATATCTAAAGAAAAGTGTCATGTTGAAAATTTGAATATTTGCAAAGGAGACTTATGTTAATAATATCCAGGTGAAATAATACACGGAAATTTCTAGTGAGATTCAAATATTGGTTATACAAGAAGCAAGAGGGATATCTGAGAAGTACAAGTGGCCAGTTTCTACTGACTGCATCACATACGATAAAATTCTGCACCGATAGATGTCAATAATCGTGGTCAATTCAAATTTAATGAAAAAATTCAACGTATTTTTTTTTCCTTCTCTCCCCCCCCCCCTCCCGCCTGTGTGTGTGTGTGTGTTACTTTGTCATTTTATGCTTCAATCAAAAGGTAAGAGAAAAAGAAGTTGTGTAGTACAAGATTTCATTTAATCACACTGCATAAAATAATTCCTTTAAAAAATTGTATTTAAAAAAAAGGTAAATTCTATCTTAAATTGTATAAAAAAAAAAAAAAAAAAAAAAATGATATTTTATAGTGCTAACTAATAAAAGTCTACAATATTACAAAAAGTAAGCTAAAATTTGGTTTTTTTGTTTACTGTCACGTGTGGGACATCACACAATTTTTTACAAATGTCTCACACGTGACAGTCTATTGCAAACTTTAAAAAATGATTACAAAATTAATATTTTTAGTAACATAACCAAACCTAATAAACATCACTTACAAATGCATACTTTGTGGGAAAAAAAAATACATTAATGCAATAATTTATTTCAATTAATTGAAATTCTTCATTTATATCAAAAAATAGATCTTTTTCATTTCAGTTCCGTCCCACACGTGACACTTGCTTAAATGACTTTAAATAGTGTATTTTGATACTTTTTGAAAACATATTAGTCTTAAAAAATACAGAGTTATATGCGATTGAGAAAAACCCCATCAAATTTCTTTTAAAAAAATATCTAGGTTTACTGTGATAGAATCTGTCTGCAAAATGTCTGTGTAAATGTCCCACACGTGACCATGGAATGATCCTAATATTTTCCATGTTGACAAGTTTTATTTTGATTTCCTGGGAAACTACTAGTAGATCACATCCACTGGGCTAAAAAGCAAGTTAAAAAATTACTGTTTTCTGCAGAAAAAAATTGGATATCTTTTATTGAAGTATTTTTTTTCAGCATCATATCATCCAAAAATTATTCAAGATCTAGGGTAGGTGGGGGTAAAATGAACATAAAAACAGCAAGTTTCAAGTTTAGGTCAATATATCTAAATTTTTTAAAGAAGTATTGAATATAATTTTGCTGATTTGTTACATTACATTACTTTAGACTAGAATGGAGGGTTAATTGAACAAGAAAAGTCAATAAAACACCTCTTAATGACCTAATAAATTTGACATGTCTCTATGTTCATTTTATCCCATGGGTGAGAGTAAAGTGAACAGTTCTTGGGGTAAAATGAACATAGTCAAAAATATTCTACAAAAGAAAAGAAATTTGTAAACTTTTTACTCATTTAATACATAACTTAAAGAATTCACACACATGTTATATAATAATTTTTTTACATTTCAAATTTATAATGCCCTCTACTATTGAAAGTTGGCTCGGTGAAAATCTTTAAAATATTTGAGGTTTCTATTTCATCGACGTCGTCCTTTTCGGGAAATGTGTAGTAATCCCCAAACTTGGATTTTGTTAAATATTTTACTGAAGCCAAGTCTTCATTTATTTGAATGATTTGGCCAACAAATTGTTTATTTGATTTTTTTCCCTCATAGTTAACTAACACCCAGCTTCCAGCAGATGCTGTCTTTAAAGTATTAGTATCTCTGACAGAAGTATTTGTTAAATTAACATCGCTTTCATTTGTTTTAGGCACTTTCTTTGTCTTCTTCCTAATTCTATCTTCATTTTCTCCTTCTAATCGCTGAACAACTGCTGCTTCAGTTAGAACTTCACCTATCTTAGCCTGAACTCTTTTCCTCTTTCGCTTTGAATTTTCGACTGCCTTTTTATTGATATCCGAAATTGGTGGTGATAAAGTGATCAATATGGTACGCTTTAGGTCCTTTAATGGGGATTCCAATATATCATCAGAAATCACAGGCTCGTCTACTCCCTCTGGATTATTATTTGCACTAGATGTTGATGGTTCTGATCTTACTTCCTCTGATGGTGATATAAAAGATTTATCACTTGCTATCATTCCAGTAAATACAACCTTTTTTTTCTACCTCAGGCTTATTTATTGGGAAAAGCCCACTACCCTTGAAACCTTTAATTGCATTTTCCGGTTGTATAGCTTCCATTAGTTGCCTTAATAAGAAGGGAAATACTGCCTTTGACACATTTTGCAGACGGCTTTCTCTAAACCATTTTTTCAATATGCTCTTCCATACTTTTTTTAACGGAGAAAAAACACCAACATCTAGAGGCTGTAAAGCATGGCTAGTATGAGGAGGAATGCACAGTATTATAATATTGTTGTCAACAGCCTTCTTAATTGTTCCATATGTCATATGGCTTCCAAGTCCGTCATATATCAAAAGGACAGGTTTTTGTAAATTCTTTGTGAAAATTACAAAGTGATTAAACCAGCTCTCAAACACCGAATCTTCCATCCAGCCAGAATTAGTACATGCATATGTGGCTCCTGGAGGGCCACCCTTTGTCCATGATTCATAAAGGTGTGCACTCTTATATATAGTAAAAGGTGGCATATAATGCCCACTTGCTGATGTGCAAAAAAGTACTGTAAACATTGTCTTCCCACAGGTAGGTGACTTCATATAAGCAAAACGAGCAGACTTTGGAATAAAAATAGGCTTACTTCTGCTGTCAGTACAGTACCCATTCCAGCCTCATCAAGGTTGAAAATTCTGTCAGGATAGTCCTGAAGGTTATTTTTTAAAATCTGATTTTCATACATTTCAAAAAACAGATCAACAGTTTCTCTGGATAAACTTGCAGCTCTTGCTTTGGTGAGAAGCTCAGGTTTCCGTTTTGTCAACGCTTGGGCCCAACGTTTTTCGAAATTTCGTAGATATTCAATACCAGGACTTTTTCCACCAAATGGGCTCTTTCTGCTTGTAGGGAGTTTAAAGTATCCTTCAATTAAGTTTGATAAGTCAGTGCGATCAAATGGATGACCACATTGTGCTAAAAATTTTAAGCTTTGAACAATGCATAATTCTTCATCTTCCATTAGCCAGGGTTTTCTACCTGAACCCATGTGACTTGGCTTTTTTATTACCCATCTTCAAAGAGTATGATAAGGTATTTTATATTCCTGTGCTGCAAGATAAATAGATTTTCCTTTTTCAACTGCTAAGATAGCTAGTTTGAGAGTTGCACCAGAATAAGTAGACTCTTTTTTTCGTACATATGTTCTTGGCATTTTGCAGCTGTTAAAAAGAGAAAAAAAAAATGTGTAAGGAAAATATCCATAATATTTATTTTTATTGCTCAAAATATATGAATACTTTTAAATAAATGCATCTAAAATTATAAATAATTGTTAAATTTAAAGTAAAGTTAATTTTAAAAACGGAATAATTCCCTGTGTATTTATAAACAGAATAGCACTATAATGAGTTTAATTATATAAATTGCTTTTTATTTTTACGTTTTGCATTTAAAAATCATGATTTAACACAGAAATTTAATTTGGACTACAAAATATTAGCTAAACAAAAAGGTTTAGAAGAAATAATTGTTAAGCCTAACTCTATGTTCACTTTACCCCATCTGACTAAAAACATTATAAAATATACAAAATTAAAAATTAAAACTTACTTTTTGCATAAATGTGTTCCTCAGACCCTAATAGATGTGTTCTAAATATTGAATAAGATGGAACTGCTAATAACAAAATGAATAGCAGAAGTTTTGTGGATGGTAAAAACACCCAGCTAAAACATAAACAAATAAAATGGTGTTGCCACATTTGTAGAGCAATTTAAAATAAATAATTTATAGTGGAAAAAATATTTTTCACTTTCATACAAACAAAAATTAAAAAAAAAAAAAAAAAAAAAAAATTAAACATTAATTTTAGTTACAGAAATAGCTCATTTTTTACATTATGTTCATTTTACCCCAGCTGTTCACTTTACCCCCTACCATTGTTTTATTCATCTCTCCATTCAAGTGCAATCTGAATAACTGCACATACTTTTTATCATTTTCTGCATTTCTGATGTACAGGGGATGGGAACTACATTGTTGATTCTGTTGTCAGATGGTTGGTTGGTTGATTTTTTATGGTGCAAGATCCAAAATAGGATATGCTGTGCCAAACATATCCAATTGTCAGATTTGTCATCAGAATTTACATTGGTAGAATCATTTAAATTATGAATGATCTCTAAAATCTCTTTAGCTGTCATAATCAATGCTGTACACACATCATTATCGATTGCAATATATTCTAGCAAACATGCCACTAAAAGATCAAAAGCAAATGTTTTCTGTTATATGATTTTTGTTTCGTATTAAGAGAAAAAAGAAAGTATTGGATTCCGTAGTATACAGTCTGGATCACTATATCATTTTGTGTTAACCAATTTTTTCATGTTAAATATATTTAACTGTAGGTAGTTTTTATTGCATTTATTTTATATACTTTTGGCTGTTTCTCTTTTCTGTTATAAAAACACTTTGTTGGATTGCCTTTCTGATCAGAGTAATATGAAGTCCAGCTCCTTTAAATTCATTCACTGCATTTTCTGGCTTCATTATTTCAAACAACTCTTTCAAGAAAAAAGAGAAATTATATACTTTTGAAACATTTTGTAATTTGCTTTCTCTAATAAATAAGTATATTATTTTTTAGTAATTTTTATAAAATACAAAGCATTAGATGTTTACTAAAATTAACACAGATATAAAATATCCCTAACATACAATACTTAGGTATGTCGGGTTGGGGACAAAATCTCGCCGATGTAAATGAATGCAAAGCAAAAATGAGTTGGTAATTATTAGTAATGTTGAATAAAATTTTATGACAACACATACCTTAGTCAGAGCCCTGACATTCTGACAAACCTACAACAAAAATTTTTATAAATTTTACTTAAAATAGCTTAAAGACTATATTTATTAACTTTTGTCCAAATTAGTCATAATGAATTCAATCGTGCTTATTAATTTTAAAATTTTTAATTCAAGTTTGTGAACAGTGTTCAGCTTTAATGTCAGCAGTGATATACACGATTTTTAAAATGTATTTTGAATAGTGAAAACAAAAAAAAAAATAACTTAAGAATAAACATAGATAAAATAATGAAATTCAACTCTATGATTTATTTATTTATTTTAATTAATTAATATTTATAAGGCCCTGTGGCCCCTCCAGAGGTCACACGGGACACAAAATCAAATTTTCAAATAGATCATACTATTTTTTTGACACGATATTTTGTCCTGCGATATTATGTCCGGATCCCAGGTATGTCTAATCATGTCCCCAAATTACCCCACCTCAGAAAACAAAAAATAGGGGTTAAAAAAAAAAAAAAAAAATAAGTTATTGGTTTGCAGGACTAGTAATTTTAATATTTTACTGGACCGTACATACTTCTATTGGTCTGTTTATCCATTCTGTTATATTTAAAAAGTCATAAAATTTCAATAAAGGCCTTGTAAATAATAAACTTAGATGGCAAATATGATAATTAATTTTTTGTAAATTAATTTAAAAATATAAACAAAGTCTTATATAAATCAAAAATTTATGCTTTAATAGACGAGTTATATGAAACATACATATTTGCCATAAAAAAAAAAAAAAAGTTATTGAAGTAAAATTAAGTGAAAAATTATAGTGAACATAAGTGATATTGACAATTATAATGAAGTACTGTACTTACTATTAGAGTTGCACCAAATAGTGTTTTTGGCCGAATACCGAATAATGGTCAAAATTTTGTCCAAATATTCGGTATTCGACCGAATACTTAAATTTCAAGTTAAGCATTTTTTCACACCCAGAATAGTTTAATTATTTTTAAATTTATTGCATATAAAAAAGAATACAGTGTGTATTAAAAAATATCAGCATAAAATCTGAGTATTAACCTGGCGTTACTCGCACTAATTGTACGTACACAGATGCTATGAAGTCCATTTATAGATTTATATTTTATGCAGCTCATTAAACAACATATTAAGCATTTACTAACAACATAATTTAAGACAATTTTAAGAGCTCTAATTTTATTCATATGTCTACTAGAATTATAAAAAAAAAAGTACCAAATTTGCACCGGACTTTGAAAGCCTCATGAGAGTAATGCCGGGTTAAAAAAAAAATTTCTTTTAGAATTTTCATAAATTAATTTCATTTATATCCAGGCATACATATATATAGAGAGTAACTACACTAAAAATGTGTAGCATGCTCCAGAATGAAAAAATAATAAAATTATCTAATAAATACAACTGTAAGCTCTCTCTCACATACACATACAACCAAAACATGCAGAAAAACTTTTGTTCTTGCATCATAATTTGTTAAAATTTAAATACAAAGATTGATTTTTGATAAACTATCTTCTATCCTTAATTATTTTTTGTTGATTTTAATCTTGTACTGTCTGTAGGTAAATACAGTTTTATATATGCTGACACAATTTCCCCTTCATTTAACTGCTACTATTAGTTATTATTTTGAAATGTATCATATTTGAATACAGATCCTATTTCAATTTAGATTAGAAATTAATGTGATAGGAACTTTATTAGATTGATATATATTTTTTATTTATTTAATAATATTCTTTGACCATAACATAACATTGATGATTTAAAAAAAAAAAAAAAAAAAAAAAAAAAAAATCAATTTAAATTTTATATAATAAAAAATATTTTTATCAATTTCAATATTTAAACTTAATTTAAAATTTAACTCCACTATTCGTTCGCCAAATATTGAGATATTTGATCGAATCGAATATTCGGTTTTACCTGCCAAATAGGCCGAAAACCGAATAGTAACCGAATATTTGGTGCAACTCTACTTACTATTTTCATAACATACTATAAGTACTATGACAGATATACAGGCAATTTTAGGGAAAAGTAAAAAATAAAAATATTGAAAAGCTTCATTGTTCCAGTGGACCACAAGAATTTATATTTTGCTAATCCATTGAATATCTTCGTGGTCCCGGATCAACGGACCACTATTAATTTTGAGCCCTGAATAATAATAAGTAGAATTATAAAGTTTATTCTGACACTTCTATGTCAATCTGTACCTTAGATGTTCTTCTACAAGTCTGAACTAAAAATAATAGTTTTTGCAAGTTAATGATTTGACAGGAACAAGGAGCCACTCACCACTCTAGGAGCAGTGTTGAGCGATTCTAGCTGTGTTCAGCCCTTCATACTGAATGTTTATTTACATCCTCCCCCCCCCCCCCCAAAAAAAAAAAAAAAAATACAAAAATACAAAGGCCACTAGAACAAGGAGCAGCAGTGACAGATGTAGGAATAAATCATTTTTGATTATGTTTGTGTCGGGATTGCACCCCATGCGACAAATGGCATTTTGGACCTTTGAATAGTTCTATTTTTTTTTTATCCAAGTTAAGAAAGTTCATGAGCAGTGTAAACTAACATACCATGTGCAATAAGCATAAATGAGATAGGTTGTAAACATTAAACTGGCTGCCAGTTTCTAAAACTAAAATAAAAATATTTTCCATAATCTCAATATGATGCTCTAAAAGAGAATTAACTAAATATTGTAATTTAAAAAGAGAAAATAAATGTTTTCCCATATACTCCACACTTTACCGCAGGACCCATTTGACGGTTAGTGGTGAGTGTTGGCACCACTCCTCTTTCCCTTTCCTAACCCAAATTTTGGAATATCTTCCATTAGTTGTGGCCGAGAGGTTCTGCTCTCAAAGCTGGTAGAAGGGAAGTGCTGAATTTGATTCCAATTATGTTCGTTGACCTAGCGCTAGCCATTGGGAGTCTTCTGTCTTTTTTTTCTGAAACTCGCATAAATACACAAGCTAGGACTCTAAATATGACCCCCCATTCCCCTCCACAAAGGCCAGTCTATGTAGGCCTAAGACTAAAGTGCAATTAATCGGCCTTAATCGTACACTTCACCAGATTTAGATAAAATGAAACACTTTCTCTGAGCATAATATAATATGAAAAAACATTTTGAAAAAACCATAATCAGATAAAAGATTAAATAACTTATGAAACAACAAATATATAAAAAGAAAAGTAATTTTTTTTTTAACCAGTTGACCATTGTTAGTTTAAAAAAAGTATTTTAATTAATTTTATTTTTCTTATGAATAATGCTAAGAAATTTTCTTCCAAAAAAAAAAAAAAAAAAAAGTAAATGACCGTTTGCACATTTGTTTATATTATATACATGTCTGCACCACACCACTATTTTAGCACTCTATTTTATGTTTAATATCAAGATGTCTATTTAATATAGTTGTCAATACAATTTAAAAAGTTAGTAATTGTTACGTTGAACCATAATATGATAACTACTTAACAACTAATACCACAAACAAACTGATACTTATTACAACTTAATTTGACATAAACAATGAAAACAAATTTTTTTGTGTCAAGAAATTTCTTTAAGCAATTATTTTTTTATTAAACTATGTTTTGTGGAAGGGTTATTTTTATGAAGTGGGATTTTGCACACTAAACCCATTTTATGTTGTGTAATTTTTTGGAGGAACTATTTATTATGTATTATGAAATTTTGTAAAGGAGCCTTTTTTATATGAAATTGAATTTTGTGAAAAATCTCTTTTGGTGTAAGTGAAAATTTTTGAAGTCACTTTATTTATATAAGTGGAATTTTGTGAAGGAGCTATATTTTTTTATTTAATGGATTTTGCAAAGGAAGTTCTTTTTGTGAAATGAAATTTTGTTAAAGTGCATCTAAACAGCGTAATTCTTGTTTCTATTGACACTATAACACTGGAATATCATGTCCGTTGACATTTTCCCCTTGTTGCGAGGATTCCATATCTTTGAAAATTGCATTCACTTCTGTAGTAGGCAGATTGACATTTTCAAAATTTTCCAAGTTGAAAAGTGAAAAAGCAAACAACTAGTTAACAACTAAATAAATGGATAAACAGTTATTGCATAGAAATAAGTGTATTTGCTGTATGAAAACATGTAAGAAAACAAAATCAAAATGGGAAATATTGTGATTTCATCCTTTCCATTTCTTGCATATGTGTCATATGGTGAATGAAATTGCATACATGTCCCATAAAAATTGCATTTGTCTTATTTACTGAAATAACCTAATATTTATTTTATTTTCATAATTTGTTTCAACTGATTTACATTTAGCTCATTTTTCTAGCTGCCGTTATCACTGTTAAGAACTGCCCAGAATCATCCAATGGTAAGTTATCTTTTACTATATCTCCTAAAATTGTAATTTTATTAATCACTTAAAATAAGTTTTTTTTTTTTTTTTAAATTAAATAATTTAACAGTGACATGTTTGCAATTATTTGATTTTGTTAGTGTGTAAAGGTTTATCTTACATTATTTTTACTTTGTTAATTTTCTTCCTTTTTTGCATAATTTTGTTACCTTCTCTTTGTCTCTCTCTCTCTCTCTCACACACACACACTCTTTATTATTATTATCTTGTTCATTTGAGAGAATTTTGGTCTGGAAATAAACCCTTTACTAAAATCAACAAATTTAAAACAGACAAAAAGTCAGTTGTTACTTACAAAACTTTGAATAAACACCATAAAATGTAATAAACTCGCAACAATTGTTTCGAGTCGAAAGAACGCGTGACCCTTCATCAGGTGAACAAATTAGGCACAAGTGAGCACTCGTGCCTAATGTTCGCCTGATGAAGGGTCGTGTGCTCTTTTGACCTGAAACAATTGTTGCGAGTTTATTACATTTTATGGTGTTTATTCAAAGTTTTGTAAGTAATAATTTAAAATGCCAGTTCTGTGACGTGCTTTCTTATTAAAGAAGTCAGTTGACTGAGAAAATTACATTTTTCTATAATCAGCCACAAAAATATAACACATTTGAGCAGTCAGACCCAAAAAATGAGTAATTATTCTGTTTTGTGTCTAAATAATTATTTATTTCAAAGTCAGTTTTGAATAAAAAGTGAGATTTTTGTCAGTTACGGACAAAATAATTACTTATTTTAGCAATCGTTGGTAAAAAAAAAATCATTTTTAATAGTTAGATGAAGAAAATTCTGCAGCCAAACGAAACTTACCTACAATGTAATAATGCTGGACAAAGTTTGTACAAGAATTATTAGCAATTCATAGAACAATGCAAAATTTTCATCTATAAAGAAAATAGATTAAGAATATATATAAGTACAGTACTCTATAGGAGTATTTAATTATTGTACTTTGGCAAGATAATTTTAAGAATATACATAAAGTATTTTTTTTTTTTTTTTAAGTAATGTTTTTGAAAAATATTTTTAAACCTGGCATTTCTTTTTAAGATTTTAAATTAATCTACACAGTTTTAAACAATCTGCAGCACTGACTACCGTGCTGCTACTGGAGTTGCAATCACAATCTATTCTATTAAAATTAAATAAAAAAATTGTCAATCGGCAGCAAAAGTATCCCAAATTTTAGTAAATGGCTCCCTGAACATTGTGTATATTTTGGTAATCAGACCTAAAAAGGTAATTGCTGTGCTGATTTGTAGTGAAATGATTCCATTTCTGAGGAATTAATTCTGAGAAAATTAGCATTTTGTCGATTTAGCAGTGAAATAATTAGGGGAGGGGTAATTTGGGTATAAATCATATTTCACTAAATAAAAGGAAAACTAATAATTTCATACACCTACAAAAATTCTCATTTATGTACATCATCATTACCTATGATTATATGCTAAAAATATGTTGGCAACACTGATATTGAAATTGACAAAAAATATTTTAGTTAAGATGGTTTTGCAAACAAAACAACTACTTTCAAACAGTGCTGCTAATTAACCAGCTGCTATATATTTCCCAAATTTAGATATATATATATACTATACATTACATATGTTTACTTTAATTTGTTATTGAATTGAAACATTTTATATTTAATAATTTTAATGTAACTAATGATTTAAAAACATGGATTAATTTGAACATGCATTACATTTTATTAATTAGAATGAAAAATAGTCTTTTTATACACGTACAAAATTCGGCATTTATGCACATCATCGTTACCTGAGATTATATATGCTGAAAATATGCTGGCAACACTAATATTGACAAAAGTTTTATTTTCTAAAGATAACAATATAAACAAAAACAACTTCCAAACAATGCTGATAGTTAACCTAATGCTGTATATTTTTAAAATTTAGGCATGTATGTTTATTTTAAGTTTCAATAAATCTATCCACTAACACAGAATGTAATAGAACAGTAGTATAGCAGGTAAATAACTGCTCACGATCCTTAAAATAAAGAACATTATTGTGTCAAATTTTTAAACAAATGTAAAGGTGAAGGTGAACGTTATATTTTGTCAGACAAAGATGACATTGAATGGATTAATATGGGACAGATTTCTGATGCGTTTCCTATTTCTGATTACAATGGAAATTTTTAAAAATTTGTTTAAGAAATCTGTCACAAAAAAAATAAATAAATAAATACTTATGATCAATGAACGGTTGACATAATTAAATAAATAAAAGAAGCCTTTACTATACTTCATGATCAGTCGGAATTTTTTTGGCTGGGCGCTCAGCTCTTCTTAATGACTTCATCTGTACTGGAGCTCTTAGAATGTTGAACTTTTATAGTTGTCGCCATAAGGTGGCACCACATTCAATCGTGCCATTGCGCCACTGTCATTGCTGAGCATGAAGTATAGTAAAGGTTTCTTATATTTATTTAATTATGTTTAAAAATACTTAGTTAAAATTTAGTTTTCTTAAAGTTAACGGTTGACATTTTGTGCTATTTTTGTGTAATTTTCAAAGCCTAAATTTTATCTTAATACTAATAAAAATAATTGTTCCTAATATCTCATTATTTCTTTTATATCTACATTCAACTTAAGCTTGAAAAAATTAAGTAAGATAATTATTAAAACCATGTTTTGTTTTCTAACATGCACTATACCCAAATAACCTGATCTGTTGGGTAATTTGGGTATAGTGAAACTAATGTTTGCCATTTTTATACAAATGAGTCTATTAACATGAAATTGGTATGAAACTATTCTAGAAGGTCACAATGCTAAGCTAAAACAAGAAAAAGAACAAAAAAAAAAAAGATTATTACTGGACTTGAAAGCTTAAAATTGGTCATTTTTATACCCAAATTGCTCCTCCCCCCATACCTATATCATCTATTAGTAAAGACTAAATCAAAATTTATATAAAGAAATTATATTTAAAATATTTCCCATTCATAATCTCTTCGTAGGTTTCTTGAAATAGTTACCACAAATTCGACTAAAACACAAATGAAAATCCAAAAAGTTGAATAAGTTTTATTATATTTCTTTTATATATCTAAACACTCATACTTATATACTTATCAACAAAAATATTATTTTAACAAATAAATTTATAAAAAGAAATTATTTTTAAAAGGTTTTGCATAATTTTCAACACTTTCAAATCATATATATTTTCACACGTGAAATAAAATGCAGGCACTAAACAGTGTTCAGCCAGATTTTAATCCGTATACTATGTACAAAACGATGATACAAGTTTGAAAGAAAATTGATAGAAAGCTTTATTCACAGTCTGGTATTTTTGGATAATTAGTGTGCTTCAATAAACATACAATATGTTAATAGGATAGTAGGCTAAATTCCTACCATCAGATTTAGATAAAATGAAAAACTTTCTGTGAACTTAACAAATATGTTAACATTACTTAACAAAAAATTATTGTATTATCAAAATTTGTGTTAGCTGTAATTCATCTATTGCTGATAAAATTTCATTAAATTTATCAGTATCAGCTATGCTTCCTGCATAAATTATGCAAGATACGAGTCCTAGATATTAATATAACCAGCGTTTAGATTGTGAAAGTCA
This sequence comes from Salticus scenicus, assembly GCA_963930645.1. NCBI lineage: Eukaryota > Metazoa > Arthropoda > Arachnida > Araneae > Salticidae > Salticus > Salticus scenicus. Next base: position 252,007,105 of record OZ005649.1, read on the forward strand.
GCCATCAATGGCACCTAATTATTTTTTAAAAACCTTTATATATATATATATATATATAAAACTTTCCATCGGTGAGGATCGAACACATAACCTTCGTGTTCGTAGTTGTGTACCCTGACCACAGAGCCAATGGGTCTTAGCTGAATATTTCCTGATTATTTAGACTAGTGTTTTCAGATATTTTTAGACTAAAACTGTGAAATTATTTAAAATGTGTGTTATTTTCTGATTTATTAGATGAGTATATTGATATTAATTATGTTTTTAAGAAATTAAGGGATTAATATTAATTAATCTGTGATGAATTTTGAGTATAATTTAAATATCAAATAATTGCTTTATAGTTTTTTTGATATTATGTTTTGTTCTGTAGAAATTGAAACTGTTAATTATTAATAACTAACAGGCTACGCCCGCTTCGCTTGTCGCTATATTTAAATGAATTTTCGAAAGAATTGAATTAATATTTATTTATTTATACCACATTTTAGACAAAAACTAAAAAAAAAAAAAAAAGAAAAGAAACTGAAATTGCTCTAAACCTCGCTTCTGGTACCCACTGTCTACGGCAGCTCTTTTCCCGCCCGCACTGCATCAGGTCTAGGTTTCCCATGCCTGCAGAAAGATCATTCCCGGGCACTTCAATCTGGATATTTATCGACGACAGGGGTGATCTGCTACTATTTAAGAACTACAATTTTAAAGATGATTGTATCTCAGCATCAATTAAATATTTTAGTTTTGAACTATATATTTTATAGCCCATGCTATTTACACCATATTACGATTTGATTCTGACCAATGTAATAAAATAAAAAGTAGATAAATAAATAAATAAATATACATATATATATATATATATATATATATATATAAACAAATAAATATTAATCAATTTAATCCTTTTTACTATGTATATATACTACCATCTTTCCTGATAAATACTGTAAATAAAAAATAAAAATAAATAAAAGTTTTTTCTTTTAAAGGAATTAATTAAAAAAGGAAAAATAAGAAGTTGTTCTACTATAAAAAATTAAATATAACTGTTATAAATACGTTTTTAAATTTAAAACTAATTATACTTAATTTTTTCTACTGCATTACAATTTTATTTTCAATAAATATAACAAATTAAAAAAAAAAAAAAATTTGCCTTCAAATGAATGCATTCAATAAAAATAAGTTGCATAATAGCTGTTGCTAAGATACGCAGATGATTGAAGCAAAAGAATAAATATATGAAAAATGAAACTAAGAAGCCAGTATTTAAAATCGGAAAAAGATTAATTAAAAAAATTCAAATTCGATATTTGAAAAAATCTTGATGAGGTGCACACCTGCAGGGTCCCAGGTACCTATATGCCAAATTTGGAAGCCCTGCGATCAGTAGTGTGAGCACCAGAGCGCAGACACACACACACAGACACTTCTCTTTATTTATATAGATAAATACAAAATTGTTATTAAGATTATTTTACTAATTAAAATATTTAGTAAATGAGTACTAAGCAATTAAGGGAAGATACTATACAATTAATCTGTTCAAATTGTATTAATTTATTTGAAATTAAAAATCAATGCATTATTTGAATGAATATATGTATAAGAATTTTACTGAGCGCCCTCTATTATTATTATTATTTTAAAAGGGTGTTAAAATACAAATATAAGTAGTTCTGTCGTATTAAATTAAATTCTGTCATAGACAAAGTTTCATCCATAGTTTATTTATTTATTTTGATGGGGATCATAATAGGATAAAACTTAGTTTATTATTATTTATTTAAATGATAAATACAAACACAAAAGTTAAAACAAGAATGCATTTATATTTACAAAAAATTAAAAATATGCTTAAAACAGAATGGAAAATAGAAAAAATTAATTTTTAATTATCTGCTGGTCAAGTAATTTTTAAATTCAGTCGAAGTATTAGGTCTTTAAAGTGAAATGAGAACTACTAGAAAATGTCTGTTTAATTTCATTTAATTTTTTTCTTTCTTTTTTTTTTTTTTTTTAATTAATTCAGCATTTCAGAAATTATGATGACAAATTTTTGATTATATAAAGATAAACTAAGTGATTGCAATAAATAGAAAAGTGTGAAAAAAAAAAAATGTGAATTTGAAAAAAGATTTCTGCAAACAGCATTTATGTATTTTTGTACTTGCTAGTTCTTTATTGAGCTTATTGTATATGTGTTTAAACTGACAATGTAAGAATTTTTATAAAGATAATAAAAACAAACATTTTGTAAATCATAAAGAAAAAAATTATTATGACAATTTTTTTTTTTTTAATCTGAATAAAAGTTAGCTGTCAAAAATGATGATTGAATGTGATTTTATGGTTGGCTAGGTGCAAAATACACCTAATGACTGCTAATTTTGAACCCTAAATATAACAAGGACAAAATGGCACTAAATTTGAACAAATCGCTATTTAAAAAATAAGTGCTATCTAACTAGTGTAAACCAGAAATTAGCATTATTCTTTTGTTTTGTCTTTATAATCCTTCCTTATATATAAAAACCAAATTTGGTGTAGCTGTATTTCCTTTTCTTTTTTTTTTTAATTAGTGTAGCTCTTATATATATATATATATATATATATATATATGCTTGATATAATGTATATGAATTCTTAATATATTTTGAAATATTTTTTCTTACTAAAGTTACTTTACTTTTTTTTCACTTTTTAAAACCTTTTTTGTAGCTTGTTGAATTAAAAAATGGTGAAACATACAACGGCCATCTTGTCAATTGTGACAACTGGATGAATATCAATTTACGGGAAGTTATATGTACGTCTAGGGTAAGTGTTGTTGAATTCTCAATTTCTTCAAACTATAGAGTTGTCAAGTTGTCTTTACTCAAGTTGTCTTTAGAGTATAAAAAAAAATGTGTAGATAATTTAATAATTAAGAATAGGGCTATATAATATCATTTATACTAAAATATTCTTTACAAGGCTTAACTGCTAACAAAAAAAGTAATGAGACCTAATACAATGGTTCTCATAAGGACACCCGTTTTTCTATATTAACTAAACACTCACTGAACACTATTATTTAAACAAATATATTTTTTATTAATTTGAATTTCATTAATAGATGATATTTAAAGAGTTTTATTGTTTTTCTATCTTAAAAAACTTTAAATAAATGATTTTTCAGGTGTTCACAATTATAGGGACAGTTCGAATCTTAGTAATTTTTTTTTTTTCGGTTATTCTTTAAATTAATATTTTATGGGGTCTTTTTTTAGGGTGAAACAGTCAGACATTCTCTCTGGTATATATATATATATATATATATATATATATATATATACAGGGTGTTTATAAAGTTCCGAACCCATTTTGATATTTAATAACTCATAAAATAATGAAGATATAAACAATCTTATGGCATTTATTAATGGAATAACTCATATATTTTCTTTTCAGGTTTGAATATCTTTACTTTTGTAAATATTGTCTACGCGTGAGGTTAATTTCAGATAATTTCATTTTCCAGTCTAAATATCTGTACTTTTCTAAATATCGTCTGCTTATTAATTGCATTTTTCTCTCTTTTGTTTTTGGCAACTATTGCAATGTTATGTTTACTTTTGATGTGTTTGTTCTATGTAGTACTTTTGTATGTGATGTTTTATTCGAGCGGATATTAAGGAGAATGCATACACCACAAGAGAAAGCACAGATTTTATGGTGGTACATAGAAACAAAATCGATAGTGCAAGCACAGAGAAATTGCAGAAGAATTTACCAAAAAGATCCTCCATCCAAAAGCGGCATCTTGCGGTGGAAAAATAATTTTCTAGAAACTGGAAGTATCACAGATAAGATACGTTCCGGACGTCCCTGCACAAGTGATTTTGATGTTGACCGTGTCAGAGAGACAATTTTACACAATCCTAGAAGATCTTTGAGATCAGCGGCAAGAGAATTGGATATGCCCATTTCGACGGTGTACAAGGTTATTAAGAAAAAATTAAGACTGTATGCATACAAAGTTCAAATTGTTCAAGTTTTGGAACCGGACAATAGGCCTAGGAGGATAGCCTTTGCAACAGATATGATAAGGAGGATAGAAGATGATGCTGATTTTCTGAAGCGCATAATGTTCTCCGACGAAGCATCCTTTCATGTTTTCATTGTGAATCGCCATAATGTGTGCATATGGGGATTTGAAAACCCACATGAATACCGTGAGGCACAAAGGGATTCCCCAAAGGTTAATGTGTGGTGTGGACTAATGCACGACCGAGTCATTGGGCCCGAGTCATTTCTTTTTTTACAGAAAAGACGGTCTCATCAGCCATATACTTAGACATGTTGGAAAACTTCGTATTTCCACAACTAGAAGAGCTTCAGCCACATGTCTTTTTGCAACAAGATGGTGCACCACCTCATTGGGGTACCATCGTTCGTAGTTCTTTGAATGACCATTTTCCAGGAAGATGGATTGGGCGAGGAGGTCCAATTCCTTGGTCACCCAGATCACCTGATATCCTATAACGCTGTTGGACATTTCCTTTGGGGATTTGTAAAGGACAATGTTTACAGGAGAAGAGTGCCGAACATTGATGACCTAAAAGTCAGAATTACAACCGCAATAGCCTCTGTGGATGGCAACATGCTTGCCGCTACCTGGCGTGAAATTGGCTATCGACTTGATATTCTCTGTGCGACGAAGGGGGCACACGTGGAAGTTCATTGACAAGGGTCATGAAACTTTTTGAGTCTATCTAACCATTTATGTTATTAATTTTAATCTGTCTTTATTATTTTATGAGTTATTAAACATCAAAATGGGTCCAGGAATTTATAAACACCCTGTATATTTAATATTCAGTTTCAATACTATTTCAGGCAGCATAGATGATATTCTGAATATATTTAAACTATTTAAAATTGCTTTCCACTTGCATGCACTTTTCTAATATGATAAGTTAAGGTTTTTTCAACTTTTAGGCCACGGGAAAGACAATAATACAGAAGTTTCTTTCTTCAAACTACTTTCTATTGCTCTAGAAGTAGAGCAAAAATGTAAGTCTTGTTGAAGAAAAAATTATTACCCCCCTCCCACCCCTCTCTAAAATCTAACAAAAATCTAAGAATTCCATTTCTTAAGTTTGCAGATATTCTCTTGATGTTCATAATAATAGAAAAAATTACTAAATTCATTCTGCCTTCTGTAGAAACAGCTCCCCAGAGCACCATAGATCCACCTTTAAAATGCCCGATTCATATCTGCCTTCAAAAACTCTGCTCTGTCTTTCGCTATCTTCAGATCGTGCCAGTAACTGTTAAAACCATTTGGTTAATCAAGAATAAAATGTTTTTCATCCGAAAATGCAACATTTTACCATTTCATATTGTCTTTATTCAACTTTAACAGAGACATTTTTTCTTCGTTTGATGCTTATTGATTATTACAGGTTTTTTATTCATTTTAACATATTATTAATAATTTTAAACATGCATAAATGTGGACCTCAATTTTTCGTTAAAAATTACAAGAAAATTCAGCAGCAGTCATTTTGAGTAGAACAGTAAGAGGAATTATGAGTCTTTGATCTCTGTAAAACAACTGTGATTTTGCATCAGACCATCTCTTCTATCAAACCAACAGTTCAATGTTTGATCCCATTTCCTTCAGCAATTTTAGATCTTCGAATTTCATTAGAAATACGATGGTTTGAAATTATCTTTCCACTTAAAAAACACATTTATCATACTTCACTGCATGAACATTCTTTTTTTTTCGAGGAATTATCAGTAATGTCTCTCCAAGAAAAATTGAAGGCTTATATATGAATTAATTTAGCCCAGTGGTTAACAAATTCGCATGTCAACTGTAATTTATCCGCTAGTAAGTTAAATAAAACAAAAAAATTTTGATTGTCCCTATAATTATGAACATCCAAAAGCGTGGAGAAAAAAATATTTTGCACTATTTTTAATTAATTTTGTTTCATATTAAAAAACTTATAACAGTTTTGGTTTTTAGAATACTAGATATATTAAGTGCACTTAGTATAATCTTGTTCACAATTATTTTTACATTAGTTATTTCAAAACATAAAGTGTCCTTATAAATACGAGAAGGAGTGTGTTCTTCAGAACTTATGTTCTTGTGTTTCTTTCATTATTGCTAAATTTAAAAAGAAATTGGCTTTTTTTTTTCTTTTTTTTTTTTTTTTTTACATGGAAATCAAGTGGTGGTCAATCATTAAGTCAAGTGGAAATCAGTCTCATTTTCTTTTCTTTTTAATTCGAAATTTTCAGTTAAACTGATTGCTTTCTTTTCTGGAAATAAGTTTTTGTATAATGGGCTTATTGCTTTTCTGCTTTTATTTTGATATTTAATTCAACATGTATAACTGGAACAACATTGGAGTATCAAATAGATTTTCAATAAAAGTTAAAAGGGAAATTGAATTTAATAAATGGAAGCAAATTAATGTCTCCTTGTAGTCAATTTAAAATGTTGTATTAAAGGTGATTCTGCATGAACTTGTCATGTATGTTTAGTTTCATGAAAAGGAAGTAAATTAGAAAAAGAATTACGTTAAGAGTTAAAATCATTAAAATACTAGGTTATATTGTAATTAAATGAATACCATTATGTACATTCTTTTATTTAAAATTTGGTAAGTTAAATCTTAAATCGATAAATAATCAGTGCAGTGCAACATATAAGTATTATCCAAAATCAAGAACCATAATTTGTATAGTTTCCCTTCCCCTTAAATTTTTTGTTCTGTTTCAGATCCAGTAGACAGTTGATAACCTCACAAAATATATTGAATTCCTTATTTGGTCATAGGTAATGGATTGATCAAAAGCTAGCCTCTGTTTTTATAACCAGGCCTTATATGGTTTTAAAGAAATGTGATAAAATATCATGATTCAAATTAATTTGCATGTGGATTATGCATGACCCATGTTTGGGTAAGTTAGTTCTTTCCAAATTGTATTCAGTCTGTTGCAACCTCAAGTTTTAGTGGACTAAGAATGCAATTAATCATTGCGTGAGAAACTAACCATCTTTTATGTGTGACAGTTATATAAAGAATGTCACCAAATGATATAAAGCATCATAGGCCAACAATAATGCAAACTTCAGTGTTTTTCGGTATTTTTTTCATTGACAGTCAGTCAGTCTTTGAAACTCTGTTAATTTACTTCTCCTGTTGGTGAGATAAATTTCTGATTGTACTAATTACCCATTTCTTTTCACAGATTTAATCACATCTAAAAAATTTAAAAGTTTAATTAAAAGGTAAACTCTAAAAACATGTTAAAAACCTCTAAAAGTTACCTCATACTAGCGCTTTGTCTCGCTATCCGCGGCCTTCTTCAGGTACGCTGTTTTGGTGAACCGATGCACTCGGCGGTCTTGCTATTTGTCTTTATAAAAGTTTAATTTGGGCATGTATTCCTAGACTAATTTTGGAAAGTTTTTGGGATTTTTCAAACCCTGCTGCTTACGAAATTCACTGTCTTCTCTTCGCTTCTTCTTCTGATTTAGCATGTCGTGTCATCTGGCATTGATAAAATTTGGGTTGGATAAATTACAGGTGTTCATTGCTGGTCGAAATTCCCACTGTCTTATGCTACAATGCATGTAATTAATTTACAAAATTTGCTAACTTTTAAGGACTTTTAATATTTAAGTGGTCAGTTTGGTTAGTTATAGTTAAACGATTACTAATTTTATAGAATTTTATTTTGTTTTGGCATCCTTGATTCATTTTTTCCTCTTTGTCATTTCAATATGGGCACCATATTTATTATTGTCATTAATATAATTAATTTTATAAATTCCCACAGCTTTGAGTGGGGGTGTTTAAGTTGATTTTGGCTGTTTCATTTTAAACTTTATTTCCTCCACCTACAATTATAAGGAATTGAGATGATGAATTTAAGTTCCTCTTGTTGTGCATTAGGGATATTATTATTATTTTTTTTTTAATATGATTTTTATTTAATTTCTTATTTATAAATCTGCTTTTTTAGCAATTTGAATAGTTTTGTTTAGTTCTCTGTTCAGTAATTTTTGGTCAGAGCAGATTAGAAGAGCGTGATTAATATAGGATTGAATAGCTTCTGTTTTACAGATACTGATACGATGTTTTATATTTTATTATTAATGATTACACTACTATTTCTGTTGTATGATAAACTGCATTTGAATTTCATTGTGTGTGTGTGGGGGGGGGGGGAGGGAATATATTGGAAACATCCAAATAATTAATAATATTATTATATTTAAAATAAGTCGTAATTTTTTCCCAGTTGTTGTCTAAATAAACAATATAGATAATACTTTTCTGTGCAAGGTATTAATTTAACTTTAACTATTTTAAATTTATGGATGAACCCCTAATATATTTTCACTTGTAATTCAATCAAGAATTAATAAAAAATGAACTGTACCATTTTCCGAACAGTTTTCATATCAGAAATTTGAATATAAAGTCAGAAATGGTTATTACCATGAAATAAAAATGCAATTTATGCAAGTTTTAATATGTAGATGTAATTCCTTAAGATCCTAGGTTCAAGTCGTGGCCTGGTTACTTTTCACTCCTGTAAAAGCTAATTCGACCTAACCTTAACAGAAAAATCTACAATTTATTGTTATTTAGATTTAATAAAGGATTTTAACCTTTATTAAATCCGACATAGAGTTGTTAAAAGAATCTATAAAATAAACCCAGTTTTTGAGTAGATATCCCTGTTATGAAGCAGTTTATTAATTTGGTTCACAAAATATGTATAGAGATGTATTATATTTTAATTATTTTTATCATTATTTTCAGGATGGTGATAAGTTTTGGAGAATGCCTGAGTGTTATGTTCGGGGTAGCACTATTAAGTATATGCGTATCCCTGATGAAGTTATAGATATGGTAAAAGAAGAAACATTATCTAAAGGCCGAGGCCGAGGTGATATAAAGCGAGGTGGAATGGGTCAAAGAGGAAGAGGAGGTGCCAGAGGTAAATATAAGTGTTGCAGTTATATTTGGTTATAGTATATTTGTTTGTGTCATATAGTTCTATGTAGAAATAAAGTAATCAACTTATCAGTTTCAGTATATTAGATGGTTGTAAAAATTATTTTTTCTAACAGAAGTAAATTAAAATATGCTTTTTTTTTTTTTTTTTAGGAGGAAATATTTATAATAGAAGATTTTTTAATATTTTATATAAGATTAAGCCATTAAGTTTTAATTATTTTAACAATATATGTATCATATCTGAAAATTTTTAGTATGTGATTGTGCAATGTTGATAAAAACTCATCATTAATGTTTCAAATATAGTAACTGTTTGATTTTTGCTAAAAGATCAAATTGTGAAACTGAAATATAATTAAATGCTTTCTAAAATTTATTTTTTTATACTTATCGGTATTAATGAAGTTTTATATCAGTTATGTTAATGTCAGCTGTTGATAGATCTTAGAAACTTTATATTTTTTTCAAATTTGAGATAAAAAAGTGACAATATTCAGAGATATGAAATAATCAATGATTTAGCGCAAAATGGTTATTTAAAAGCTATGCTTTCAAAACAATACAATAATTTTGTAAAAATTTGAGAGACTTTGGTTTGATAATTGTAAATCAAATTTGAAGGGTGGAAATTTGAAATAAATGAAATATTTAATCCAGTAATTAATACTAAGTATTGAATGAAATAAAATGTTTCCAGTAAATAGTGTATCTAGTTAAAAAAAAAAAAAAAAAAAAAACTATGCAGTGATTTTTCTCCTTATACATAAAAAGAAATGTATTTATTTGTATTTATTTTATTATGAAACAATATTGTACAATATTTAATTTAAAACATCAGTTATTTAATTATTTATTTAAAATTTAAATAAAAGTTTCTAAAAAAAATTAAATTTCCTAATGTATCTTGGAAAAATTTACAGCTTTAAAATTTTTATATATATTATTGATAAAGTTTTATTTCAGTTTTATTATTAACACTGTAAATAAATAAAAATATTTCTTTTTATATGTATATATATATATATATAAAGAATGGATTTTTTTGTTTGGTATCAACTTTGTACTATATTTAATAATTCTAAAGCTGATATGAGGTTTTTAATTAAGTACTGTCACAATATCATAAGCTTGGAAGATTTTTTAAATTTAATTTAATTAACTTTTTTTCACTCACACTAGTTTTGCCTAGTTTTTTTTTTTTTTTTTTAATTCAGAAATTCTATTAGATGATTTTTTAAGTTAATTTAAGTTTATTCCATTTCACACCTTCTTCGCTTAGTTCTTTTTTGGATTTGTAAATTCTATAAGTGCACTCTTCACCCAGGTAGTACCAGATAAACCTGCTAGTTATTTATATAAATGAAATACTTTACAAAAAATATTTCTATTTATTATTTATTTTTCTCAATTTTATCCCAGAAAAGTACTAATTAATGAAAAAAATATATGAAATTAAAATTAATGTAAAATTAAATAATTACTAATTAATGAAAATTTAACTTCAGTGATAAATTGATATTTCCACATAGAAAACTGTATTTACTTAATCCTGTAATATGCTGCATATTATATTGTTAGATTATTAAAATAAAATGTGAAATGATATATTTGACGTACATTTTAAACTTTTGGAGAATTCGATTAATCTTATAAATTTAGAACATTTCCTAGCTAAGTATAAAATGCCGATCAGAAATTCAAAATGATAACTATGCCCAATACACACAATTAAAAATTATTATAAAAGATTATTCCATTTATCCTCTGTCTCAACAAAACGATTCTGAAGTCTATGTAGTGAGTATGTATGACTGAGAAAATCCTGAAGTTAAAATTAACATCAGTATAATTTCCAATAAAACATTTAAAAAATGCAAATAATATTAAGATTTTTCTGCAGAACACCAAAAGTTTGTTTTGGACCATCGGTTGGTGACCTCTATTATAGATGAAAAGATTATTAATAAATTATTAGAAAAGTTAATATACTAGGGAAGTTATTTTATATTTTAAAGCTGTCTGACCAATCTTATGAAGAAAAAAAAAAAAGGTTTTTCAATTTAAATCTCTTTTGCAGGTAGCTTTGGTGGACGTGGTGGTCGAGGTGGGGGTCAAAATAGAGGTGGTGGTCATGGAAGACCTGGAGGCAGACCTAAACCTAATTAAATGTTGATCTGTGCATGATCTTGTATATACTCATTTTACCATTATCAATTTGTTGTCATTATCCAGTGCACATAAGTATGTGCATAAGTGTCTTGTTAATTATCTAACCAACTAAAACTTTCAAATAAATTATTTTTGCAGTTGTATTTCATTTATTTTGTATTTAATTCATAAATAAAGAAACAAAATGTATTCAGTTCCTTTAAAACTTATTTAATCAGCAAAGTATTCTTATGTAAACATTTTTTTATTATTACATGGTGAATAATTTAAATACTTCTATAAAAACTAAATTTGTAATTTGCTTAAAAAAAAATAATAATAATCTGGTGTGTCACTCACACGACTTTCTCTTACCCTGGAATTTAATACTATAAATACAGGTTGCAGATTAAGAGGTAAGATAATGAGAACTGTCATGTAAACCTATGCTAAACAATTCAAATTAGGCTTCAGAAGAGTTTTATATGATAATTAGTTCTGTGTGAGAGGGGCTACCGCCCCCCTCAACCCCCCGTTTCATTAATGCACCTACATTTATATAGAATTTAATTCGGTTATTAAAAAATAATTCTGTTTTTAAAAAATAATTTATTACAATTATTATTTAAAAAAATTATTTTTTATGATAATGCAGACGATTTCCATATTAGAGAGGTAGTGTAACATTAAATATCCAAAAAAACTCCATTTTACTCTCAATATTTAAAAAAAAAAAAAAAAAAAAAAAAAAAAAAAAATTCTAAGCTTTTTTTTTCGTTAAAATTAAAAAAAATCTATAACTTTGTTTTAAATTATCACAGATTTATAGTTCAACCATTCGTTTTAAAGGTATTCGCAAGCTCTTTTGAATGATACCCATCATGAAAATTTACTCCCCTTGAGGGGGGACTTTCCCCCCCCAGGGGGGGAGGCGAGGCTCCTACATACACAAAAATTTTTTCCCAGTTAACTATCTCTATTACAAAAAATATATGTTCGTTTCATTTGGTTTAGTGCAGTCTATAGACGTTAAACTCTACTTACCTGCAATTTCCCCCATAGACATAATGTATTAGTCTTGATTGTCCCTGTACACGAACCATTTGCTTGATCTTAACGAAAAGCTTACTGTAGCATCCCTATATGATACACATTTAGAATACCAAGTTTGAACTTTCTGCCATAATTTGTTTTTGAGATATGCTGATAACAGACAGACACACACACAGACCATTTGCTAAAAACATGATTTTCGTATTCAGGGGACCTCAAAACGTGTAAATATAACAAAATCTCACGTTCGAAAATTTGACCCCAAAACAATACTTTCTCTACCTTATGGGTAAGAGAAAGTAAAAAACTCAATACAGTGAGAGGAAACAAAAAAAGAAGGATACAAACAACAACAACAAAAAATCAGAATATTCTTAACTAGCTGCCTTTGGCGACCAGCTGGTTCGCAATCCTTGTAAAATCCGACTTTATGAAACTCCCGCTCTGTGGCACCTGCGACACCTTTTTAACGTTTCAGGTCCTACAACAGCTTATTGACATATAGTGAAAATAGTTTTATTAAAAAATTTAACCACAGTAAATTCTCGCTTGATAGCACCTGCGGCACCCTCTTCCTCTTTCAATATCTGAAACAGCCTGTTCTAGAAGTCTGCACGGGCCAAAATTTTTAGGCCTAGGCTCAGCCCGGCCCAGGCCCATTTGTTTTTTCCCAGTGTACAGCCTGGCCTGGACAAAAAGCAATAAAATCAGGCCCGACTCAAAAATATGTAAAAAAAAATACATGCCTTTCTAATAAAAAAGATTTTTAGTATGTGTTTTGCAGAGGTTTTATATAGCGAAGCAATAGAATCTTTAAAAAAAAAACTGATGAACTTTTACAAGATAATTATATATAAACAAAAATTCATTATTACAGATGTACAGAAGGCACAAAGACAGACAGAAAGTCAAATCGAAAGTATTAGCACTCATTAAACAATATAGGAAGGTATTTAAAATCGTTATTACTACTAAAAATGCACTTTCAATCATTTCTTCTTATATACCCAAATGTATCCGAATCATTCATGTGATCCGCTAAACAAACTTTAATGGTAATCCAGCCTTATTCAATAGAAAATATGCCTTGCACATGCTAAAAATAATGCTACTTTCATTTAGTGCACTGGCAAAAAGAAAAAGGAGTCTTAGAGAAAAGTTACAGCAGAAGTATTTTTATAGCCTTCATACCACTGAAATTCTATAGACTATAGGACACAAAGCCTTATACACAGTAACATATTTATTTTCTTTTGTTTGTACATGTGCACAAACTGGTAGTGACATGCATACTATTTTAAATTGGAAACCATTTAATATTACTTAAAATAAAATATACTTATATCGAGACATGCTAAAAATATTTGCGGAAAATCAGATTGTGAACAGACAGACTGATAGGCAATTAAATTGAAGTTAGACATTTTTTAACAAAATAACATTTTATGTGACATACCAGCCTGTAAAATTATGTAAAATAAATGACTGGAGAAATATTTTATCATTTTCATTTTTCGTTGATTAACGAGGAAACTAGAAAAAGATTCGGGCCAAAATGGCCCGGAAAAAATTTCCCCCAGGCGCGGCTCGGCCCGAGTATACACACACACAAAAAAAAAATGAGCCCGAGCCTGCAAAAAAATTTTAAGCCTGAGCCTGACCCAGCCCATGCAGACCTCTAGCCTGTTCGCTCACTGTGTTATGATCTTTCAAAATTCAGACTTTAGCAAAGTCCTGTTCGGTGGCACCTGCAGCGCCTTATCCCCATTTTAGAGCATACAACAGCCTGCTCGCTCATAGCACAATAACTTGGGAAAACTTTAACTGTAGAAAATTTTTGCGCTATGGCGACTAAGGCGGCACTTTACGTTTCATGATTTGAAACAGCCTGTTCGCTTACCATGCAAAAAGGACCTTTGAAAATTTTGATCAGGGCAAATCTGCAACCTGGTGGGACCTACAGTCTCCCAATCTTTTCCCTATAAGTAATTTACTCATAATCCAAATTGGAGATATTAAATCATTAAAATATCAAAGCGCCCTCTGGCAACGGATATTTGCAATATGTGCTCTTCAATTTCAATTTAAATGACTTTTAAAATGATATTTTACGTATGAAATTATGTTAAGTAGAAGCTGAGATACAAAGATAATATAAGCATTGTTATTTTAAAAAATGAGTCTGATTTTTTCGTGGTTTTTCTCTGAAACTTGGGTAACTGTTGGCTAAATAGTGTTAAAAATTCTTAATATGAAATGTGAGCGGAGTATCAGAATTTGAAAGCCTGCATGATAATTAGAATTGGAGATATTGTAATAAAGGTGATCTGCATTTTCTGTGATTTTCTCTGAAACTCCCATACGGAATTTAACGGCTTATATCAGTTTAAAAGTCTGCAATATTTCAAATGATCTGTTATAAGTAATTTAATCATAATTAGAATCCTAGATAGTGAATTATTAAAATATCAAAGCGCCCTCTGGTTACTGAGATTTGCAACATATGCTTTTCAATTCCAATTCAAATAACTTTTAAAAGGATGTATTACTTTAAAATTATTTTAATTAGAAGCTGAGATACAAAGGTAATTTAACTAGGCCAGATATTAATTTAAATGTAACGTGAATGAAAATTTGAAAAAGTTTGAAAATTGCAATTTTCCCTCCACTATAAAACATGTGACATATTAATTGGTTACAGTCATTTCCCTTTTCATTGCAGACAGTCTGAGCATATAGATGCTCAGACAGACAGAGAGACAGACATCTTCTTTTATTATTATAGATAATAGGATTCTGTGTCAAGTTGATTGTGGTGATTTGTGACACAAGTGTGAGTTCAAATCTTTATTTTTTAAGAAAATGTAGAGGTAATTTTTATAACAGAAAACTAAAGTATATCAGAGAAGAAATAATCTATATAAATATATAAATAAACTGTTAGTGGTTTAGTTTTTCATATAGTTTTACTTTTTCTTACCCATATATATTGTAGAGAAAGTATTGTTTTTGGGTCAAATTTTTGAAATGAGTTTTTGTTATATTTACTTGTTTTGAGGTGCCCTAAATCTAAAAATAATATTTTTACCGGTTGGTCTGTGTGTGTGTGTCTGTAGTCAGAATATCTCAAGAACATGATATAGCAGAAAGTCCAAACTTGGCATTCTAAATGTGTATCATATAGTGATGCTACTCTAAACTTTTCGGTTAGATCAAGTGAATGGTTCATGTACAGGAACACCCAAGAGTATTGAAATACATTACGTCTATGGGGGAAATTGCAGATAAGTAGAGTTTAAATATCTATACACTGCACTAAACCAATTGAAACGAATATATATTTTTTATATGCATAAAAACATGTTCTATGTAGAATATGGTATGGAAATAATTCACTGTTCATTTACAGGGCTACACAAAATAAGTAGATTATAGTGCGAAAATACATGAAAATTGATGGAAGTGCATTTCAGATTATGCCGTGTGTTATTAATATAGGATTTTATTTATTTGCACAAAATGATGTGTACATAACCTTCAGAAGATATATAGGGCTGCCAGTATTTAAACCATAACATTCTTTTTTATTGTTAGTGGAAGTGCTTTACTATAATATTTTACCATGCCCAGGAAAGCTGCTCAGAAATTGAAATTAATTCCTCAACAGCCATATGATAAATAATATATTTTTTTAAGCTAAATACTCATTGTTTGCTTTTTTTTTGTATATTTACGCATTTTAAGGTTTCCTGAATACCAAAGTCAATTTTTAACGTTTGATATTTGTCTGTGCCTCTTAGAATAAATTAAAAACAAATAATTTCAGGCATTCCAAATGTTGTATTTAGAAGTTAATACGTTTGTTACTAGAAAAGTTTGATCAAGATTGATAAGTTTCAAGGAATGTTGTGTGTGAAGGTTGTCTTAATAATTTTAAATGAACTTTTGAATTGAATATTAGATTTGAATAATGAAATGGGGGGTTGAGGAAGGCAGTGGCCCCCCTCACATGGAGTTATTTGTCAAATTAAGCTGTTCCGAAGCTGAATTTGAATTGTTGTAACATAGGTTTACATAAGAGTACTTGATATATTATCCCTTAATCTGCAACCAGTATTTATAGTATTAAATTTCAGGGTAAGAGAAAGTCCTGTGAGTGGCACACCAGATTATTTAACAATGTTACTGGATATTTTAAATTTAGTTATTCATTAATTCATTTTGCTTTGTACGAACTTTGGTTGGCATGTTAACCTTTTTCTTACACTCTATTACTTTGTTACCATATTTATATATATGTGGAATTAAATGTTCACCAGTTATAATATATATTTTCTAGCCAATGGCATAGGTAGGTCACTTTTTTTTTTGTGGCAGGAGGGGGAGGGTTGATAATTTTTAAGTCTTCCTTTTGTACAATCGTTTGGCACTATTGAGATATAATTATTTTTAGAAGGGAAAGTATGAATTTAGATTAGAGAGATAATTTTAGTTGTATTGTTTGTAAGCACAATTATAAAAAACTTTGATAGGAGGCAAAGATTAAATAAAGAAGAAAAAAAAATCATAATACTGCACTTCTTTTTTAACATAAGAATTTTATTAAAATTTTTAAGAAGCTAAATATTAATAAAGAATCTAGATAAATAGACATGAGCAGGGTTTAAACTGCCATTAGTTTTTTTAGCATTTTGCTAAAAGGTATATTTTGCTAAAACAAGTCTGTCAGAATTTCGCTAAAAAGCTAAAACTGGATAACTGTATAACATATCTCTATATAATATTTCAGATTTTTTTTTTTGTAATATTTGCAGGCAAAAACTACGAAAGGACTGAAATTTTTGGGAATCCTTATTTATATAGTAAATTGGATTTATTTTTAATTTTCAATGATTGAATTTAAATGCAAAAATATTTAAAAGTATGTTAGAATTCAGAATTTGCTTCATAGAAGCATTTTTAGCACTAGTATTTCACGATTATCTACCACTACACTTTACTTGATTTTTAAATTGCTTTTCATTTTACACATATGATATGAATACCTCTTTTTCCATTGTTAAAATCAAAACATAGTTTCCCTGATTCATATTTTTAAAGTCACAAATATGAATGCTTGGTTAAAATCATCAATGAACAAAAGGAATAGAAAACAAAACTGAGGATAACAAAGCTAAGTAAAAGAAATCAATGGTATCCAAAGAATTAATTAACTTTCGAAAAAGCTAAAGTAGTGCTTGCCTATTTTCGCTAAAATGCTAAAGTAATTTTTTTGCCAGGTTAAACCCTGGACATGAGTATTACAGAAAATGTATTAAGAAGAACACTAAAATTAAATATAGATTATTTCTATCGGGAAATAGTTAAGCATTTGTTATGAATACAATAGACTCTTGTTTATCCAAACAAAAGAGTTGGATGGTGAAAAACTAGCTGGATATGCAGAAATTTTACAGGGGTGTCTCACTACTAATGGGACAAATAAATAAAAGAGTTAAGAAGTTTGAAGGTTTTTTGGAATACACATAACTGTTGAATTGAAAATGCATGAGCAGTGGTCAACAGAAGCTAAGGATAAAGGCAGCAACACATTAGTGCAACATAAGGAAATTTAATGACAAGTTTTACATTAGCCAAATAAATGCAACATGTTTCAGATGTTCAAGATTTCAATCACAAGGCTTTCCACACGAACCATAAAAAATTTCTAACATTGAGGAAAGATTTTGGCGTGTTTCATATTTCCTTGACAGCTATGGGGATGTGAGAGACTCGGATTTTATTTGATTCAATGGTGATCTTATCCTAACTTCATATGATCCCAGTAGCAGAAGTCCAAGCATGACAAGTTCTGTGATCTATCAGGTCAGTAAATTTGACTATTATCACTGATCCTTTGATGTCAAAATATATTATTTAGGTTTATCAAAAATTTGTAAGCTAACACCGTGGATTGCAGAAAACATGTAACAATTATTTAGGAATTAAATAATTAAACATGACTCCTCATCTGAAAAAAATTGGGCATGGAAGCAGCATGAAACCAGAAACATGTATGTACTTAGTTTCATACATTACATCTTCATTCTTGTCTTTTCAGATATTGTTCTTTCAAGTTATTTTCTTTAGCTGATTCATTTGATTCCATATTCAATTCAGACTGAAACATATATTCTCTTCCTTTCCTGAATATTGTTATTTATTTAATTTAAGGTGTATGTCTATTTTTATGCTGCACCAGTGCCCATAATTTTTACCTGGTGAGTGATTGTGCTTAATTATTTTGATCTGAAACAATTGTTATGCATTTAGAAATTCATGGTGTTGGCTTAAAAAATTTCATTCAACAACAGTATTAAGGTGCATTTTTCTACAAGTAACATCTAAGTGTTGCCAAATTTCATTAGTGCAAAAATGGGAGCCTATTCCAGTAGAACTTAATTAAGCATGTTTCAGCAGGACTTGCTCCATGATGATCATATGTTCGCTCTACTGTCCAAACCTAGATGAAGAGAAGGTTTATTACAACACATCCAAATATTTAAAGAAAAATGGTTATGAGGTAAGCATTTTCTCATACCACTGGGTGCAACAAAAGCCATAGATGAGCATTAAGTAGCTTGAAAGTTTTCTGTTATAAAACTTATTTCATCCTCCTCAGTTTCTTTGCAAGAACTGCTTAAGAAACCATTGTCCTTTGTCTGGGCCTTTCTAAGCCTGTATGCCTGTCTGAGTTCCTAGCCTATATCTTCACAAGTTTCAGAGAAAATCATAGAAAACTACAAATGTGGTGAGACCTTGTTCTAACCCGATACCGCCTGTCAATCAGCTTTGAAAGAACTACTACTCAGTCACTGGAGATGGTGGAGCTACTATGAACAAAACAAAAGCAACAAATGCAGAACCTGTAGTTTGTTGGAACTTTGTCAAAGAAATCAAGTAGCAAAATCCCTCTGTAAGACGATCGCTGATATACCTAGCTGGTATTAGTTTCCAATGCCTTTACAAAGTATCATAATTCTTCAACTTAATGTCGAGATTTTTTTCATTTAGGCTGGTTAATCCAAAGTTCTCTGTTCTGGGGGGGGAAAAAAAAGATTAATATAAACTCAGATTTATATTACAAAAATTCAATTTCATTGCTTGAAATAATAAAATGTAAAAAAAAAAGAAAAAAAAAGAAAATTCGGGGATGGGGTGGGGTGTTTTGTCCATCCTTCCTTATCTCTGCCACTGTTTCTAGCAGCATTGTACAGTAGTGTAAAAAATAAAAATAGTAAGCAAAAATTATTTAGATTACAAACATAAAGCATTTCTAGTATGAATTTAATAAATAATAATCTAATTATTGTTATAAAAAAAGGTACTCCTAAAAAATCTTGCCTGGATGTACTCATTTTGATTCAATGAAAGACAAATTAACTTTTTATTATAATGAATAAGGGAATTGTCATGTGAAATCAGACATATCACCTAACATATTTTTAAGCTAAGAATTATCACCTAATGATAAACAGTCTACTTATCCTGAAAAATTAAAATAAGTAATAGGAAAGAGGTATCAATGAAAATGTCAGAGCATTAAAAGTACTTGAATAGAATCAAAATATTAAGAAGTAATCATGTAGAAGTTGCATTTTAATTGAATCACTCACTTTTGCACCTTCTGTGGATGTTATCTAAATAAAACAAAGATTTTAACTTTAACTACAATAGCTCAACTGAATGTGAAAATTTTAAAAATAATTTTGTACATTTTTGATACATTTATATTCTTATTTTGAATAAATCATGTATTTAAATTAATTTTTTTACATTAAATAACATCCTTTTAATTTTCACACAAATATATTTGAAGCACAGCGTGCTCATCTTCAGTGCAAAGTTACTGGATTTCTTCAAAGTTGAACCCTTCATATCTTCTTGGCTCTCTTCGTTTCATCTTTTGTTTAAAGGTCTGTTGCCACACAGCTGGAATTACTGAAGATGCACTGAAGATGAGCATGCTGTGCTTGAAACATATTTGTGTGAAAATTAAAAGGATGTTATTTAAGGTAAAAAATTAATTTAAATATAAGTTAAAAATTCCTTCTTAAAAATATTTTTAAATCATGTATTTTTATATAATTATCATAAATGTACCATCTGGGCAATCAGACTCTTTATTTAATAGAATCATTAAATCGAGAAAAAAAAAAAAAAAAAACTTATATAGAAAATTTGTTAAATAGAAATTAACTTTTTACAATCTTATATATTCACTAAAGCAGGGCCCGAAATTTCAACTCAGATTACACTCGCTGAAAAAAAAAGTTACTCGCCACAAAATATGATTAACTTACTCTATTTTTTACACATATGGTGTCCAGAATTTTTTATTGGAAAAAGGGGAGAAATTACGCAATGCCTTTTATTTTATAAGAAAATAGAAGACATTCAATTTTGAAAAAGAGGTCATTTTAGAAGACACAAAATTGAATGAAAATGATTATAAAAACCGATTCAAAAGCTACTTTACAAAAATGGTGCAAACATTTTTATCTCAAATGATGAATTTGGATCAGTATACCTTAATTTAAATTAATAATATACAGATACAAGAGGAAAAACCCTTAATTTTTATAGGTGTCACTGGACAATATAGATTATTTTATTATTATTAATTTTTGCTATAGACAAAAACTTTTTTTGTTACCTAAAAATAGTTGGTAGACATTTTTTTTATTAAAATCATAATCATAAAATAAAAAATAAAATTGGCAAATGAAACTAGTATGCTGTGGCCACCACAAGACTTTCTTCTATATTTTCCTATACAAATTCACGCAGTAACAATATTTAAAAAAAAAAAAAAAAAAAAAAAAAAGATTTTTTTTCAAAGTTTTTTTTTCGTTAAAAAAAAAATAATCGATAACTAGGTTTTAAATTATCACATATTTATAGTTCAACCATTCGTTTTAAAGATATTGACGAGACCTTTCGAAAGATACCCATCTTGAAATTTTACCCCACCCCCCCACCCGGGGGGGGGGGGGGGTACTTTCCCCAGGGGGGGGAGCGATGACCGAGATTTTTTTCCTAATTAACTACTACTATTATCAATAATTCATATTAATTTCACAATCACGGTTAAGAATAACTCCCATTATGTACATTTATACGAAATTTTGTCCTATACTGTCATGTTAAAAATTTAGAAAAAATACGATCACAGCACCACCTGTTGAGTGATTGATCCCCAAATCTAATCAGCCCCAGTTTATGTCAGGGGCCAACTAAATACCAAGTCTGGTTAAATTTCGCTTAAAAAAAAAAAAAAAAAAAAAAAAAAAAAAACGATTTTTTTTCTAAGTTACTTTTTGTTAAAAGTAAAAG
This sequence comes from Salticus scenicus, assembly GCA_963930645.1. Lineage (NCBI taxonomy): Eukaryota > Metazoa > Arthropoda > Arachnida > Araneae > Salticidae > Salticus > Salticus scenicus. The sequence continues at coordinate 252,028,719 of OZ005649.1, forward strand.
AAATCGATAACTTTGTTTTAAATTATCACAGATTTATAGTTCAACCATTCGTTTTAAAGGTATTGACGAGACCTTTCGAAAGATACCCATCTTGAAAATTTACTCCCCTCGAGGGGGGACTTCCTCCCCAGGGGGGGTCACGAGGCTCCTACGCATACAAATTTTTTCCCCAGTTGACTATCTCTATTATAAATAATTCTTGTAAATTTCATAATGATTACTAAAAAATAATTCTCTTTATGCACATTTATATAAAATTTTGTCCTATATCACCATGTTAAAAATTTAGAAAAAGCGGGATGGCAACGCAACCTGTAAGACAATTTTTACCAAAAGTTGATAGGCACTAATTTATGTCAAGGTGCAAGTACATACTAATTTGTATGAAATTCTGTGCAGTAGTTCCTGAGATACAGTTGCCACAAAATTTTGTCACACACACACAGGTTGGCAAGACGTGCAAACTGAGGACTATGTGTATACACCGCCAATCGGGGACTTCGTAAATAATTGACTTAAAAGCATATTTTTGATAAATAACTATTAATAAAACTCATTCAATTATGAATCAGCTTTGATTTTTCTTAAAATTCCAAAATTTCTCAATATTTCTCAATATGTATTTTTACCGTCTAAATGGGGACCTCGATACACCGCAACACACACAGTGAACTTGATACACACAATCAACTGGGGACTTTGTAATTTTACAATCAAATGAGGACATTGACTATGTTGATACACACAATCAAATGAGGACATGAAGATTTTTTTTTTTTATGTTATGGTACAATTCACATTATACATGTTGCACATAGTTTAAGAAAATATTTTACAATAATAATAACGCTCAGACTTGCTAAGTGACTCTGTGACGATGCACGATGGCGAATTAAACGCCGCATAAAGTTTTCGGGAAAAAGAAATTTGTTAAATGTATTGTAATGAAAGTATTTGTAATTATGTGAATCGTTTTTGTAATACAAGTTAATAGTTTTACTAGTATTTTAATGAGTTTCAAAGTGGCTTCTGGTGATCAAAATACCACTTTATAATTTATTATGAATAAATGAAATTTCTTACACAATATTAAGTATATTGTATTGTAAGCCTGTTGATATTGTATAATTTGAAGCTGAGATTTCTTTGATGTTAAGACATTGCCTCCTAAACTAGATGCCTTCCGCGTGGCTCGGAAACTTGGCAAGAGTTCAAACGGTAAACAGCGCCACCTGGTGCAGATTGCGCAACTTTTTTATTCAACTGTCACCAATAATTTTCATAAGTGATATATGATATATATAATCGACGTTTCTTCGATTCTATTCGCCTTTTATGTATATCAAATCACACTTTAAAAATTTTTGGTGGCTGTTGAATAAAAAAAGTCGCGCAATCTGTACCAGGTGGCGCTGCCTACCACAAAGTTTCCGAGCCACGCGGAAGGCATCTAGTTTAGAAGGCTATGGCCTATGGTTAAGATAATTTACAGCGCCCCCAATGGGAAAAATGTATTAACAGTGTTGTATTGGAAGGGTTTGTTTGAGATTAGAATATATTGCTTGTTTAAGTGAGTGTATGGTTTTCATCATATTTTAGAGTGTGTTACAGCTTCTCTGGTGGTCAAAATACGAATTTATATTCTATTATAAATATTATTTCGCACACATGATTAAGTATGTTCATCACATGATGGGAAATTGGGATTTTATTGTGATAAAATGCTTACAGTGCCCCATAACATCAAGAATCTTAACTGAATGTGTTGTAATGAAAGAATTTGAGTGAGATTAAGATACATTATGTGTTTAAGTGATTGAATAGTTTTAAAAATAATTTAAAAGTGTTTCGCAGTGCTTCCTGTTGGTAAAAAAAAGCAGGTAAGAAAATTGTGCTAATACAAACTGACATTCAAGAACATAATGCAGATTGGTAAACCAACTTATAATATACATCGACAAGCTGAGACGAATACATAGCGGCAAGTTAAGACATAATACACACTGGCAAGCTAGGACATAATACAAACCGACAAACAACGGCATAATACACACGTGCTGAGATAGGACGTAATACACACTGACAAACGAGGACATAATACACACCTGCAAGCTAAGACTTAATACACAACGGCAATTGAAGACCTTTTACACACAGGCAAATGAGGACATGATACACACCGGCAAGTCAAGACCTTTTACACGCAGGCAAATGAGGAGGTGATACACACCGGCAAGTCAAGACCTTTTACACGCAGGCAAATGAGGACGTGATACACACCGGTAAGTCAAGACCTTTTACATACAGGCAAATGAGGACGTGATACACACCGGCAAGTCAAGACCTTTTGCACACAGGCAAATGAAGACGTGATACACACCGACAAATCAAGACCTATTACACACAGGCAAATGAAGATACGCACCGGCAAGTCAAGACCTTTTGCACACAGGCAAATGAAGACGTGACACACACCGGCAAATGAAGGCGTGATACATACAGGCAAATTAAGACGTGATACACACCGGAAAGTCAAGACCTTTTACACACAGGCAAACAGAGACATAATACACATCAACTATTTAGGATGTAATGCTCGCCACCAAGCGAGGAAATAATGTACACCTGTAAGGCAGTACTTAATGAACTATAGCCATAACTAGCTGACTAACAGATGGTTCAACAGGTTTTAGCTTCCATGAAGAATAAAAATACTTTTATTAATATGAATAAAAGTCATTGTATATATGATTGTATGTCTTTCATCTCCTAAACCCCTGAACCGATTTCAACCAAACTTGACACAATCAGTGCTTATCACAATGTTCGAAGCACTGCGGGTGTTTAAAAATTTTAGTGCACGCACAATGGGAGTGGGTGAGAAAAAACTCGCTGGAAAACCACACTTTTGTATGTTTCCTATAGTAATAATGTATCTAGAAACTTCAAATTTGATATTACCTCTGATTTATAATTTTTTCTAAGTGGATGTTTCAAAAAATTCGAAATTAGAAAAGATGAAATGATTAGTTAACGTTCTAAAACTACGTTTTTATCAAAAATGTTCCGAACAGTGGGAAGCAAGGGAAGATTTCTTCATTACAAGCATTCCTTCGGTGCGCAAATTTACACGATATTTTAAACGCCTTCTAAATCAGTTTATTTTCGAAACTAAAAAGAATAATTCTCTATATTTTCTTGACGTTTTGATTTCTATATAAAATGATTAGTTTTTAACCATTGTCTTCAGAAAACTTTATTATGACTCTCTTCCACATAATCTCTCACCCACCCCAACAGAAAATGGCTGCTTTCTGTATTTATTCTTACCGGCTTCATTTGCTTTCATTTTCTCTGATTTTAAGAAGAAGTTAACATTTAAAGTATCTTGCTCTTTCTCTAGCTATAATTCCTCTATGGCCGATAGAGCTCTAAAAACCAAGAATTCTAAATGTTCTCTTTTTAACTTGAATTACCAATGTTTCAATCATGTAATTTTACATTTTTATTGTTCCTTTTTTTTTTTTTTTTTTTTTTTTTTTTTTCCAGAGCATGTAATTTTTTTCATAATTTGGAATTAATATAATTTTTAAATTCGTCAACAATATTAAATTCGCTTTTCCTAAAAATTCAATTCCAACTGATAATTGACGTGGTGTTTAATAATACCTAAATTATTTGTTAAAATAGATAGAAGCCTTTTGAAATATCATATAAATAAGCCCACACACAAAAAAATAAAAATAAATTAAAATAAAAATAAATTAAACAAATGCCCGTGATGAAAAGATCTCCAAATTTTCTTTTACTTTCCCTTATTGGTCTCATGGGTATTTTTATTTTTACTATTTATTTATTTTTTAATTTTTAATTTCTAAAATTGACATTACTTCCTCTCCTGTCCCCTCTTCCCATTTGGATTTCTTGGAAAGTCTTTTTTACATTTTAAAAATCTTATTAATATTTCTTCAGCGTCTTTCATATCTAATGTTTGGAAATTACTCACATAACTTTCTCATGATCGGTCTTTTCTTTCTTTCTTTCTTCCTTTCTTTTTTTTTTTCTCTTTTAATGTCACCATTTATTTTTTTTATTAAATTTATTTTTGATATTTTTTCTGTCCTTTTATATAATTATTCTTATTACACCAGATCTTTTCTTGATTTTAATTTAGCTTGTCTCTTGGATCATTTTTGTGTGTTGCCGCTTTGCTACATTCATTCCGAATTTATTTGCCTGACTCAGAGTCACAGTTTTAATTCGACCTTAAACTCGGAACATTTGTCGCGATTTATTCCATTTTGTGATGTTTACAGATTTTTTTTTTTTTACTTATTGATATACAGGATTAGTTAAAATAGTCTAATGTGTTTTAACGAAGTGAGTGGGCGACAACTCGTTGAATAATTTGAAACATATTTTTATATTTAATAACAACTTAAATATTTTTTTGTTAATGTGCACATAATATTCAAACAGGGGATTGTGGATCGGCGAGGCTATAGTCTTTCAACCGAAATGTATGTCTTTAAAAATAAGAAGATTTTTGAAGCAATTTTTTAAACTAATTTTAAAGGATTTTAAATTACTCTAGAAATTTTGAAATAAATAACATCTTACACATTAAACTATAGTAATATTCTGCACTAATGTGAATAACGGAAAGAAATGTCAGTGATACACCAGATTACTCTTTTTCTGGTCAGGGGGGGGGGGGGGATGATTTCATCAATTTTAGAAAATTATGGAGTGGAAGGCTGATTTTTTATACCAACTATGTGAAAGATACCAGAGCCGGGAATAGAAACCGGGACTTCCGCTTGAGCATCCGCACGTGAAGCGGAAGTCCCGGGTTCGATTCCCGGCTCCGGTATTTTTCACATAGTTGGTATAGAAAATCAGCCTTCCACTCAATAATTTTCTGAAATGCACTTTCAGGCTTGCGGAATAAATTTTCTAAATTAGATTTCATCAAAGTTATGATTAAATTTGAATGATCTACTGGCAGCTGACGAGTTCTTTAAAATGTATTGTCCAGGTTTATCCCCAGTTAGATGTGATAATATTGAGATCTGACTGTATATTTATAATCAAACTTTTGTCTGTGTTATATAGGCCCTGCTTAAAAGTTGGTTCAAATGTCCACAAGCAACATAGAATTATTTGTATATTTTTTGTCGCTACATTACAGACCATAGATTTCATTTTAATACTGTTAATTTACATTCAATATAATATTATTAACGTGCATTTTTAGAGTGCTGAAAATGAAATACTTTGCAAATGCTTTTTAGCATAAATGAATATGTAGATAATTGTATCGTATTTAGTATTATTAAACTGTTCTTGCTTTGTGTAAATATATATATTAAAGCATAATAACTGGAATTTTTTTTATTTGCACATTTTTACATTTATTTTAACTCCTAGTAGAAATCTTTGAGATTTTGGACAATGATAGTGATTTTACATAATTTAATTCATTACTGTCTCAGAAACAGCTCATTATTTTTTAACCCTGTTACTGTAAATGCCGTTGTTGGAGATATATCAGTTTTTGGACAATGTCAAAGTTATTTTTCTACATTAATTGAATTGTTCAACATATTTTCTTTTATTTCTATGCTTCATTTCCACATATAATAACTTAGTACTTGGATGACCGAGTTCACTCGGTCTCATCGTAAAAATCATTTGTAGTGTAGATACTGTGATTTGTTTTCAGGTAAACATAAATATGTTTATTATTTGTTTGCTCAAGGCGGAGAACGAGTTAACAATGCAAGTTAATATTCCTCGATATAAGGAAAATTCAAATCCAATTATCATATTAAATCTCTAACTACAGTTTATTATCACAATCATTTAAGTAGTTTTTTAAAAGACAAGATTTCTGCTACACATTATTCTAGGACAGTTACGGTTCACTTTTCTAAAAATGATGATAAATGAAGCCGTTTTTAGTTTTAAAAATATCCTCTAACAATTTTTATTTAATCCTTTCCGCAGTTTCTATTTAAAAATAAAATAAATAAAAGGTTATGCGCATTTTTTTGTGGTATGCGGTTTACCAGTGAACGCTAATTATAATGAAGATGAGTGTTATTCAAACTCAAATTGAAATGTCATCTCAAAAACACATCAACTCTAAATATTTATTAAAAACATTCGAGGGTTAAAAAAAAAAAAAAAAAAAAATCAATTCAATTGTAAACTCAAAAATTCCCTAAATCTAAGTTTTTATCAAAATTATCGAAATAGTTTCTAGAAAACCATGTCTTTTCCATATTTTGCTATGTACGAATGAAGGTTTACAGTAAACTCTAATTTTTATGAAGATGGGGATAAATCAGATGGGTTTCTCCTCTCAAAAATAAACCTAATGCTAATTTTTTATCAAAACAGTTAGAGCCATTTTCTGGAAAGTTTCTGTCGTAATTTTGCAAGAGGCAGAGTGAGTGCTAATTGTGTACGTTAATTTTCCTAAAAATGAAGAAAATTCAAATTGAATTGTCATCTAAAAAACCCCATACCTTAAATACTTATCAAAATCATTCGAGCAATGTTCTTAGACTAAGAAAATGATTCGACGGGATTTATTTAATAAAACACTAGTAAGTGTACTTTTTTTTACATAGGAATTATTGCTAGCAATCGAATGATTTTGCTGCCGACTGTAAAGCCGTATGTTGCAATTCGCCGATAAAGGGTTGAAAACGGACGCGAATTTTCCTCAAGATGACGATATTTCTAACCATTTTAACTCTTCAAAAAACACTTAACCACAAATTTTCATCAGAATTATTATATTCATTTTCAAGTAAACCGAATTTCTGCCATATGATGCAACTGGCTTATAAAGGGTTTGCACCGAACGGGAATTTCCCTGAAAATGAGGATATTTCCCATCGATTTAGCTACCTCAAAAACATTTAACTCCTAACTTTTATTAAAATAGTTTTATCCATTTCATAGCACATCCAATTTCTGTTATACGGTGCAAATGATCGATAAAGGGTTAATATCAAAAGGGAATTTTCCTGAAGATGAGCATACGTCCATCCAATTTATCTCCCTTAACCTCAAACTTTCATTTGTATTGTTTTATTCCTTTTCCAGTAAACCAAATTTCTATCATACCGTGCAACTGGTCGATAAAAGTTAACAGTGAACGGAAATTTTCCTGAAAATTCGGATTTGTCCCACTGATTTAGCAACCTTAAAACCAACCTCCAAACTTTCATTAAAATCGTTTCATCAATTTCAGAGTAAACAAAATTTCTGTGATTTGGTGCAACTGGCCGATAAGGTGTTAATATCAAACGTTAATTTTCTTGAAGATAAGGATATGTCCAAACTATTTAGCTCCCTTAAAAACACTTAACCCTAAACTATCATTAAAATAGTTGCATCCATGTTCGATTAAACCCAAATATTGCCATACGGTGCAACTGGCTAATAAAGGAATTAATGCAAACGCGAATTTTCCTGAAAATGAGGACATGTCCACTCGATTTAACTTCATGAAAAAGACTTATCCCCAAACTTTCATTAAAATCGTGGCATCCATTTCCGAATAAAACAATTTCCGCCATATGGTACAACTAACCGATAAAGGGTTAAAAGCGAACGCGAATTTTCCAGAAGAACTGAATATATGGAATAAATTTAGCTCCCTAAAAAAGCTTAACCCCAAACTTTCATCAAAAATCATTGTATTTATTTGTGAGTAAACCCAAATTCTGCTATATATTCCAGCTAGCTGATTAAGGATTAACAGAGAACGTGAAGTTTCCTGAAGATAAGGCTAAGTCCAATTGTTTTTTGGACCCGTAAAACCCCTAACCCCAAAATTTCATGTTTCATGAAAATCGTAGAGATGTTCCTGAAGGCAAACTAGTTGGCATAGGTGGACTCTGCTCAGTTCCCCACCATATTTATGTTCTCATAAATTTCTAGTGCGAGACATATTATAATCATGTTAAAAAACTAGTTGGCATAGGTGGACTCTGCTCAGTTACCCATCATATTTATGTTCTCAGAAATTTCTAGTGCGAGACATATTATAATCATGTTAAAAGAAATGAATTTGACCAAAGCTTGATGAAGTGACAGAATAAAATCCCCGCCTAATAGGCTATCCACCGTTCACTTCGATATATTTACCTTATTCTAATCTATTAATTTATTTTATCGGGGTCAATTCCGTTGTTTAGTTTTCATGCTACAATTTTCAATGCAATAATCCTCAAAATTCATATTTATATGAAAAATTTATAATTTCGCTATGCTGATAAAATCGTAAATTGCGAATAATTTACGAAATTTTACTAGTAGAATATTTGTATTCAATCATGTTCAAACAAATATCATAAACGTAATTTTGAAGTTGTCTAATATATTTAGGATCCTCAAAATGGAAGTTTAGGCTCAATTTTGCCTTATTCTGTCATGTTAAGTAAATCGTATATTCCAAATAACTTACGAAATTTTTAAATTGGAAAAATCATAGTCTATGATATTCATGCCAGTATCCTAAATAATATTTCGAAATTGGTTTGACATCTTTACGATGAAAATATCCCTCAAGATTTACGTTTAAGTGAAATTTTGCTATATTCTGCCATGTTAAGAAATTCGTAAATTTCCAATAACTTACGAAATCTTTATATTGGAAAATTCATAGTCATTAATATTCATGCCGGTGTCTAAATAATATTTCAAAAGTTGTCTGACATCTTTACGATAAATATATCTCACAAAATTCACGTTTATGTGAAATTTTGCCCTATACTGCCATGTTATGAAATTCGTAAATTTCCAATAACTTGCGAAATTTTCAAAGTAGCATGTTTATAGTTACTGATGTTTATTCCGGCATCAAAACTGATATTTTAAAACTGGTCTGACATTTTTACAGTAAAAAGTTTCCATTTAATACACGTTAAAGTGAATTTTTGTCCTATTCTCCCATGTTAAGAAAATCGTAAATTTCTAATAACTTACGAAGTTTTTAAATTCGAATGTTGCAAATGAATAGGGTTCTTGCCAGTGTCGAAAGTAATATTTTAAAACTGATCTGATCTCTCTGCGACAATTTGTTCTTGAGATATCGTGTACACAGACTAACAAACTAACGGACTAACAGACTAACAGGCACCCTACAGACAGACACCATACAAGTTTTGTCATTTTCGGATTCCTCACACCTGAAAACGTGTAAAAATGTCAAAAAACCGAGGTCAAAAATTTTCACGATTACCTAAGTTCCCCATACCTATAGTATGATGGGGAACTAATCTTCTATTAAGTGAGCAATATTTGTATATTTCACTGTTCTCGAAAACGGTAGCTCGGACAGTCACGAGATTTAACACAAAGGTGCCCCCCGAAGGGTCATTGTGCACATCGAAGTCAGATTTTCAAATTTTTGATTAGTTTTTTCTTAATTAATTAAAATGTGAAAATAATAACCTTCTAATTTCTGATAAATGAGCCATTTAAATTTTAACATTTTATCCATAATTTAACTGTTGCCATTTTTTTCCGACAAAATAATAATAATAATAATAATAATAAACGTACATTTATTTAAAATGTGGAAAATAAATCAGAAAGATTAGAAAATAAATTAGAAATATCAGTCGCATCGTTACAAATAAGATACCCAATGAAAGGGAAAATTTTTGTAAATCCGATGCATTAAACAGCTTATCAATCTTATGATTAGTTTTTTCTTAATTAATTAAAATGTGAAAATAATGACCTTCTAATTTCTGATAAATAAGCCATTTAAATTTTAAAATTTTATCCATAATTTAATTGTTGCCATTTTTTTACGACAAAATAATAATAATAATAAAAAAAAAAAAAAAAAAAAAAAAAAAAACCGTACATTTATTTAAAATGAGGAAAATAAATCAGAAAGATTAGAAAATAAATTAGAAATATCATTCGCATCGTTACGAATAAGATCCGCGTTTGTAATGATCGATAGATGGCGCTTTGTGAACACTGCAGTTGTTAGTAAACATTGCCACGTGTGTTCCATTTGTGTTCTTTTTCTTATTCTACTTAATATTCGTACTATAATTTCTCCGCCATTACATAAAGGAAAATTGATTGCTTTTGGAAAAAACACTTCAGTTTATTCAAAGTTCGATCGGAAGTAGATATTTAACTGAAGTTGAGCAAATATTGGTTTCAAATCATCTGATTAATTCTTTACTTCCATTAGCCGAAGCAACTGAAATTTTAAACTTGTCATTTGGAAATAAATGGGAGCTTAATTCTGGATTTCTTGATCCTTTGGAGTTACACTGTGGCACACAAAAGTATGTGTTATCTTTTTTACCGTATTTATTCATTTTTATTCAATAAATATATGTGAAACTAAATATCGGCAAGCAATGGCGGCTGTATGGAATTCGAATTAAACCATGTTTATTGTAATTTCACCTTAGCCCACCAGAGGGCGAGCATTTCATTACAATCGCGGATAGCAAATGAAAGGGAAAATTTTTGTAAATCCGATGCATTAAACAGCTTATCAATCGGACAATTAGGTTTTTTAAAATTAACTAAAGTATGAATTTTAGGTGGCAACAGCAGAAGATTGTATGGAAACCGTTAGGAGAAAAAAAAAATGAAAAATCTGCTTCACGTGATTTTTAAGTGGGATTAAAAATTGCAGTTTTCAAATTCTTTTAAATTTTCTCTCACGAACACAAAAATATAATATACAGCCTGTACCCCACAAGACAACTTGCATTTCAAATTTCATCAATTAGTTTGGTTAATAAACAAAAGTTATTTTTTTTTCAAATTAAGTTTTATTCTATCTTCGAAAAGATTTATGCGATCATAGATATAATAATATATATAGATCTATCATCCCCATATTATCGTGCAAAGATTTTTGATGCCGAAAAGAAAGCTTTGGAATCAGCCATTAAGTGGTATTGAAGGAAAAAAGGAAAAAAAGAAGAATGAATTTGAAACTTTATCTGGAGCTTTTCATTCACCTTTAGTAAATAAATTATTCATGAATTTTATTTGTGTGTATTCCCGTGTGTAAAACATTCGTGTGTATTCCCGTGTGTATTCACTCGGGGAAAGACTGCCATATTTTGGTAAAATCGCCGTCTTTTCCAGAGTAAAAAGGAATCACTTTTTTCTCCCCAATGATCAATCTATATATTATTACTATATCTATGTATGTGATACGATACATTAATAATTTGGGTTTTAAAAGTTTTTTTAAATAGATTATTTAAACTCTATGAACCATATTTTTATTTTATCAGTTTCATTAACAGATCCTGCTGGGCGATTTTTTAAATTTTGGTGTTGAAGTACACCGAAAGTTTTTCGACAAGAAGTTTAATATAGCAACAGCCATTTTAATCTAAGTAACGCATCAAATATATAAAAACATAAATGATTTATTTTTACACAAAATTTACAGAATAAATGCAGTTTTAAAGATAGGAAATTTATTTCAACAAGCACTATTTTAAACCTAAAAACCATTAAAAATATAAGCAGAATATAAAGGATTCTTATGTATAAACAAAAAAGAGTCTGATAAAATTATTAGCAAAATAGTCTCCCCCTTTTCATACAAAAAAAAAAAAAAAATAATAATAATCCATCGCTAATATGGCGACAAAAATTCAAAAGCCGCCAAAGGAGCGACATAATAAAGTTGTGTAACACGATAATGTTTACCAATTTATTTATTTTTTTATATAATAATCACTATGCTAATTTATCGTACTAACAAATGAGCCTCTGTGTGTTACTGCATTTGCACGCTGTCGAACAGAAATATTTTAAAAATTCAAATTAATATTTAAATAAATAAATAAAAATATGTTTAATGGGAAATATATATAACCATAAAAAGATTAGTTGTCTAAAATACGGCAGAAATAGCGCTCATAGCATATTGTTACAAGGGATTAAGTCTTATTGTTACAATGGATTAAGTCTAAAATGGTGACAAAAATTCAAAAACCGCCAAAGAGAACTATATTAAGGCTGTACTATCAGGTTTACAACCCATGAATTATATATAAACACAAAAAATTAATTCTCTCATGCGACAGACGTAGCCGGTCACAGCATATTGTAATATTTGGCGTGAAATTGCTGTCATTTAATGGTTGATTGGATAAACAAAAGAAACATATAAAATAACGTAAAAGCAAATATTATGTTGTCTAAACCCAGTTACATTTGAGTCCAGTCCGAGTTACATGTGAACAACACATATAGTGTTCTTCACATGTAACTGGGATTCAGATATAAAAGGGAAACTCCAATTTTTTCGATACTATCTATTTCGAAACTGTTATATAATAAGCACCTAAATGGAAGCTCATTGATAAGCTATTGTCGCTGGTAATAGGGACAAGCGCCCGAGTTGCAGTGGATGACCAAATCGCTGCCGAATGCAGCAGGAAAATGGAGCGAGCTTTTGAACAATTTCAGTAATTTATTTTATATTATTTTTATAAAGCTATATAGAAAAGAGTTTCCTTTAAATTTAGTGGCCAGCGAAGCGGGCAAAGCCTGCTAGTAAATATAACACGTGAAGCGATTTACTCGTTTAATATAAGAAAAGGATTGATACTTTGCTAATTCAAGTCTTCACTCCTTGTGTTCGATCATTATAAAGATGAAGGATTATAATATATATATATATGTGTGTGTGTTTGTGTGTTATTCTATGAGTAAATATATATATATATAAGTTTTATTTACCTTCATATTAATTTTTGGTTTAAATATATGTTGCATTTGTTTTCACTCTTTAAATAAATCGGCCATTTCTGTCTGTAAATATTTTTGGTTACATGCTTACAATATTCAATCAATGCCCCTGATGTGCGTCGAGTATTTTATGCTTCCATTACATGGATTTTTGTTTATTTATTTATTTTAATTAAATATTCCGTTTCTTCATTTGATTTTTTTTTTTTTTTTTTTTTTTTTAGCTATGAAATGTATAGTAGAAAGCAGGTATTGTAAAACAAATATGATCAAATGCCAATCGATCAATAAGGTTCAAAAGAAATATACATCCATGAATAGTTAAAATAATATGAATTAATCCAAAGTATTCTCACTGTAATCATTGCGAGTCATTCCATGTAAAATCAACAAAAAAAAAAAAAAAAAAAAAAAACAGCATTTTTAACCTGCATCTCAGATTTTTATGAAATTGGGCTCATTTATTTGTTCTATTGAGAAATGAATGTATACCAATTAATTAGTCCCTATCTCTTTTAGTTTTTGATATACGGGGCTACAAAAATGGGTAAAAAGTGCAAATTTCCGAAATTATTCTACTACAAATGTACCCACATATTTCCTTTCCTATTAAATTTAGTAATAACAAACAGGTATCATTAGAAAGCTTATAATACAGGCTTTCAAATGATTGATCACATGTATATATTTTTTAATTTTTTAATGTTAAAGTCAAACATTTTGTCCTTTGACCTTCAATATCTAATAATAATAATAATAATAATAATAATAATAATAATATATATATATATAATTATGCGTTATTTTTACTTTTATTATATATAATTATTGTAAAAACATGGGACGGCCATAGGCTGCTGAGTTATAAAATAAAATGTAACTTTCCATCAGTATTTTCATAATATCATAACGTAAGGTTTATGCTTATTTTGTTCCGTAATTAACTTAGAGGTATAAAATTGGTATCATTAGAAAGGTTATAATACAGGCTTGTTTAGGGGGGGGGGTTACATGTTTAGGGGCTGTGCAGAAATAACTGTGTAATTTTTGGTCTACATATCGCTTGTTTTTCGTGTACAGGGACACACCAAAGATAGAAAAATAATATTTATCCATATGTTATTCGGACACAAAACTCAGAGAGTAACACATAACAAGTTGGCAAAAGGAACTATTCAAATAAGAAAAGTTATAATCGAGACGAATTCCAATTTCAAAAAAGGTTCTACAAATGGGAGATTTCATTAATAACTAAATTAACTAGTTTAATGTATTATTTTTGTAATAATTCTTAAATGTTCAAAACTTTCATGAATTGGAGTTTAATTGCATATATATATAAAATTAGACCTACTAGTCCAGTTTCTATAAAATCACATGACTTTTTCTTTTTTCATTTAAAGCAAATAAGTTTCTCAAAATAATAATAATAATAAAAATAATAATAAATAAAATAAATAATTAATTAAATAAATAAATAAAATTTTATTTTTCCATATTTGTAGTATGAAGTTCTGACATATTCCTGGACAGAAAAACAGAGTTAGGATAAAAAAAAAAAAAAAAATACATTCTACATGTACGTATGTATTATTTTGATCGAATGACTTTTTGAAAATTGTGACATAAAATTTTAATTAATTTTTTTCTTTTCTTTTCTTTTTCTTTCTTTTTAGTATTTTTTTATGCGGGAAATTCACTACATTTTTGTCTGTTTTCAAAAATAAACGAGTGAGATGACTTACTGAAATTTATTGAATTTTACACACCAGGGACACGAAGTACTAAAAAAATTTCAGGGATTTTTATTTATTTATTTATTTACAAATTATAAGGGGGAAAAAAAAAAGGGTTAGCCGGAAGGTGCGGATAATAATACAAATATTATTTTCTTACGATGTCAAGAAGTTATTTAAAAATACTTTTATTTTTTATGCATTTTCCCCCATTTTCCCCTATCATACACGTATTCCTTTACATTAAAAAATACCTAAAAGTGGAAAGTTGTTAAATCTGGCAATTTCATAAAACTCAAATAAAACCATAGACACAGTAATTTGTATAGCATCCTTATACGCAAGCGAAGTGATGACGTCACTGGCCGGCCGTGGAACCCACAAAGAAGATTTCCTACGTTCATCGTCCATTGGATTTTTTTTGTAAAAAAATATTAAAAATTATCTCCCGATTTTAATTCCCATATTTGGGTATAGTTATATATAAGTTACTGTCTACATGTGTCAGATTGAGTTATTTTTGCTGTAAAATTGATAAAATTTTAATTTAAAATTTCAAAACTGTAGAAAAAAAATGGCAAACTTCCAGGTTCGAATGTAAGCATTTACTCCGTCGTAAGCATAAACGTTTAGTTTTAGTTAAAGGACAAAATAGTTTTAAAATTTAAAATTAAATTTTTGTCAATTTGACAGCAAGATAACTTAATCTAGCACATGTGCACGATAGTTAATTTATAATTATATCCAAATATGGGGATTAAAATCGGGAAATAACGTTCTTCAATTTTTAATATTTAAAAAAAAGAATTCCAATGGACAATTAACATAAAAAATCTTTTACTTAGCCCCAACAACGGTCAGTGACGTCACACTTCGCTTGCGTATATCTTTTGCATCAGTAAGAAAAAAGGTAGAAGATATGGAAAAACTTTTGATTTCCGGTTTTCGATAAATTTACACGTTTTGAGATTTCCTTGCATTTCAATCAACTTAAATCGACTAATTATTTCTTAAAAAGTTGATTTATTACTAACTGCTGCATGTATAAGAAGAAAGTAGATGATACGGAAAAAATTTCGATTTCCGTTTTTCTCTAAATTTACATGTTTTGAGCTTTCCTTACGTTTCAATTAACTGAAATTGACTACTTATTTTTAAAAAAGTGGATTTATTGTTAGCTTTTGCGTGCATAAGAAGCAAGTAAAAGATACGGAAAAACTTTTGATTTCCGGTTTTCGATGAATTTACACGTTTTGAGATTTCCTTGCATTTCAATTAACTGAAACCGAATACTTATTTTTAAAAAAGTGGATTTATTGCTAGCTTTTGCGTGCATAAGAAACAAGTAAAAGATACGGAAAAACTTTTGATTTCCGGTTTTCGATGAATTTACACGTTTTGAGATTTCCTTGCATTTCAATTAACTGAAACTGACTACTTATTTTTAAAAAAGTGGATTTATTATTCTTCCCTCTGCATATATAAGGAGAAAGTATAAGACTCAGAAAAATTTTAGATTTTCGGTTTTCGATAAAGTTTCACGTTTTGAAATTTCCCGAACTCAATTCGACCATTTTTGCAAAATATCTTTCTTTTTGAGTTCAAACACTGTACTTTATGAACCAAAGTAATTAATTTAACTGAATTTGATATTTGGTTGGACCTGGGTTTGAAATGGTGCCAGTTAGCTTTAGGGCTATATCACCGAACAGGGGGAACTTCCACGTCGCGATTTCCTCTCATTTCTGGAAAGGCTCAACATCTACAGAGAGAAATATATTAAGTAAAACTCTGCTGATTCAGTTAGAGTGCATATCGGCAAACAATTGCCGCAGCTGTGTTGCAATTTAATTCCGTTAAGACAAGGAAATACTTTGCTTCGTCTTGCTTTGAAAAAAAAAAAAAAAAAAAAAATGGTCGAGTTTCGACTACTGGGCGATACTAGTATATATAAAAGAGTAAACTCACTGATTCACTCATTCACTGACTCAACACGGCTGGGGCGATCCTATGGGAGATAGAGTCACAATTTATAGTGAGCAGGTTGGTTTTAGGACCCTGACGCTCACTAAGATGGGATTTGCGAAATATCCCCTCGTTCCCCCCCGGGGGGGCAGAAGGCAAAAACCACCTTTATAGGCATAACTCGGCTCCAAATTACTTCACGGTGAAGGTTGGTTGGTTGGTTGTAGGATTTAAGGCCGATTGACTCCTGATGTGTCCTAGGCCTAGGGGGGGAAATGCCCTCCGTGGGGGTCTTTCTAAGGGGTCCTAGCCCGTATTTACGCGAGTTTCGGAGGAAACCACGGAAAACTCCGAACGGCTAGGTCGATGAGCGCGACCTGGGATCGAACCCGGCACCTCCCATCTACCAGCTTTGAGCGCAGAACCGCTCGGCCGCTGGTGGGCTCACGGTGAAGAAATTGCAGATGGGGAGACTAGACTTGAATACAAAAAAAGTCATTTTCTGCGATTTTGGAATTTTGGATTTTTAAGGGGGGTAGGGGGTAAAAATGCGATTTTCGGAGGCGCATAAGGCAAAAACACATTTATAAGTATAACTCGGCTCCAAATTACTTCACAGTGAAGAAATTGCAAATGGGAAGACTAGACGTGAATACGAAAAAAAATCCCTTTCTGCGATTTTGGAATTTTGGATTTTTAAGAGGGGAAGGGGTGAAAATGATTTTCGGAGGCGCATAAGGCAAAAACACCTTTATAAGCATAACTCGGCTCTAAATTACTTCACGGTAAAGAAATTGCAGATGGGGAGACTAGATTTGAATACAAAAGAATCATTTTCTGCGATTTTGGAATTTTGGATTTTTAAGAGGGGAAAGGGGTGAAAAAGATTTTCGGAAGCAGAGGAGGCAAAAACACTTTTATAAGCATAACTCGGTTTCAAATTACTTCACGATGAAAAAATTGCAGATGGGTAGACTAGATTTAAGTACAAAAAAATCATTTTCTGCAATTTTAGAATTTTGGAATTTTAAGGGGGGAGAGGGGGTAAAAAAGATTTTCGGGGGGAAATTTAGCAATGTATGGATTTTAGAGTAAAATTCAAGAAGTAATATCTCAAAGATATTAAAAAAAAAAAAATAAATAAATAAATAAAACGCCAAACGTCTTCTTGAAGGTATTTGCAAAAACTCATTTTTGATTTTTTCTGATTTTCGAATTTTTTTTTTTGGGGGGGGGGGGAGTTACGAGGGGTAAAGTTAACTCCCCCCCCCCTTTTAGCGCTAAATTCGTCCGTGGAAATCTATAGGAGCTGAGGTCACAAATTTTAGTGTGTGGCTTATTTATGTGTGTCTGACACCCATTCTAACGGGATTTTGTGAAAGCCCCCCACTTTACCCCTTTAGGGGTGGCGCAGGGAATAAAAGAGTAAAATCACTGATTCACTGACTCAACACAGCCGTGGCGATTCTATGGGCGATAGACTCGCAAATTTTGGTGAGCACGTTGATTTTAGAACTCTGACGCCCATTAAGGCGGGATTTTGCGAAATATCCCCCGCTCCCCCTGGGGGGGGGGGCAGAAGGTAAAACCCCCCTTATAAGCATAATTCGGCTCTAAATTGCTTCACGGTGAAGAAATTGCAGAAAGAGAGACTAGACTTGAGTGCAAAAAAAAGCATTTTCTGCAATTTGAGTTTTGGATTTTTAACACGTTCGTTGCCGATCTCACGTGACTAATATTTGAAACGACGTTTTCTTTCCTTTAACCTGCCGTTTATGATTGGCGTATTTCACAAGAGCGCTAAATCGCCAGATGTTATGGGCTTTGTGTTTACCTTTGCTTGTTTGCGCAATGTGTTACATCAATACGCTGTATGACATCAAACGTATAAAAATTCGTCTGCTCGGTAAAAGCAAACTCTGGAACTAATAGCTAATGAGTAATAAGTTAAATTTCCTTAGCAAATAGTTTCGTTAGTACTAAACTGAAAAAATATTAAATCACTGACGTCATCACTTTGGTCGTGTATTGAGTATACATGTTTTATTACAGAGAAAGCATTCTATTTTGAAATATTCTTCCGGGAGGATCAAAATTTCGATGGCATGCTTCTGGACCACCTCTAGGGGTCATTTCAGACCGTCACCAATTGCCTATTGCGCAGCACTAGTGTGACGTAAAATCTAACCAACCATGTATTTTGTAATATGAATATTTCTGATGTTGGTGTTAGTGTTGTTTGGCTGGTTGAATAGTGTTGGAATTTAAGGTTGGTTGAGTTTTACGTCGCGCTAATGCTGCACAATGGGCAATTGGCGACCGTCTGAGCTACCCCTCGATATGTTCTGGAAACATGCCATCAAAATTTTTATCCTTCACGGAAAGGAAATTAGAATTTAAGAGGTACTTTCGAATTTTAGAGGCATATTTTTTAATTTCATGCCAGTACTGATTGCTACAGTACAAAACTTTTCATATTTTTTAATCTCATGCATTTTGGGATGGGGGTAAACAGGTCAGAGTACCATTATTATACAGAACCGTTAAAATTTTATGTAATTATTCAGTTGCGGATGTATTTTTCCATTTTGAACAAATGACGACTATAAATAAAATATTAATGATAAATCATTTAATTTATACAATTTTTGAAAACGTAGAAAAATGCTTTTAAATAAATGTTGTCCCCGGAAACTGTAGTGTCGCTTCGATCACATCAATTAACCGCATTTTGGTGTACAACTTCGTGTTAGCTTGGTGGTACTTTAACATTTGGTGTAACTGTATGATCTAAGTTTTATTATTTTATTTGTGATTAGTAATGAATTCGAAATTATTTCATAATTCCTTTTTATTCTATTTTATAAAAATTTTCCTTTTGTTCTGCGTTTTTTTTTTTTTTTTTTTTTTTTATATATATATATACGATATTTTTTCTACCGAAGTGTCTCTTTGTTAGGTTAGATCGCCGGTGTTCGATCGTACGCCGCCAGTGGAGGGTTGCTGTTCGGAACACGATGCGAAATGGCGCCATCATGTCGATTTTCGAAATTTCGCCAAGCGGCAACCTAAAGTAAATTTTCACCTGTAAAGCAATACGTCACATCTCGCGCTAGCGCTGGTTCAGCAACGAACGTGTTAAGGGGGAGGGGTAGGGGAGGTAAAAACAATTTTCGGAGGCAAATTTAGCAAAATACGGATTTTCGAGTAAAACTCTACCAATAATAGCCCAAATGTATAGAAAATCACCAAGACTCTTCTTGAGGATATTTCCAAAAACTTACTTTTGTTTTTTTCCGATTTGCAATATTTTGGGGGAGGGGGATATACGAGGGGACAAATTGGACCCCATCTTTTAGCGCTAAATTCGTCCGTGGAAATCTATAGGAGGTAAGGTCACAAATTTTAGTGTGTGGCTTATTTACGTGTGTCCAACACCCATTGTAACAGGATTTTGCGAAAGCCCCCCTTTCCCCCCTTGGGAGTAGGGGGGAATAAATACGTTTCGAAGCATAACTTTGCTTCAAATTATCTCAGTAATATTAAATTTTATGTGTGGGTTGTTTATGCGTTCCCAACACGCACTATAAAGGGATTTTACGAAAATTCTCACCCCCCCCCCCTATTTAAGGGCAGAAGGGGGGATAAACACGTTTCCAAGCATAAATTTGCGTCATATTATCTCAGTAAGATTAAATTTTATGTGTAAATTATTTATGTATTCCAAACACGCACTATAAAGGGATTTTATGAAATTTCTCCCTCCCCTCTTTAAGGACAGGAGGGGGGGGGGGGGTAATAAACACGTTTCCAAACATAACTTTGCTTCAAATTATCTCGGTAAGATTAAATTTTATGTGTAGGTTGTTCATGCGTTCCCAACATGCACTATAAAGGGATTTTACGAAATTTCTCCCTCTCCCCCTTTAGGGGCAGGCAGGGGGGCAAAAACACGCTTATGAGAGTTATTGTGCTCCACATTATTTCAGGATAGCGATTTTTTTATCTGTAGATTGGTTGTGCGTACACAAGACACACACTGCAAAGGAATTTTGTAAAATTCCACCATATCCCTCTTGGGGTAGGGGTAGGGGGAAATCGTTTTTCCATGCGCAACGCTGCTTTGAACTATCTTAGGCGATTTTTTATGCGTGGGCTGGTTATGCTTTCCCAACACGCATTATAAAGGGATTTCGTGAAATTTCCTCTTACCTCCCTTTAAAGGCGTGGGGGGGGGGGGGCAAAAGCACGTTTTAAAAAGTAACTCTGCTTCAAATTATCTCAGGAAAGCGATTTCTTGATATGTCGATTGGTTATGCGTATTCAACACACACAAACTACAAAGGGATTATTTTCAATTCCGTGTTACCCCCCCCCCCCTTTTAAGGGTTGGTGGGTAAAAAACATGTTTCTACACGTAACTTTGTTCAAAATTATCATAGAATAGCAATTTTTGATGTGTGGACTGCTTATACGTATTCAACACACGCTACAAAGTTATATTTAGAAATTACACTCTTCCGCCCCATAGGAGGCGAGATGCAAAAACATGTATTCAGGCGTAACTCTGCAGTAAATTATCTTAGGAAGGACCTTTTTGATGCGTGGGTCAGTTACATGTACCTAACTGATAATATAAAGTGATTTCGCAAAATTTCCTCCCCCTTTTTCCTTTAAGAATGCGGCTAAAAAATCACAGGGGGTGGGGCTAAAAAGCATGTTTTAAAACATAACTTTGCCTTAAATAATCTCAGGATCTCAATTTTTTAATGTGTCGGTTATGCACGTGTATGCAACATGAACTATAAAGGGATTTTGTGAAATTACTCCTACCCTCCTCTTAGGGGTGGGAGGGGCAAAAAAAACACGTTTTCAAGCTTAAACGTGCTCCAAATTACGTTTGAATGGCAAATTTTGTTGTGCGGGTTTTGATTAAATGCATTTCATATGCACTTTGGTGGGATTTTGCAAATCTTCCCACTTTATCCGCGAGGTATGGGGAGTAAAATGCAGGCAAGGCGCTACCGAAGGCATTGTTTCTCCAGACTAGAAATGTGGCGTGTGGGAAAACTGCTACCGAAGGTAGCGAGAACTTTAACTTAGATTTTGACTGATATCAATGATTTTTTTTTTAATTATTATTTTGATATGGTATTTTGAGAAATTATTTCGATATAATGACCAGCGAAGCGGGCAAAGCTTGCAAGTAGTTTATAAATTAGTAATTACACTGCTGTAGAAAAAATATATATATATATATATATATTGCTGATTCTTATGTAAAATGTCCTCCTGAATCCGAATATGACCACCATATGCCCAATCACCCACCGTTTTCTAGATACACCCCCTCCTTCATTTTTATCATTGTTTGGTAATTTTATACCCATCAGTTTGATTTGGAGAGGGACGAAGATTATTTTAACGGTTAAATGTCTTCTGACCTGAGGAGCTACAGAAGAAGAAAGTTCTAAAATGCGAACATTTGTAGTAAGGGCCCTCTTCACTTACCATTTGCTTTTCTAAAAGACAATGTTAATCTATGGGAAACTTTCTTTGCACTTAAAACAGTGACATATTAATTGATTGAGACGCGGTTTTTTTTTTATTGGATTACTCTCATTTCGTAAACTGACGCAGCTTTCGTAGATTTTATGAAAGAATAACAGTTGTTTTTTAAAAAAGCTGTTTTATTGCAATATTTGGGTTGATGCATTAAATGGCTTATAAAAACTCTTTCAATTTTTTTAAAACAGAATTTAAAAAGCTGCGTCAATCTCAAAGAGTTTAATTCAATGCGGAAAAAAATCCTGTATTTTAATAAAATTTTAAATCAATTAAATTTGTAAAGAAAGTCCAAAAATTTTACAAATTTGTGCCGATTTTCCTCTCTGACACACCCTTTATCCGGCTCCACCTCTCAGATAGATGTTTTTGCTTTTCGACGAGCCAAATGTTTATATTTTTGTGGTGAAGAAACGTCGTCGTGGTTTTTATTTCTTTACTACTTTTATTATTATAGATTTTTTTTTTCTTTTTGTATTACGGATGTGAGTCTGAGTAACATATAGATTTAGAAGACAATCGTTCAAAGAATTTGCGAACTATATGATCGCATTTCATTTTAAATATTTTTCTTTGCAATACTGTTTGAACAATAAATCTGATATTTCACTCATAAAGCAATGAGGGGCAATATACAAACATCTATTTTAGCGATTCGTAAAAAATATTTTGTTGAATTAAAGAGAATTTCAATAATAGATTTCAAAGTAAATAATCTGGTATGGCACCCATACGACTTTCTCTTACATAAAATTAAAATTCTATTAAGATAGATTGCAGATTGACGAGTAAGATAACAAGTTCTATATATAATTAGTGGATATGCAGATCAGGAACCTCACCGTCCTATTTGCATCACGCATTATTCAACAGATTATTTTTACTTATTCCTTATTATATATAATATATATATATATTGATTCTATTGACTTTTTATATAAACAGAAACGTTTCTGAGGGGGGTTGCACCCCCCCTCAACCCCCTCTGCTTTTCTCTTTCTATAACTATCTCTGTATGTATGTATTCCTAATAACTGACTATCTTGTACTTGCACTAATTCCCTGTAATTCATAAGTACTTCTACCAAAATTCCTGCAAATTGACTACATAACATACTAGAATTATTTTGCGCAACCCTGTAAATTAAATACCAATTCTATGGCCACATTTTCCCACACAAAAAAAAATATACTTTTAAAATTCTAATAAAATTTCATCATATTTCGTGGGGTGTAACCATGTTAAAATTCAATACCAGTGTTGAAATATGAACTATAGTGCGTAATAGAACGAAATTCTTTTATGTAACTCGGAAAAGAAGCCACAGTAATTATATACACTAAAAAAATTAGAATACACCTATTTAATTAATTGTAACTCATGAATATTTCAATGTAATTTGAATCATTTGGATGATTATAAGATGTCATCCGAATTCATTTGCGTGATCCCGTAAATAAATCATATAGTCCATACATATCCCTTTTATTAGAGTAAACATGTTTTTATATATCTTTATAATGTATATGTTAATTCCACTGTGTTGAATGCAGCATAAACGTTTTAAAATGCGCTTTTTTTTTTTTTTTTTTTTACTGTAATTTCACTTTGTTGAATGCAGAGTAACGACATTAAAATTTATTTAAACAAAATTCACCCCGTAGGCTTTAATGATAAGAAAAACTTTGGAGTGTCCCTGTACATAGAGCATGAAAAATATACACATAAAAAATTATACAGCTATTTCTATACAGAGCTTGAAAGTGTCTACCAATTTGCAAGTTATTTGGAGAATTTTTGCAGCCGTTATTGCGGTACATGTACATTCTATCCATAGGCCATAGTGGTAAAGAAAAATTTGGTGTGTCCCCGTACACGAATTCCAGATAGAACAGACGCCAAACACTCTACAGCTAATCCCATGCGGCTCGAAAACATGTGTACAAAATTGCAAATCAATAGAATGATTTTTGCGGTCGCTGAAACAGACACACAGACAAACAAAATATACACACAGACGGAACCCAAAATCTTTTTGAGTCGCCACAGGGAAGCTTCCACTCACGTTTCGACAATGAACTAGTGGATCTGCAGATCAGGAGCCCCAATATCCTACTTGCATCACACATTATTGAACAGGTCATTTTTATTTATTTCTCATTTTTTCATATATGCGTATATATTGATTCGATTGACTTGCTACATAAACAGATACGTTCCTGAGGGGGGCTGCCAACCCCTCCGAATCTAATAAAGATAGAGCTATGAAACTTAAGATTTAAGACAGAACTGGTGTACAGATGAATTTTACAAAGTTTGGTGAAAATTGGAAAAGTGGAAGTGGGACCGTAAGTCCGTATCCAAAAACAGCTCTAAAGATTTTCTTAAAATTTACTCCATAAACACTCTAATAGATGTCCTTTCGAATTATATAGTTGGTTAGTTCAGGAAAATTGGTAGGCTCCCGGTATAAATAGCTGAATTTCAAGTCTCGCAAGTGCGATTTTTTTTTTTTTTTTTTTTTTTAAGGCTGTACGGATTTTTTTTCAAACTCGCCATATTAACTCCCTTTTAAATATCCTTTTGTATGTAATTTTTGTTTTCCGATCAATAATTGAGTATGCCAAGTTTTGGTAAAAGATGGTATCTCAAAAACGGCTCTAACGATTTTTTGGAAAATTGTTGCATAAATCCATTACAGATATCCTTTCTCGTATAATACGTGGCTATTACAAGAAAATTCACAGTCATCATGCTCAGGTAGGTCACTTTTAGATCTCGGAAATTGGTGTTTCAAAAAATAACTACCATTTTTCCCCCTTTATTATTTCTTAACTCGCTATGCAAACTGTTTTACACGTCTATATATCAGTTTTAGTCCAGGCAACGAAGGCCAAAATTTGACGAATAGAGGAAAAAAATCATGTAGTTTTGAAATTTTACATAATCATAGCCGAGAGGGTCCTGAACAACATACTAAAAGTCCCCGCCCGTGGGGGCTGAGCGGGGGGCAGGGGGGCATTTAAGGGGGGCATTTTTCAGTTTTTATTAAATATCTTGAAAACTATCGCATTTAGAGAAAAATGTCAATCACAAAATTAATCTACGCAAAATTTCCTACAAAAATGTATATTACATTTTGTTTGTACGATCATTAGTTTAGAAGATATAGGGAGATGAAATAACACATTTTCTTGAAAAATTCTTTTTTGCAATAGTAAAATCAACTAAAGTGTGCAATTAAAAGGGTTCTTGTCAAATATTTTCTAATGTAAAAAACAAATATATACATAGGGAATATGCAAGGATAATACAGCATGTTTTGTATGTTTTAAATAATTTTAAGGCTAGTAGGCGTAAGTGGTGGTTTGAGTAAAAATCCAGATAACGAAGACCCAAAATCGATCAACATTAAAAAATATAGTGTAGCTTTGAAATTGAGCACAGTTATAAGGTTAAGTTTCCTGAACAAAAAACTAAAAGTCCCCGACCGTTGTGGGTGAGCGGGGGGCAGGGGGGGGGGCATTTAAGGGGGCAATTTTCAGTTTTTATTAAATATCTTGAAAACTATCGCATTTAGAGAAAAAATGTCAATTACAAAATTAATCTACGTAAAATTTCCTACAAAAATGTATATTACATTTTGTTTGTACGATCAAAAATTTAGAAGATATATGGGGATGATATAACACATTTTCTTGAAAAATACTTTTTTGCAATAGTAAAATTAACTAAATTGTGGAATTAAAAGGGTTCTGCTCAAATATTTTCTAATATACAAAACAAATATATACATAGGGAGTAAGGATAATACAGCATGTTTTGTAAGTTTTAAATAATTTTAAGGCTAGTAGGCGTAAGTGGTGGTTTGAGTAAAAATCCAGATAACGAAGACCCAAAATCGATCAACATTAAAAAATAACGTGTAGCTTTGAAATTGAGCACAGTTATAAGGTTAAGTTTACTGAACAACATACTAAAAGTCCCCAACCCTATTCTGTGTTATTTATTTATTTTTTTTATGTTATTTGCAATAGTAATAATAACTATATTTCGTAATTAAAAAAGTTCAGGTTAAATATTTTTTACTCATACAAATAAATATTTGTATATAAATATTTGTATGTGTGTGTGTGCGCGCAATGCACCAAGTTTAAAGAGTGGAAGTCAAAATATACAAATCGAAAAATTCCACTTTTCTGTAAGATATTCGTAAAATACAAAGCAACGGCTATCACATTGCATGGGGAAGCGAAACAAAGGGTTTTCGCTAGTACTGCAATAGAACGGAGCAAATTCTCCGAATTTTTATCGTTAAAGACTGAAAAAACATGTGGAAGGTGTAACTAATGTGTAAAATGCAATACTTATATTTCAAATGTAAAGGTTAAACGAAGGGTAATGGACAGGTTTCGATAAGGATACCCCTTCGCTTTGTAATGAGTGTGCTCTATGAATTGTGAGAACGTTTGTTACATATTCTTATTTCATTTCTCTTACGTTTAGTGTGTATTTAATGTTTCTTCTGAATTTTTTGCGATTACTTAGTGTATCGATATGGCAGAAAAATGTTTAATATGTGAAAATGATATAGTGATTGATGTATGCAACATAAATGAGAAAGGAATAGAGGGATTAGTAAAAGCGAGCATTTCAAGAAAAGATGGAAAAGATGAAATTTTTAGAGGTAGAAAAATGATTGTTCTGCATTCTTCTTGTAAAAAACATTACACAAGACCTCAGACAATCGCAAGAGACTTGAAACTATCTGAATCACGACAACAATCATCCATATACTTTAAAACTAGTTGGCATAGGTGGACTCTGCTCAGTTCCCCATCATATTTATACTCTCAGAAATTTCTAGTGCGAGACATATTACTAGTGGATCTGCAGATCAGGAGCCTCAACGTCCTATTTGCATCAGACATTATTCAATAGGTCATTTTTATTTATTCCTTATTATATAATAGTATATATTGATTCGATCGACTTATTACCAAAATCAAATACATTCCTGAGGGGGGCGGCAGCCCCCCTCAACCCCCCGTTGTATCTCTCTTTGTATACCTATTTGTATATGATATAAAGTGTTACGAAATTGTAAATAATTGCATTTATTTTTGTATAAATTCTTTCAAAGAGGTTTAGTAAGTTGATAAAATGCTAATTTTGTGCCTTTATAGTCGTTTTAGCGTTAAAATAGCCAAATTTTTCTTTAAAAACGCATTAAAAAGCTCCTATAAGGGAAGAAATAAATTTGGCGCCAAATTTGCCGACTATTTCCCTCCTTGGCGATTTTTTTTGGCGATCTTGGCGAGAAAATCCTTATTAGGGATATACCAAATATGGAAGTTCTAATCTCATTGGCTGATGTGATACGAGAATTTTCCAGAACAGTCTGTTTTCGATAGAAAAGTATAAAAGGAGCATTATTTTCGCCAAGGCGGTCAGTCTCAGATCTATATCAGTTTCGTCAAATGCTTGCTCAATGGGCTCATGAATATGTGTACCAAATTGCAAGTCAATAGCGTTATTTTGGGGGCCGCTATCGCGGTACATACAAATTCTTACTCTTCTATTATACTTTAAAATAAATAGAGAGTAATCTAAATATTTATACTAAAATATTGTTAATTTTTTTAATGCATGCTTGCTATAAGTAATTTTAAAGTATTTTAATGTATCATAACATTCACATTTTATGTATTTTATATCTACTATCACTTACAGAGGATTTAAAGAAAATGCAACTTTTAGTATGTTGTTCAAGACACTTAACCTTATAACTGTGCTCAGTATCAAAGCTATAAGATTTTTTTTTATGTTGATCGGTTTTGGGTCTTCGTTATCTGGATTTTTACCTAAATACCACATGCGCCTACTAACCTTAAAATTATTTAAAACGTACAAAACATGCTGTATTATCCTTACATATTCCCTATGCATATATTTGTTTTGTACATTAGAAAATATTTTATCAGAACCCTTTTAATTCCACAATTTAGTTGATTTTACTATTGCAAAAAAAAAAAAAAAAAAGAATTTTTCAAGAAAATGTGTTATTTCGTTCCCCTATATCTTCTAAACTATTGATCATACAAACAAAATAGAATATACAATTTTTTTAGGAAATTTCACGTAGATTAATTTTGCAATTGAGATTTTTTTTTTCTCTAAATGCGATAGTTTTCAAGATACTTAATAAAAACTGAAATGTGCCCCCTTTAAATGCCCCACCCACCCATGATTAGGGTCTTTTAGTATGTTATTCAGGACACTTAACTTTATAACTGTGCTCAATTTCTAAGCTAGGGGTTTTTTTTTTTTTTTAGTTCCCCATCATACTATAGGTATGGGGAACTTAGGTAATCGTGAAAAATTTCGACCTCGGTTTTTTCACTTTTTTATACGTTTTCAGGTGTGAGGAATCCGAAAATGACAAAATTTGTATGGTGTCTGTCTGTAGGGTGTCTGTTAGTGTGTCAGTCCGTTAGTGTGTCAGTGTGTTAGTCGGTTAGTTTGTTAGTCTGTTAACACGATATCTCACGAACAAATGATCGCAGAGAGGTCAGATCAGTTTTAAAATATTACTTTCGATACTGGCAAGAACCCTATTTGCAACATTCGAATTAAAAAACTTCGTAAGTTAAGAGAAATTTACGATTTTCTTAACATGGGAGAATAGGACAAAATTTCACTTAAACGTGCATTAAATGGAAACCTTTTACTGTAAAAATGTCAGACCAGTTTTAAAATATCAGTTTTGATGCCAGAATGAACACCAGTAACTATAAATATGCTACTTTGAAAATTTCGCAAGTTATTGGAAATTTACGAATTTCTTAACAAGGCAGTATAGGGCAAAATTTCACATAAACGTTAATTTTTAGAGATATTTTCATCGTAATGATGTCAGACTACATTTTTAAATATTATTTTGGATACTGGCATGAATATCATAGACCATGATTTTCCAATAAAAAAAATTCGTAAGTTATTTGGAATTTACGATTTTCTTAAAATGGCAGAGAATAAGGCAAAATTGAGCATAAACTTCCATTTTGAGGATCATAAATACATTAGACAACTTCAAAATTACATTTATGATATTTGTTTGAACATGATTGAATACAAATATTCTAATAAGAAAATTTCGTAAGTTATTCGTAATTTACGATTTTATCAACATAGCGAAATTGCAAATTTTTCATATAAATATGAATTTTGAGGATTATTGCATTGGAAATAGTAGCATGAAAACTAAACAACAGAATTGTTCCCGATAAAATAAATTAATAGGTTAGATTAAGATAAATATATCCAAGTGAACGGTGGATAGCCTATTAGGCGGGGATTTCATTCTGTCACTGTATCAAGCTTTGGTCAAATTCATTTCTTTTAATATGATTATAATATGTCTCCCACTAGAAGTTTATGAGAACATAAATATGATGGGAAACTGAGCAGAGTCCACCTATGCCAACTAGTTTTTTTTTTTTTTTTTTTTTTTTTTTTTTTATGTTGATCGGTTTTGGGTCTTCGTTATCTAGATTTTTACTCAAACCGCCACTTGCGCCTGCTAGCCTTAAAATTATTTAAAACTTACAAAACATGCTGTATTATCCTTGCATATTCCCTATATATATATTTGTTTTTTTACATTAGAAAATATTTGACAAGAACCCTTTTAATTGCACACTTTAGTTGATTTTACTATTGCAAAAAAGAATTTTTCAAGAAAATGTGTTATTTCATCTCCCTATATCTTCTAAACTAATGATCGTACAAACAAAATGTAATATACATTTTTGTAGGAAATTTTGCGTAGATTAATTTTGTGATTGACATTTTTCTCTAAATGCGATAGTTTTTAAGATATGTAATAAAAACTGAAAATTGCCCCCCTAAAATACCCCCGCTCACCCCCCACGGGCGGGGACTTTTAGTATGTTGTTCAGGACCCTCTCGGCTATGAGTGTGCAAAACTTCAAAACTACACGATTTTTTTTTTTCTATTTTTCCTATTTTGACTGGACTTATCCAGATTTTTACTCAAACCGCCACTTGCGCCTACTAGCCTTAAAATTATTTAAAACTTACAAAACATGCTGTATTATCCTTGCATATTCCCTATGTATATACTTGTTTTTTACATTAGAAAATATTTGAAAAGAACCCTTTTAATTGCACACTTTAGTTGATTTTACTATTGCAAAAAAGAATTTTTCAAGAAAATGTGTTATTTCATCTCCCTATATCTTCCAAACTAATGATCGTACAAACAAAATGTAACATACATTTTTATAGGAAATTTTACGTAGATTAATTTTGTAATTGACATTATTTCTCTAAATGCGATAGTTTTTAAGATATTTAATAAAAACTGAAAATTGCCCGTTTAAATGCCCCCCCCTGCTCCCCGCTCACCCCACCCCCCCCACGGGCGAGGACTTTTAGTATGTTGTTCAGGACCCCCTCGGCTAAGAGTATGCAAAATTTCAAAACTACACGATTTTTTTCTTCTATTTTTCCTATTTTGACTGGACTATTTGTCAGGCGTCTACTTCGTTAGGTCAATTTTATGTTTTCTGATCACATTTTAAAAAAAAATGTATATTCTAATATGTGAAATAGTGGGTAATGGAAGTAGTGTGGTTGCTTCATACTATTTTTTTTTTTTAATTTTTTTTTTATTATTATTTATTTATTTTTATTTATTTATTTATTTATTTATTTTTTGTCGCAGATTTATGGATAGATAATTTTTTTAATGGTCAAAATATGTTCAGGACTCCTGAAATTGTGTAAATGTATTGACAGCTAGAAGGTGAAATGTTTTGAATCCAATATTTTATTTAATCTTGTACAAAGAAAAAAGTAAATAGGAGGATATTTCTACCAATCATAAAGGCTTCGAAAATTTTTACGAATCCAGTATTTTTTTTTTCTTTCTTATAAATACAGAACAAGGTTCACTATATCAATAACTTCAGTTTGTGGTTGTACTTTTCGCACTTCTTCTCGAAAGGGGGGGGGGGGAAAGAAAAAGGACAAAGGAGATCAAATGTGAGTAATTTCTAATACAAAGTTTGCAGGAAATGGGAGCAATTGTTTATAAAATTATTTCCAAGCAAAGAAACCACATTATTAGTTACACTTTACGCGGTGTTGTGACAGATGCGTACATGACATTTGCGTACAAGCTGAAAAAAGTGGCACT
The DNA here is from genome assembly GCA_963930645.1 of Salticus scenicus. NCBI lineage: Eukaryota > Metazoa > Arthropoda > Arachnida > Araneae > Salticidae > Salticus > Salticus scenicus. The sequence goes on from OZ005649.1 coordinate 252,059,986, forward strand.
TGCGTACATGTTCAGGTGGTTTAAATATTACAGATGCGTTTTCAAAAAACCTAGTGGCACTTGCGTACAACATTTCTTTCGCTTTATTTGAGGATCATTGCATGAAGGGGTTGTATCCATATGATGCAAACATTAAAACCTTTTTCTTTCTTTCTATTCTTTCCTTCTTTTTCTTTTCTTTTTACTTTCTCTTACCCATAGGGTCGAGAAAGTATTGTTTTAGGGTCAAATTTTCGAACGTGCGTTTTTGTTGTATCTACATGTTCTGAGGTCCCCTGAATACGAAAATCATGTTTTTAGCGAATGGTCTGTGTGTCTGTGTTATCAGCATATCTCAAGAACAAATAGTAGCAGAAATCCCAAACTCGGTATTCTAAATGTATATCATATAGGAATATTACAGAAAGCTTTTCGTTGGACTGCACAAAACCAAATGAAACGAATATATGTTTTTTTGTAATAGAGATAGTCAACTGGGAAAAAAAAAAATTGTGTATGTAGGAGCCCCGCCTCACCCCCTGGGGGGCGGGGGGGGGGGAAGTCCACCCTCGAGGGGAGTAAAGTTTCATGATGGGTATCTTTCAAAAGAGCTTACCGTATCTTTCAAAAGAGCTCACCAATACCTTTAAAACGAATAGTTGAACCATCGATCTGCGATGATTTAAAATAAAGTTATCGATTTTTTTCATTTTTAAACACACACAATTTTTTTTTGGGGGGGGGGGGGGAGAACGACAGGCATATAGGTGAACGTCAAATAATTACAGGAATTGGAATATGATTCAATTCGTTATTGATAAAGAAGAGACATCTTTTTTTAACTTTTTTTTTTCTTTATTGGAGAAATAGCATTTATAAGGACATTTATTGATCTTGACTCAGTGAATAAATAATTGAATCTCATTTCAGAAAGTAACTACGACTATTATAGCTTGCAACTTCTATATGCCTTAAGCTCATAACTTTGTCAGACGTAAGACTACATGCATAAGAGAAAATTCACGTATTTATATAAAAGTATTTATCTTCAAGTTTAACATATGGATACAACCCCTTTGTGTTACAAACGAAAAATACAGCGAAACAAATTTTGTACGGAAATGCCACTTGATTTTTCGAAAACAGATCTGTAACATTTGAAACACCTGGACTTGTACGCAAGTGTCACTAATTTCAGCTTGTACGCAAATGTCATGTACGCATCTGCCATATAACCCACTTTACGCACTCAAAGATTTCGCGCCTAATGACGTAAAGGTGCAGCTGACCTTTTCAGAATGATACATGGACACTGATTATAATTTATAAGCGTTTTTTAGAATTACGATAAAGAGAAATCACGCAGATGTATTTGTATATAATACAAACTTATTTTAAAGCTATATATAATATTTTAAAATATTAAAGGTTTTCGCTTATTATAAGATATGCATATGCAATTTTCAGAAATAAGTTCTAGATAAAAAAAAAAAAAAAAAAAAAAAAAAATCTGGAGTGAAACAACTACACGACTTTCATTACTTACCGTTGCATGTATTATATGCATTTTTTGGAGATAATATAATCAGAAGACATAAAATTAACCTAAAAAATTAGACACCTAAAAATTTTCTGGTAAGATAAAGCTTATACACATGTAAAGATATATAAAATAGATTTACATAACGAATTTAACTAGTATGTTGTGGCCACCACGAGACTTTCTTCTATATTTTCCTATACAAATTCACTCAGTAACAATAATTTAAAAAAAAAAAAGTGGGACTGACAAAATTTTGGGTAAAATGTGAAAATTTTTCTAAGTTTGTCAAAACACGGAAACCGTTGGACTTTGACAAAATTGGGGGGAAAATGCAAAAATTTGTTTAAGTTTGTCAGAACACGGAAACCGTGGGAGTTTGATTAAATTAAGGGGAAAAAAAAAAAAAAAAAAAAAAAGTGGGACTGACAAAATTTTGGGTAAAATGTGAAAATTTGTTAAAGTTTGTCAAAACACGGAAACCGTGGGAGTTTGATAAAGTTAAGGGGAGAGAAAAAACAAAAACAAAAGATTTTTTTTCTAAGTTTTTTTTTTGTAAAAAGAAAAAAAAAATCGATAACTTTGTTTTAAATTATCACAGATTTATAGTTCAACCATTCATTTTAAAGGTACTGACGAGACCTTTCGAAAGATACCCATCTTGAAAATTTTTGCCCTATATCACCCTGTTAAAAATTTAGAAAAAGCGGGATGGCAACGCAACCTGTAAGACGATTTTTACTAAAAGTTGATAGGCACTAATTTATGTCAAGGTGCAACTACATACCAATTTGTATGAAATTATGTGCAGTAGTTCCAGAGATACAGTTGCCACAAAATTTTGTCACACACACACAGAGACAGACATACAGACATTTTCTAAAAATGGTAAAATCGTGTTCTACAGCTCTCAAAACGTGTAAATCCATCAAAAACCCGAAATCGAAAATTTTTACGAATCCAATACTTTCTTCTATTGAAGATAGAAGAAAGTAAAAATGGTCAAATCGTGTTCTACAGCTCTCAAAACGTGTAAATCCATCAAAAACCCGAAGTCAAAAATTTTTACGAATCCAATACTTTCTTCTATTGAATATAGAAGAAAGTAAAAATGAAAAATGAATTCAGAAGACCTCAAAACTCATAGAAACACAAAAATGTCAAGTTTAAATTTTTCCATGATAATATTGTTCGGATATAATATATGATCGGAAATTAATTATATGTATTCTTTCATCATCCGTAATTGTATAAAGTTAACGAATCTCTCTTTTATTTAATCAGTCACAATACTTTTGTTAAAAGTCTGTTTAGCGCGTCCTTTAAGCATTTATTTATTACGAAATCCAAATTTATCAATTAATTTTTTTACTTTCTTCTATATTCAATAGTTATTCAAATAAAGTTATTGATTTTTCTCATTTTTTTTTCTTCTATATTCAATAGAAGAAAGTATTGGATTCGTAAAAATTTTCGACCTCGGGTTTTTGATGGATTTACACGTTTTGAGAGCTGTAGAACACGATTTGACCAGTTTTAGAAAATGTCTGTCTGTCTGTCAGTCTGTCTCTCTCTGTGTGTGTGTGTGACAAAATTTTGTGGCAACTGTATCTCAGGAACTACTGCGAAGAATTTCACACAAATTGGTTTGGACCAACTAAATACCAAGTTTGGTAAAATTTCGTTTTAAAAAAAAAAAAAAAAAAAAAAAAACGATTTTTTTTCTAAGTTTTTTTTTGTTAAAAGTAAAAAAATTCGATAACTTTGTTTTAAATTATCGCAGATTTATGGTTCAACCAATCGTTTTAAAGGTATTGACGAGATCTTTCGAATGATACCCATCTTCAAAATTTAACCCCCCGGGGGGGTACTTCCCCCCCAGGGGGTGGGGGGGGAACCGATGCCCCCATGCACAATTTTTTTTTCCTAGTTAACTACTACTATTATCAATAATTCATATTAATTTTACAAACACAAGTTTAAAATAACTCTCATTATGCCCATTTATACGGAATTTTGTCCTATGCTGCCATGTTAAAAATTTGCATAAAAGGCGATCACAGCGCCACCTGTTGAGTTATTGATCCCCAAATCATCTGGCCACCAGTTCATGTCAGGCTGCAACTTAATACCAAGTTTGGTTAAATTTCATTCATTGGTTCGTGAGATACAGCGTCCACAAAAAAATGATACAGACAGACACACAGACAGACAGACATTTTCTAAAAACTATCAATTCGTGTTCAGGACATCCCAAAGCGTGTAGATCCGTCAAAAAACGGAGGTCGAAAATTTTCGCGAATCCAATACTTTCTCTATATTACATATAGAAGTAGAAGAAAGTAAAAATAGTCAGAAGAAAAAAATCGGTTTAGCCGTTTTACGAAACATTAATTTCCGATATCTAAAACTAATCTACCTAATCAGGATGACTGCTAATTTACCTTTAATAACCGCGTTATACATAAGAACGGATATCTAAAATGGATTTATGTAACAGTTTTCAAGAAAATCATTAGAGCCGTTTTTAAGATACCGACTTTTGCCAAAAGTTGGCATACTCAATTATTGACTTGAAAACAATAATTACATACAAAAGGATATTTAAAAGGGAGTTAATATGGCGAGTATGAAAAACATTCTTACAGTCGTTTTTAGAGGAACACACTTGTGTTCCTGACTGTTCCTAGTTGAAAGACTTGAAATTGAGCTAATTATACAGGACTCTTATCAATTTTCCTCCATACTAGCCAACTATATCATTCGAAAGGACATTGAATAGAGTGTTTGTATAGCAACTTGGAAGAAAATGTTTAGAGTCGTTTTTGTGATACAGACTTACGATACCTATTCCGGTTTTCCAATTTTCACCAAACTTTGGAAAATTCATCTGTACACCAGGCCAGTCTCAATTCTGAAGTTTCGTAGTTCTATCTTTATTAGTTTCGGAGATATGATAGTCAGAAGATTCCCCAAAAATATATATATACATACACACGCACACACTGACCAATTGCCAAAAATTACTTTTTTGGACTTAGGAGACCTTAAAACATGTAAATCAGGTGAAAACTCGATATCGAATTTTCGGACCGAATACAATACTTCTTACAATTATTAATTACGGTAGTCGGGTAATGGAAGTAAAAAACCATAACAAAATTTTCTTCTATATCATCTATATAACAGCGTCATTTACTGTCTAACGAGCGCCCAAATGTTTTATGATAGTTTCTCACAAGGAAAATTTCGACTGTATATGTAACTTGGTGCGATTTTAACCATATGGAAAATAACTAATAATAAGAAAAATTGTTTGACATAATCATAACTATAATTGATGTAAACTAGAGTCCTGCGTATTGATTTTTTTGCGCTAGATTGAGTCATTTTTTCTGTAAAATTCATAAAATTTTAATTTTTAATTTCAAAACTCTAGAAAAATAAAATGACAGACTTCCATTTTCGACTATAAATATAAACATCTCATTTCAAAGGAACAGATTTGATATCTGTCGTCCATGGCAAAATAATAATAATAATAATAAAAGATGGCCAAATTATCTCACGAACATATTTAATTCCTTTCAAAAATCATGGTTATTTTAATAAAGTATATTAAGAGAGCAATCAGTAATATATGAAACAATATTTCGTACAATATATACGCATTATGAAAATATTCATCTGGCATGTATGTTTTCGCATTACGTTTTAATCGCCAAATACACAAAATGCCGAGGACGAACGGATATCAAATCTATGCCCATTCCGTTTCTAGAGTTTTGAAATTTAAAATTAAAATTTTGTCAATTTGACAGCAAAATAACTTAATCTGACACATGTGCACGATAACTAATTTGTAATTATACCCAAATATGGAGATTAAAATCGGGAAATAATTTTCCTCGATTTTTAATAATTTTTTACAAAACTTGGGGCTCTGCCCCCTGCTCGCTTTACTCACCAACCCCCGAGGGAGGCTTCGCCTCCCCCCGACTCACTTTACTTATTAACACATGCAGAGCTCTTCCCGCTTATTCTCGGCTTTCTTTCACTATAAAGGAATATTAATAGTGCACACTACAAGTCAAAAGCAGAAAATTATGGAAATCCTCATATTCAATGTCAAATTTATATATATAATATTTATATACATATATAATTTTTTTATAGAAAGAAATTCATAATATCTAGACCATTTTGCATTACAACTTTAGAATATGACCCTTTTTATTTATTTTTTACAACCTTAGATCCGGACCGCGGTACTCCAGGCGGTAAATCACCGAGCTCGTTATTGGAAGATTTCGGGCTCGGTTCTCAAGCCGGCCAGAGACAACACCCCCCTACCGGGTGTTGCCAAAGACCGTCTTGTATACTAATGGTGGCTGGTGCACGTAAAATATGTCGTGGCCGCAATATCCTCCATGTTCCCATCAAAATTATGCCTCTGGGGGCCACCGAAGCGGGGTAGCCATCCCCTTCGTATAGTACCAAAACTGTGGTGGCATGTCTCCGGAACATCCGTACGGGTGCGTCCCAGACCGTCGCCAATTATCCATAGAGCAGGAATGGTGCGACGTCAAACACAACCTACCTAATTATCTATCTACCTACAACCACGAATCCTATTTTAATTTTCCCGGATAAGAAAATTAATTTTCTTAGAAAAAAAGTTGATATTTATTTTCTTCCTTTTTTACATCCATGGTTTCGGGCCGCGATACTCTAGTCGGTAAAGCACCGAGCACGTAATTGGAAGATTGCCGATTCGATACTCTAGCCGGCCAAAGACCGTCGGGTACACTAATGGTGGCTGGTGTACATAAAATCTGTCGTGGCCGCAAAGTCCTCCATATTCTTATCTACACTATACCTCTGGGAATCACCAAAGCGGGGGGAGGATCCCCTCCGTGAAGGATCAAACTTGTGATGACATGCCTCCGGAACATCTCTAGGGGTGCGTCCCAGACTAACGCTAATTACCCATAGCGTAGTACTAGTACGACGTTAAATCCAACCTACCTACCTACATATGTACAGCCATGGATAATATATTTTCCTGTGTAAAATGACTTCATGACAGAAGAACAACGGCACTGGGAGAAACTTTTTTCAAAATGGCATATAGAGTACCTTCATAAACTTGTCGTTTTTAGTTAATAATGTTTTTAATTAAAATGATAGAAATTTCTAAGCAGCTGAAATGTCTTCCTTGGAGTATTGGGAACATATTGATACCTCTCATGACGCGAAGAACCCTGCCCTCCGCTAGAAGATGCTGTCGCAGACAAAAAAATTTGACGCTAGTGACAGTTACTTTTTTTTAATATATAGAGAAATCCTATGGACGATTAAGAAATTTTTTTAATTAGCCACAATGACGGTCAGTGACACCACACTTCGCTTGCGTATACCTTCTGTATATATAAGAAGAAAGCATAAGATTTGAAAAAACTTTTGGTTTTCGGTTTTCGATGAATTTACAGACTGAGATTTCCTTGCATTTGAATTAACTGAAATTGACTACTTATTTTTAAAAAGTGGAGCTATTACTATCTTCTGCATCTATCAAAGAAAAAATTGCGATTTTCTGTTTTTGCTGAATTTACGTGTTTTGAGATTTCCCTGCGTTTCAATTAACTGAAATTGACTACTTATTTTGAAAAAAGGGGATTTATTACTAGCTTCTACATGTGTATGAAGAAAGTAGAAGATACAGAAAAATTTCGATTTCCGGTTTTCAATGAATTTAAACGTTTTGAGAATTCCTGTCATTTTTATTAACTGAAACTTACTACTTATTTTTTAAAAAGTTGGTTTATTATTCTATCCTCTGCATATATAAGAAAAAAGCATAAGATTCAGAAAATTTTTAAATTTTCGGTTTTCGATGAATTTACACTTTTGAGATTTCCTTGCATTTTTATTAACTGAAACTGACAACTTATTTTTAAAAAAGTGGATTTATTATTCTATCCTCTGCATATATAAGAAAAAAGCATAAGATTCAGAAAAATTTTAAATTTTCGGTTTTCGATCAATTTACACGTTTTGAGATTTCCTTGCATTTTTATTAACTGAAATTGAGTACTTATTTTTTAAAAAGTGGATTTATTATTCTGTCTTCTGCATATATATAAAAAGAAAGTATAAGATGCAGAAAAAGTTTAGATTTTCGGTTTTCGATGAAGTTACACGTTTTGAGATTTCCTAAACATAATTCGATCTTGTTTAGAAAATACCTGTCTTTTTGCGTTCGAACACTGTACTTTATGAACCATTGAACTCAATTTAAACCGAACTTGATATTTGGTTGGACCTTGGTTTGAGTTAGTGCCGATCAGCTTTTGGGTTATATCACCGAACATTGCGATTACCTCTCATTTCAGAAAAAGCTCAGCATTTACAGCTACAGCATACCAAACTTAGTAAAATATATTAAATAAAACATTGCTGATTCACTTTGAATATACACTAACCAATTGCCTCACTTTTCTGGACTCGAGGTACATGTCATCAGGTCAAAACTGGATATCAAAACTAAATTTTTGGCTGAATACAATATTTCTGATTGTAGATATATATTTATAGATTTTCTGAGATATATTAGATGATATAACAATAAATATATATGATTTTTTTTTCGATGTAACTATAATAGCAGGCTTCGGTAATAGCTAGCTATATTTAAATGAATTTATTTGTTTTTTAATGAATAACAATTTTTTTTTTTTTTTTTTTTTTTTAATATATGTATATATATCACTTTATAAATAAAAACTAAAAAGAAAATTTCATTGAAATCACCCTAAACCTCGTTTCGGGTAACCGCTACCAACGGCATCGTTACTCCCCCCCCCCTCCCTTCGCGTTGTATCGGATCCAGATTTCCACTGCGCATGCAGAATCGTCTTTTCTGGACACTTCAATTTGGATATTTATCGGTTTACAAGTTGATCTGCTATTACAATTTAAAAATGGCTTTATCTCAGCATCCATTGAACATTTTAGTTATGGCACCATGTAATTTATAGCACTCGCACTGTCTACTATATTACCATATGATTAATAATATAACTAGTATGTTGTGGCCACCACAAGACTTTCTTCTATATTTTCCTATACAAATTCACTGACTAAAAATGATTTATTAAAATTATTATTTAAAAAAAATTATCTTCCATGATAATGCAGACGATTTCTATATCAGAAAAGTAGTATAACAGTAAATATTCAAAAAAAAGTCTATTTTATTCTCAATAATAATAATAATAATAATTACGATTTTTTTTTTTCAAAGTTTTTTTTCTTTAAAAGTTAAAAAAAAAAAAAAAAAAAAAAATTCGATAACTTTGTTTTACATTATCACAGATCTATAGTTCAACCATTCGTTTAAAAGGTATTGACGAGACCTTCCGAAAGATACCCATCTTGAAAATTTACTCCGCCCGGGGGAGGGCGACGCCCCCACATGCACAATTTTTTCCCCCTAGTTAACAACTACTTTTATCAATAATTCATATTAATTTTACAATCAAAAGTTAAAAATAACTCTCATTATGTACATTTATACGAAATTTTGTCCTATACTGCCATGTTAAAAATTTAGAAAAAATGCTATCACAGCGCCACCTATTGGGCGATTGATCCCTAAATCTAATCAGCACCAGTTTATGTCAGAGTCCAACTAAATACCAAGATTGGTTAAATTTCGTTCATTGGTTCGTGAGATACAGCCTCCAAAAATTTGTGATACACACACACACACACACAGACATTTTCTAAAAACTATCAAATCATGTTCAGCACATCCCAAAACGAGTAAATCCATCGAAAACCGGAGTTCGAAAATTTTCACGAATCCAATACTTTCTCTATATTACATATAGAAGAAAGTTTCCCGCCCGGGAGGGATAAATTTTCAAGATGGGTATCTTTCGAAAGGTCTCGTCAATACCTTTAAAACGAATGGTTGAATTGTAGATCTATGATAATTCAAAACAAAGTTATCGATTTTTTTTTGTTGTTGTTGTTACTTTTAACGGAAAAAAAAAAAAAAAAAAAAACTTGGGGAAAAAAAAAATCGTAATTTTTATTTATTTATTTATTTATTTTTATTTTTTTTTTTTTTTTATTGAGAATTAAATGGAACTACTTCTCTAATATGGAAATCGTCTGCATTATCATGGAAGAAAATTTTTTTAATAATAATTTTAATAAATTATTTTTACTGAGGGAATTTGTATAGGAAAATATAGAAGAAAGTCATGTGGTGGCCACAACATACTAGTTTAGTTAAATTAATAATATCAGACTTCAAGTATAATTATAAAGTATATTTTCTTTGCAAAAATTTCACTGTTACGTAATTCGCCGGTATAACTAAAGAAAGCCTGAACCGGGCTGAAAATAGTATAAAGTACTTGGTCGGATCGAGCTACTCTATTAAAATACATATAAATAGATTAGAATAAATGAGGAAAGTTATTTGATGTCATGTGAAAATGGAAAAAAAAAAATAATAATAATAAAAAAAGAAACACAAAAATAAAAAAAAAAGAAAGAAAGAATCAAAACAAAACAAAGCTTCGATGAAACCGCAATAAGGACGTGGCTGATTTTTGATTTATTCTTCCAAAAAGTCAATGATTCGTCAGTGTATCTGTCAATCTTCTCCACCTCCTGTCAAAACCACGTGGGACACTTTTTATCTGTTTTCAGCCGGCATCGGAATTTTTTTTTAAGTGAAGAGGGCCCAGGAGGAAATTTGAGGGGATTTGTGCCCAGAAAACAAAAGAAAATCCATAAAAACAATCTGTTTCTGTTTCTTTTCTTTTTTTATTATTCGCAATATTTCTTTTATTTTTTACATATTCCAGCTCCCAGTTTCTCATTTTCGTACCAAAACACCCCAAATAATAAAAATTATGCAGTGATTTTTTTTCAAAATGTTGGTGAGTGGAGTAAAATCTCAAAGCCTTCGCAAGAAAGTTTGACTGATTCACTCTTCGACGTGATGTTTGCTTTCAGTAATTCCCACCTTAAATGTTTTGGGCAGTAAAACATGAACAGTAAAATATCCTCCTTTGACACGTGTTAAAGATTACCACGCAAAATCACCATCGTCAAGAACACCGAAGTTCACTCTCTTATCGCAAAACTTGTACTAAAGGTGGACAATGACTAACGACTACAAGAAAAATAACCTTTAACATGTGTCAAAGCAAGAGATTTTACTGTTCATGATTTACTGCCCAAAACATTTAACGTGGGAGTTATTGAAAGCAAACGCCGTACAGTGAATCAGTCAAACTTTCTTGCGGGGGCTTTGAAACTTTACTCCACTCACCAACATTTTGAAAAAAAAATTTCATTGTATAATTTTTATTATTTTGGGTGTTTTGGTAAGAAAATGGCAAACGGGAAGCTGGAATATGTAAAAAAATAAGAGAAATATTGCGAAAAAGAAAAAGAAACAGAAACCGATTGTTTTTATTGTTTTTCTTTTGTTTTCTGAGCACAAAGCCTCTCAAATTTCCTCCTTACTACAAATGTTCGTGTTTTAGAACTTTCTACCTCAGTAGCTCTTTAGGTCAGAAGACATTTAACGTTTAAAATAATCATCGGTCCTCTCCAAATCAAACTGATGGATATAAAATTACCAAACACTGATAAAAATGAGGGAGGTGCAGGTGGGTGTATCTAGAAAACGGTGGGTGATTGGGCAAAATGGTGGTCCTATTCGGATTCAGGAGGTTATTTTACATAAGAATACGCTGAAATGGTGTCAGAGGCAATTTTCATGCCGATCAGTGTCATATATTTTCAAAATATCTGTTGTAAAAGTAAAAAAAAAAAAAAAAAAAAACTGAAAGAAAAATCGGGATTAAGTTTAACATTTGAAGGCAAAGGCATCTTTATCTATCTGTAATGAATCCTTAACACCCTTTTTCGATACTTTTTTCTTTTTTATTGTTGAAATTTTTTATTTTTTCCAAAGCTTACTTTAGAGAAAAATGAATAATTATTATTAAAACAAAACAAAAAAAGAAATATTTACGGTAAACTTATGTAAAATTTGATCAATATTCGATAATGGACATGCCCTTCAAATTTTAAGTTTATTTTTTTATTTCTTTGGAAATTATATGCAAATGAAAAATCATCGTTTAGAATTTGTTGAGGAGTCCTCATCCTCCCCCCTCGTAGTATTGTAAACTACATTCTACATCGCATGTTTTAAAGTAATGTTTTCTCTTTCCTTTAAGTATGCGCGCCATCCTGTTTAGTTATTGAAAACAGTTTCGTTAAACAGGTTGTGAAATGATAAGAAAAATGCTAGGGGTCAGTGAGGTGAAAGTCCTCGGTTTGGTGAGTGATGAGATTCAGAGAGAAGAGAAAAATTTTAGATAAAAATAAAACAGAGGATTCTGATTAAGAATTTTAAAAGAAGACATATGCATATGTACGCTTGTCTGTATATTTCTTACAGAAGGGTCACTTTCATAAAACTGGACGAAATTATTATTACATAAATTAGCCGTTTCTTTCAGAATTTTTTATTTTTTTTCAAATGTTATCTTTATCGGCTGCTTCTTTATATTTATGTCTCTCTAACTTTTATTAGAGAGAGAGAGAGGGGTGGGGGTGGGGGGGGGGATTGTTAACCGAAAAAAAAAGAAATCACTGAAACAATGTTACGCGGTAAAGTCTCCCGGAAAAATTGTGCAATCTTCTTCATAAATGAAAAAATCGGCTTTTTAATAACTTTCAGTTTTTAAAATTGTTTCTTCTATTTCCGTTTAGATGTAGCAAAAATATTATTACTATTACTATTATTACTTTTATTTTCAGATTTTTAATACGTATGAGCGAGAAAAGATTGCCAAGCGTGCAGTACCCACAATATTTTTTTAAATAACTAATTAAATTAATTAAAGTGATTTTTGCATTACTTTCAAATTCTTAATACATAACAATGAGGAAAGTTGTCTTTTATTAGGAAATACTCTATTTTTCTTTTCAATTCTGTTCTATATATATATCATTCTTATTATTTTTGAAAATGTATTATAATTGTCCCCTACCACCCTCTAATATATATATATAATGCAATGTTTGAAAAGGTTTTCGATACATATATATTGAACAATATATCTTTGCTATTCTTAGCTATATTGTTTTACGAAATCTTGCAGCTCTCTCTCTGCTTTAAAGAAGTACATGCTTCCTGACCCGATAATACTTCTAATTTTAAGCATTTTTTATTCCAATTAATATTCCTGTGGTCCTTTATTTATTATTTATTTATTTTTTCTTTTACTTTTGAACTGGATTCTTAATTCCTGAATCACTTTTAAGACTTTTAATGAGTTCCGTCATCCATTTTGTACGTCAATACGTCCTTTTACTCATGTGGGTGTAATTAATTTAAATTGGTTTTGACTCTTACTGGATCTATATGAATTGCAACATTTCTGTGCTAGTTTTTGTACTGTGTTACAATCAGTTTTATTTTTGTTGTGTTGGTTTTAGCGTGTATCTATTAAATGCTATAATTTTAAAGTCAAAATTTATTACAATATCTATCATTTATATATATATATATATTTATATTAATATTATTATTATTACTTTGAGTGAAAAAAAAAATTGAAACGAAAAAAAAATATATATATTACTTTAAGATTCTTAATACGTAATAGCTAGAAAAGCAATATTAAACATTATGCCTAATCTATTTTTTTTCGATCAATTAACATATTTTGTCTTGTATCATCAATTAATCCAGGATAAAAAAAAAAAAAAAAAAAAAAAAAAAAACTAAAAATTACCTAAAACACAGATAGTTTATTACTTTCATATTTTTAATACGCGATATCGAGCAAAAGTTGTCTTTTATAATAATAAATTATTTCATTGTGTAAATAAATCAAATATGTTTTTAAATTTTTGTCGTAGTGCATTTTTTAAAGCAATCTGCATTTAAAAAATAAAATGAAATAAAATAGTTATCAATATGTGCCCTTTTTCATTACTCATCATATTGTAGCTATGAAGATATTAGACAATCATAAAAATTTTCATCCTGGGTTTTTTTAAGATTTCTACATGCTTTGAGGTGGTGTGAGGAATTTAAAAATCATAAAACTGATATGGTTTCAGTTTTTTGGCTCGTTTGTGTGCTTGTTAATTAGCATGTATACACGACATCCCAAGAACTTTTTTTTTTTTCTTCAAGAAATTAGAAACTTCTTATACATTCAGAAATTAAAAACAAATCCATTTTTATTATCGATTTTAATGAATTTTAATTTAAAATAAAACTTTAAAATACTTGAATTTTTATATTTGAATATATACATATATAAATAATAATCGGTTATTATACATAAAAGCTAAGCAACAGATACAATGTCACTGAAACCACATAGACCAATAAGAATGAATTTATATATATATTATAAAAGCACCTATTAATACATACATACATATAAATAAATGTCATAAATCACCATTTTAACTCATAGAATATATGATTGATTTAGTTCTTATAAATTGAATTTATAAGTATCAGTAATTATAAAGTAAATTTTTTCACTTAATAAGACGGAAAACTCGAATGAAATATTAACAATTGGTGTATGGGTAGAAAATATTTCGAGAAAAATTACTCCATTATTTGCTGACGTTTCGAAATTCACCATCACACCATTTTTTTTTTTTTTTTTTTTTTTTTTTTTAGTTATTATTCTTTTTTTATTTATTTATTTATTTTTACGCATATAAAATGCTGAGGTGCCATTACCTTCTTTCGAAAAATAAACGAGAACAACAGTGAAAATAAATATGCGGCGCATAGATTACAAACATTTTCAAACACTGTACATACACATCTGTAATTATTCCATCTGTACACACGCGTAGTTTACTCATCAAATTTAACGTATTTGCCTTCATGGTGACACTTTATAAAACATTTAGTTTACAAATATGTATATATATTATATATATATATATATATATTTTTTTTTTTTTCCTTTCTTTCTTTTTTCTAATTTCTAAACGGTTTGAAATTTATATCATTTTATTTTTCAAAATTATTGTTAAAGAATTTTCAAATTAAACGATGAGAAAATACTTTCCGTGGATAGTCTTTCTAATAGTTCTTAGTTCCTATTCATGCAAGTTTTGGAGAAAATCACGAAAAAATCCGAATGGCTGTAACAATGAATGCTACTTGTGTTTGAACATGACACCTTACATTTACCAGATTTGTTAGTAGATCAACTCAGCCATTAGTGGGTCTGGTTGATAATGTAAATGAAATATGAAAGGTTAAAAAATTTGTTTTATTTGAAATTCATTCTTCGATTAAATTCGTTAGTATCAATACACCAATATATTATCAAGCACAACTAACTTTACACGATTTTGGTTGAAGTTTAAGTTTCTTAAAAGCTAATTTGTTGTTTTCGATGACTTGTAATTTAGTTTCAATATTAATGCTAGGTTTCGTTTTTCGTTCTAAAAAAAAAAAAGAAATGCATGCGTCAATATGTAGATTAATGCCAATTCTTTGCGCAAATCTACATCTGCGTGCGACATCCTCCTTGCATATCTATTGAAATATCTTCAGGCGAACATCGGAGAAAACCATGAAAAACTCGAATGGTTAGGCAAACATGCAGGGCCATGCTTAGTTAGACAGATGCGAAAAGTGCGGTCACACTAGGCCAGAAAATATAAGGAGTCGCAAATATTTGTTTCTTTTCCCTGGAATACTGCATCATATTACTTTTATTTAGAAAAGAAAAAAAAAAAAAAAAATTCAAAAATTAGGCTCTTTGAATAAAAAAAAAAAAAAAAAAAAAAAAAACACTACTTAGAAATGTAATCTAAAAATAATCTTTATTAACACTTTCCAACAAAGTATTTAAGATTTTGTCTCTCCGTGTGCTCCTGCTTTAATTTTCCGTTAATATTTTTAGAATGGGTTGAAAATGACAGGAATAGAGCAAACGTTATCGTATGCATAAACTCACAATAGAATTTTGAATCGCTATCATCTGAGAGAGGGCATTCCTTTAAAGTATATATTAATAACTTTACACTCTGTACAACGTAAAGAAATTGTCATAAATTATTCATATTTACAAAATACACCTACTTTTTTTCTAAGAATACGACAAAGTAAGTACTTATGATTGTTTACAGTCTCCCAAAATAAAATTCAATTACGTTATGGGATTCCATGGAAATTACTTAATGAAAAAATTCTGTAATGCTACACTTTTATTTTTATTATTATTTGGGGGGAATGGGGGAGGAGCATGTAATTTTAGATTATGTAGAGGGCTACATAAAAAACAGTCTACTTTATACTTTCCCTTTACAAATAAAGTTTTAAAGATAATTTTTGTGAAACTTCTTCACCTACAGTTGAAAAATAAAATAAGAACATAAAAATGTAATGCTGTAATAGAAATGAAGAATATAGGGGTTCGTAGTGTAATTTAGTTTTTTTTAAAGTTCATGTGTGACAGATCTACAATGAAGTGATGATTGTTTATTGCAGTGAAAGTTTTATGGGTATATTCTTATGGAAACACTGTATATGAATGTGATAGCTGTCATACGACACTGTTCTGTAGTGTAAAAATTATTTTTAAACTAGCCACATGTCTCTCATAGACAGGGCCGTTGACGGGGGGGGGGGGCACAGGGAACAACTGCCCAGGGGCCCGGGAGTTGGGGGGGGGGGGAGAAACAGAACAGAAGTGACAAAATTCTAAATTTTAAAATATGAAGTTTCACTTTTTTTTTTCTTAAAAAGTATGTACTTTCCACAATTCTAAAAACATGGAAAAAGGAACAAGAAATTTATATAAGAACCGCTTAGCAGTCGTAAATACTAGCGGCGATAATGAGCCCGCGTTGCGGCGAGACTTAGGTCCTAAATGGGATAGGGGAGCGATATTATTTTTACCTATGTTTTTACATGGGGGGGGGGGGGGGGCTAAGTGCTGCCTCTGGAAGTAGATGCAGGAAGGGTATTACTCATAGACAAATAAGATGTGGAATAATAAGGAAGCCTCATTTCCTTTTCTTTAATCGTTTCTTTAACGCATTTCACATTTGGAAAACCATTAGTATCAACTACTCAGAATTGAGTGGGTAAACTGTTGCTAGGAAAATTTCGCAATCAGTCAAAAAAATAAAAATAAAAATAAAAAAATAAATAAAACGAAGGAACAAAGCCAAAGAATTCCGAGTAGAATAGGAAAAATATTTCGTATGTGCAGAACTTCCTTCGAAAGTTTCTAGTCAACTCGTTACACTGCACGTAACCAACCTGATATATTCAAAGAAATTTCTAATTGGAAGGACGTTTTTGGTGTTTGGGAATAAGGCCGATTGGCTGTACTAGGGTCCAAGGCCGGAAAGGGAATGCCTTATGTGGAGGTTTTTCTAAGGAGTCCTAGCCCGTATTTACACAAGTTTCGTTGAAAACCACGAAAGACTCCGAACGGATAAATCGACGAGTGCGACCTAGGATCGAACCCGGCACCTCATGTCTACCAGCTATGAGCGCAGAACCGCTCAGCCGCTGGTGGGCTTCTAATTGGGATGAGAGCGACCAAATAAATGCACAAGAACTATAACTGGCCGGAGATTGATAAAAAGTTACATAGATGCAATGCAAGATAAAGATTTACTAAAAATGCAAAATTGTTGAGAAAGTATGAAGTAAAAATCACAAGTAAAAAATAATAATAAAACAGTGAATTTCATTTATAAAATTTTAGAGGAAAATTTAAAGCATCGTGAAATATACAGTGACCATTTTTTTCTTTTTACACGCACGCAAGATGAGAAGACATTAATAATAATAATAATAATAGAAATTCACTAGGGTTTAATTAAAAATATGCCTAAAATTTATAGAAAATAGGATTTTATTTTTAGACAAAACTTAACTTGAAATTTTTTATTTAATTGAGAAATGAAGTTATCTAAATATATAATCTGGAGCAATAGGAGAAAATATTGCACAGGATGGGAGGATTTTTCATTTAATCTAATGCAACAAAAGTTTTCTGAAAAAAAAAAAAATAATAATAATAATAATAATAAAAAAAAAAAAAGATATATATATATATATATATATATATATATATATATGTAATATGTATTTGAAAAAAAAAAAAGTTTCAATTATAAAATATACTTTGAATATCCCTCCTCTCAGATTTTTTTTTTTCTCCGCTGTATTCGAATGTCGTTATATGATTGTATAAAATATATTTTTCTAACAAATCAAAAATCTTATAAAACCAAAACGAAAGTTTCTTTTTTTTTTTTTTTTTTGCTTTTAAATATTAATCAATCGTAATAAAAATAGCTAAGTATTAACAAATATTAACATATCTTAAAAAATCGCAGAAAAAACTAGAATTTCTATATAGTTCAGCAACTTTTTTTTTTCTCTATATATTAGTTTAATAACAAATATTCTAATTTGTAGAGTTGCCTGAAAGATACACCCGTAACAATATGGTATTGCCGTGTTTGAAAAATGAATATACCTTCATATAATTCTTTCAATCCGATTTTTAAAAAAAAAGTCAAAACGTACATGTTTATAATTATTCATACTTCTAAATAGTGTTTCATTATCTAGTTCTAGTATTGATTTTTTGCAAGCACAAGGAATTAAATATATGTTTAGTTTAACAATAGTGATTATCTGAGTTGTGTAGAAAATAATAATCAAAAATTTTGTTTAGTTTTCATAATTTTTTATGTATCTATACTTTGAAATCAAAAGTAAATCATATGTAACTTGCACAATAAATTAATAAAAAAAATATATATGGCTCCTGCCAGTAGCTGAGATGTTCTCCTCTAGAAGCTGGTAGATAGGATATGTCGGGTTCAAACCTAGATCAGGTTCATCGGCCTAGACGTTTAGGTTTTCCTGTGTTTTTTTTTTTTTTTTTCCAAAATTTGCATGAATGCCATTTCTTTAACCTCTTAAATTTCAGAAAATGATCTAATTAAAATATTGTTGATATAGTATATTTTAAATTAGTCTTTAATGCTTTCCATTTTTTTCTTTTTTCAAGAAGCAAAAGTTTTAATTAAAGAAAGTTTTATTTACTGTGTTGTATCTATTTAAAATTTCAATCAATTCATTCCTAAAATCAAATAAATCAAATACAATGACTGAAGGTTCATGTCAGTAATTCATTATTCTAACTCCGGAGCAGAAACGGGAGTACAATCAATAAACTCTTATCTTTTATGCAGATCAAAAGGTGTTGTGAGTTGTGTAGTATTTCTGCTAAAAATGTTTGGTCAAGTGAAAGGATGAAACACATCGAAACTTGAAAGAGTAATCGCTGCTCATCGTTAGCCACCATAGTCAGTATTCATCTAAAAAAGAAACAGATGGGGGGGTCTGCATCTCATTTGGTGCTTTGCTTATCTCGCAAGCAGTGAGGCCCAATCTAATCTGTGCAATGTCCATTGGCCGCTGTCCATGGGGATGAGGGTAAAATATATGTAATTACCAAAATTCTCATTTAGGAACATGGTTAACAAACGCAAACGCTAAACATTACTTTTTACATTCAGATTGTATATTTTGATAAATGAAAAGAAGAAAATTATCAATGATTTTGCAATAAAAAAAGCAAGAAAGATCCATTTCTAAAAAAAAAAAAAAAAAAAAAAAAAAAATACTATAACTTTTTTTTTTCTTATATATATGTGTGTGTGCATACAATATTTTTGAAACTTTCGGTATACATGTGTATTCAGAAGATACACTAAGCGACAAAAAGAAAAAAAAAAAAAAAAGCCGCGCTGCAGAAAAAATGAAGTATACCTTTTTTATTTGCAATAACTTTAAATAAAAGGTTGAAACAAATAAAACTATCATGTTTGCATAATATCAAAGGTACGAAATTATAGCTGTCTACATTTTCGATTTAATAATTCGCTTTATTACACTCTACGAAATACTTTTTAAAAATCTGCATAAAATTTTCTTTTTGAACATAATGCAATAACCATACACTTTGTATTCTATTATTATTTATTATATGAAATAAACAAGTTATATTTTAATATATGAAATAAAATAATTTATTTGTTAGATCTAAGCAATTTTTTGTTAAAAATACGTATTCTGCATTGGGTTAATTCCACCTTTATATGGAACTACTGCTTTAATGCGCAATGGCATAGTTTTATACAGTATTTTAATATAAATTTCAGAAATTTCACTGTGCCAAATATGACAAATATTTTTTTCTAGTTCTGCCAGAGCTGTAGGCTGCAAATTTCGAATCCTCTCCCCTCTCCCCCGCCTTTTTATAGATAAAACATTTCGAGCGGATTCTGAATTTTGTATTCTAGTATTCTTGAATTCTAGGTTTTTGCTTCACCTGTGAGATTTCTGTATTTTACTTCCTTTCTTGTTCCTACTTTTATTTTAACGTATCTGAACCTAAATATTTTAAGCAACACCATTCATACTAATAGTGTGCATGAACTGGATGTTCAAATTTACAGTTTTGTAAGGATGTAATAATAATAATATATAAACTGAATATCGTATTTGGAAAAGCATAAAATTGTTTTAATTTTTCTTAGAAATGTTTATTGCAATAACTGTGAATATTTTAATAAGAAGAAATTTAAAAGGAAAAAAAAAAGAGTATTTTAATAATTTCTTTTTTAGATATATAAATTAAGGATAATCAGAAAAATTTCATTCTTTTGATAATCATTTTGCATGAAAATAATTACAAAATAATTTTAGTTTGTCAAAATCCTGTAAAACTAAAAAAATTTCGAAATATGCTGAAATTATTTCTGTTCACTGTTTTAATGATGGTGTAAGTGTCAGACCTAAAGCCAGTTGACTAGGCTTGGACTGTATGGTGTGGTTTTAGCCCATATTTAAGCAAGTTAATAAAACAAAATGGAAAATCTTGAACAGCTAGGTCAAAGGGCGGCCTAGGATCAAACCCGGCACTTCCCGTCTACCAGTTTCGCCATTAGGACTGCTGTATTAGGGCTATTTCGAGGTCTAATAAAAAAGATATTCTATGATATTCTTTGTGGAATTTAACTTAGAGTGAAAAAAGATGTTATTATTTTCAGTATTATAGGTGCTCAGGGCGATGGATAGGTAATTTCAACAATTTGAATCAAATAAACGCACCACGGACACTGTATAGCAAGGTGCATTATCATCTGGAAATGCTGTTTGTGGAAATGTCCAAGATACCTCCAAAATAGTCGGTCAGGCACCACTTTTATAAAGACTGTGTTTTATTTCGAGTTAATTGATCCTTTGAGCATAAAAATTTGCCCGACTGTTTGAAAAGTTATGCACCTCCGTATCATAATGTACGGAAAATGTGTCACTGTTTTAAAAGTGCGATTTTCATTAAGTCGATCAAATTTTCGTTGTCAGATCTGCTTGTTTTCTTTAACTCGAAATAAGTTAAACTTGACTCATCAGAGAGAACCAGTTCAGCCCAATAATTAACTAACCATTTTTTAATTTTTTTAGTCTTCTGAGGTCTTGCATTCCCAATTCTCTTCACTAAGAATGGAATTTTTTTAAATTTTCTGCCATTTAAATGTGATTTGTTTAATAGTTGCTACACTGTAGTTAAAGAAATTATGCTGCTAAACACATTTCTGAGTCTCTTTTATGTTCTAAATGTTCTACAAACCGATTTTATAAGGAATAGCTTTTTAACTTATTGTCATCTCGCTTGGATGAGCAACATGGCCGCTTAAAACCAAATTTCCGGTTGAAACGGCTAAAAAATGTTATATCTTGTTAAAAACCTTTTTACCAATATTTCGTTAACATTTAATTAATTTGCCATCTCACGTATTAAAATATTTTTTGATTTTCCTTCAAAAATTATTCCTTTTTGTTTCATCGTTAACTGTCTTATTCTTACCATTTTCGAAATAATGTCTAAAATTACAATTTTCCTGACAATTGCATTTTGTTTTTAACACTGGACTCAAAGCTAAAGTGTATGTGGAGGACGACATAATAAAATCTGTTCGAAAATTTGCATTTTAAACGATAAAATTGGAGGTTGTAGAAGGCGAAAAGAAAAATATCCAAGTGCGGCTTTTTTTTTTTTTTTTTTTTTTTTTTTTTGTCGCTTAGTGTACATGAATAGTTTCCAAACCGTGGCCCTCAGCATTTAAAAGTAGCATCATTTCAACGACGAAAAAAACTTTGGAAGTAGGTTATTATACATAATCTCCTCAAGCACAATACAAATAAAAAGTTATTATTTTTCAGTTTTCTAGAATCGTATTCAAAAAGGCTGGAATCTGTACTCTACAAGAGCATTCTGATAATATACCATTTTTCTTAGGTTGATAAATCATCTTTCTGGGATCAAAATTTACTCACTTAAAAGAACTACTCACTGCTTAAGAAATACAAAAAACATAATTATATATATATATATATATATATATATATATATATATATATACTTCTTTTTTCTTTTTTTCTAATTTTTAATATGTATATTTAATAATAATAAAAAAAAACTTATAATAATAGCCCAAGTCATTATGCCTTTACTTTTGTTTGTTTAAAAAATTACTATTTTAAATCTTGTTAATCACAGAAAATAAAGTATTAAAAAAAAAAAAAAAAAAAATGGCAGAAAAGAAATTATCAGAAAACTTTCAGCCTATTACTGTCGGCAGCAAAATTATTCGAGCGCTAGCAATAATTCTTATATAAAAAGTACACTTTCACTTAGTACTGCTTTATTAAATAAATCCTTGTCGAGTCATGTTTTTAGGCAGTCTAAGAACATAATTCAACAAGGATTTATTTAATAAAACAGTATTAAGCGTACTTTTTTCGTATATGAATTGTTGCTAGCGCTCGAATAATTTTGCTGCCAATAGTATATACTTTTATGAATCTACTCAGCTCGCTCGGTAATTATTAATGTTCACTTCATTCAAAAGTTAATTTTTTAAATATTAAATTATAGACCAAACAGATTTTCAGGGGATAACTTATTAAATAAATAAAATTCAAGGTTGTCAAAAAGAAAAGCAGAATTTTTAAAAGAAATTTTTAGATTAAATTTCATTTTTTCAAATATATTACATTTATATTTGAATCATGATATCTTTATTTTAAAATTTTATATTTAACTTTAAAGTGCAATAGATAGTACATATATCAATCACTGATTGATCACAAAGTCTTCTTTTGTAAATTAATTATATTGAGAATGAAAAGCAAAGCAATTGTATGTTTTTGTCAGACTTCTTATTTAATCAAATTTCATTACATAAATGTATAGTTCGATAATGTACTACCTATTGTATCACTGTATTTCATTGGAGCTATTTGAAATACCACAGTACCCAAAAATTTAAACCATTTTTCGATTGCAATTTAAGAAGTGATTATGTGTAGGGGGGGGGGGGGCTTACTTTCATTTGCCCAGGGGCCCGTAATTCTTGTCACCGGCCCTACTCATAGACGAAGGCGATCGAAAAAATGAAAGATTACATAAATCACGTATGATGTTGCCTGGCACAGTAAAGAATGTGAAGCAGGGGCGTCGACTTTAAAAAAATGCTGTCGGTGCTCTGCTCAGGAACAAAGCTTGAGCGGGGGATGTACAGCCCCCTCCCCACCAATGTTTTTAAAAATATGGCGGCATATGAGATTTCTTTTCTATGTGCTGTTTTGCACCTGAAAGAGGTGGATCATAATTTTGTTAATAATGTTATCTGTGAAAAACGCTAAGATTCATGTAACACTGGCCTTCTCTGTCGACCAGCTGATTCACCGGCTAAGAAAAAATGTTGCATTAAAAAGTATGACTGTAGCAAATTCTCGCTCTGTGAGGGGCTGCGGCGCCTTCTTCCTGCTTCAGACACTTACAACAGCCTTTTTGCTTACCGTACAAACTACAAAGTACCCTTGAAAATTCTGACCGTATTTACGACTTAAAAAATAAAAAAAATAAATAAAAATCTGACCATAACAAATTCACGTACGGTTCAAATGGCAATTTTCCCGGTCTCAGACACTTACAACAGCATATTTATTTATGCAAATGATTTTTGAAATTTCTAATATTGGCGAATTACTGCAATGTAGCGACTGCGGCGCCCTTCTCCCTTTCAGACACCTACAACTGTTTCGAAAGTAAAAAGGGGATCTTTCTAAGTAGTCTAAGCTCGTATGTATACGTGTTTTAGAGAAAACCATGGAAAACTCCAAATGACTAGATCGGTGAGTGCTATCTGGGATCGAACCCGGCGCTTCTCGGTGAATTTTAAAAAGCCAAATTGCTTTGTGCCACTGTGAAAATCCGCTCTGTAAAATCTAGTTATTGAAAATTTTAATGAATGGCAATAAATTGCTTTCAGCTGTATCTTTAAATACTTGACAAAACACTTTATATTAATTTCATTGTAAGAAATCCAAGAAAATGTATTTTCCCTTTTACTTTGAGCCCACCAGCGGCCGAGCGGTTCTGCACTCAAAGCTGGTAGATGGGAGGTGCCGGGTTCGATCCCAGGTCGCGCTCATCGACCTAGCCGTTCGGAGTTTTCCGTGGTTTCCTCCGAAACTCGCGTAAATACGGGCTAGGACCCCTTAGAAAGACCCCCACGGAGAGCATTCCCCCTGTAGGCCTAGGACACATCACGAGTCAATCGGCCTTAAATCCTACAACCAACCCTTTTACTTTGAAATTTCCTTCTGGAGGATCCTTTTTTGAACCCTGTTTCAGGTTGAATATTCGATTAATTTGGCTTTGAATAAGAATTATTTTTATTCGGTGATGTTGATAATCTTATTTAAAAAAAAGAAAGAAAGAAAGAAAGAAAGAAATTTATCCATCTTTTTAAAGCATGTAAGAATAAATTAGCATGATATTTAGGATGTTAAGCACTGTTAAATAACCTACTGATTGTATGACTGATTCTAAACTATAAAAGAAAATGTGAAAGTCGATATTTTCTAAATTAATCTGTTTAGTCTGACATTTCCATTATTCCTAGCCAAACAGAAAAAAGCCAATTGGAATTCTTTAAATAATCCTCATTGTGATTCCCTATCGTTAATAACATTGAAAGTCCTCCTATCCTTCTGAAATCGGCGACAGGACTTCGCTTTCTACTTTATGGTAAAACCAGATGTTTACAAACACATGTTTACTATTCATTTAAACGTATATTGCCTGTAAAGAATAGTTACCTTGAAAAGTTAACTGAAAAGGGGAAAAATACAAAGAGAAAGAGTGATTAAAAAATAAATCGCAAGTGTGCCTGCCGCTTTAAGCTGGTGTTATAATTTCTTTAACATAACTAAATAAATTATTTAAAGGAGAAAGCTAAAATATTTAATAGGTTATATTTAATAGTATTATTTAAATATTGATTTTAAAATTCTTATTGTAACTTTTAGAAAGTTAAAATTTACGATACTTATTCTTAAACTTTAAAGTGTAATTTTTATATCAGCACCATAAGATTATAATTTTAAAAGATGTGAAAGAAAACCTAAATTAAACATTAGAAAAACAAAATTTTAAATATTATACTTCCTTCAAGACATTTTCATTGAATTTTAATGCATAGAGGAATTTTAACCATATATATTCCTTTAAAAATAGTTGGTAATATTAATAATTTTGTTATCTCCGATTTTTACACTTATTGTCATGGCAAACCTTGGGATTTCATTTTTAATATATGAAGTATACTTAAATTTTGTATATTGAAATTTCATGAAATTTATCCCTCCTCCCTCCAACCAAAAGAGAATTGATTAAAGCAAATGGTTTTAAACCGATTAAGGGCAATGCGAAATATTCAAACAAGGGTGTTTTAAACTTTATGCCGTGAAAAGATTTTAGTTGCACATCATTCGTCAAATTTTGACGGGTATTAACTAGTAATAATTAAAACTATTACGACGTTAGTTTTATATTTAAAAAAAAAATAATAAAAAATAAATAAAAAATAAATCATGTTATAAGTTTCATTTTTCAATACTTTTTATTCGCATGAGTAAAGAAATATTTCTTTTTATGTAAAAAATAAATAAATAAATAAATAAACATTAAGTAAAAATCGTCAACATTCAATTTTATTATCATCAGCTTGAAAATTTAATTTAAATAAATAATATTTAAGAAAAAAAAAAAAGAGAAAAATTGCATGAAATGTAATTTTTTAAAAGTTCTAATAGGAATATCGAAAATATATGTTGCAAATATGCACGAATTTCTTTTTGTAGAAGAGAATTTCTAAACTAAACGTGCCATAGTTTGTACTGTACGTCAAATACAGACAGGCAAATTATTTCTTCTATTAATATAGTACCTTTTCGAAATTTGAAATTTAGCACTGAAATAGCTCAAACATTCCGCGCAAATGGCTTTACTTACGCAATAGAGATATTCATCTTAGTACATCGCGAAAATGGGAAAAAAAAAAGTTATAAATAGCAATAGAAATAAACATAAGAATTAACATATAAATAAGTAAAATGTCGTCATGGAAATGTCAGTAAAATGTCGTTCCTTTAGCAATGTCTTATCTATTTACCTACACATTAATTTTTAATTCATATAATTAAAATTTTTCTACATTTCGAAATTCCTTCTTTTTAGGAACTTTTCTTTAGAATATGCCTAAAAAAGTCACAATTTTATAAACAGTTATTAATATTGCCTCACAAACACATAAACTAATATACTATTTGTTGATTTTTTTCTATATCAATCCATTTTTAGCTAAAATTTGTTCATCCGTGCGAAGCCGGACGGGTCCGCTAGTAATTATGAATTCATTTATGTAATACATAAAAATCTATTATTAATTGCATTAAATCAAATATGATTCAAAAATTAGTTTATATTTTCTTAAGTATTGTAATTACCGTTTTTTAATTAGTAAACAAAATAACTTTAAATTAACATCATCGTAACAGTATTTTATTAAGATTGTTAATGAATTTATTCAACATTACAGTGAAATAATTTTTTGAGCGACCATAAAACTAGTTTAGTTCGCTCTTACATTTGCTCTGTATAATGAATTTGAAATGAATATGAAATGTTATATGAAACATTTATTAAGTTTTCATTCATATTGCTCTAAGTGCTATCATCTCTCTATGTTTAAAAAAAATTCCATATGTGATTGTTTGTTGAATAGTTCTTATTTTTCTTCCTGGTTTTGATCATTTTAATGACGAATTATTATACATTAAGTAACTAAGCTACTTAATATGTAAGTTACATTGTTTGTAAGTTTAATTTGTTGTAAGAATACAAATTTCCTATATAGCACAAAATAATAATAATGATAGTAATAATAATTGTCTAAGATTTAAGTGTTTAAGGAATATTATGAATATTTTTCTTTTTTCTGAAGTATCTCAAAGTATTGAAAATAATTAAATAAAATGAAATGAAATATGAGAGAAATTAAAATACAAATTATAAATCAATGATGAAGATTGTGATATATATTTTATACAGATGTAACTTCCCCTCTAACATTCCATACACACCGTAGGACATATTTCTTATAATAGCTAATTCCTATCTGTTTCTTATTTTTCAAGTTTAGCTATGTAACAAATTTCATCTTTAATTCAATAATAAACTATAATATAAATTGTTGAGAGTTTTAATATAAAAATACATAATAACAAGATAGATTTTAATATAAAATGTTATTCATTTAAAAAAAAAAAAAAAAAAAAAAAACAGTTGATTTAAAGAAGAAGAAAAAACTGGGCAATTTTTACCGTTAGTATAATTTTGTGCCCCTCAGAAATTTTGTGCGCAAGGAATAAGTCTTGGGTTTCCATGCGATAGCCTTGGGTTCCTGAGCCCCGTTGGCTGTGCATTTTAGTTAAAATAATTTAAAAAAAAAATTAAAGCAAATGTATTGTTTACTTGTATGTTAATGCAGGGATGGAACACGGGCGCAGAATTCATACCGGAATCCGTTTAAGAAATTTCTCTACTTATAATATCGTTGATTTAAGAAGTAGAAAATTTTCTTACATGGATAGTGGTATGAATTCTGCGCCCGTGTTCCATCCCTGTTAATGTCGGCATATAGCATTAATTTTGTTCTAAAGAAAAGGTTGTTGATATTGTACATTTATAATTACATAATTAATAAATATTTTTCGAATTTGAGTGGGAAAAACAAAATTTCCTGAGCAGTTTAATAAATTGCTTAATTAGAATGTTTGCTCAAACTGTTTGTTAAATATTTATTGAATTCTATCTTGTGCTAAAATTTTCTACAAATCCTAGATATTTTCGAGGAAAAAACAGTTTTAAATGCAATATTTTTTCAAAAATTCAATATTTATGCATAATTCAATTCGAAATCATTACGAAAATTTCAGAACATTAAAACTGAAAATTTCAGAAAATTAAAACTGAAAATTTCAGAATATTATTTTATCAAAATTTTTGAATGAAAATAGAAATCTCTAAATTATTTTATCCATAATTTTAAAAATATTTTCAAAAGTACTTATAGGAAACATCAATCAAGTATTTCATTGAAAGATTTACAATTTCAGCAAAGGTAGATTTGAAAACTAGGAAAATGTAGTTTTAATTGCATGTAACAATAATAATAATAATAATAATAATAACATTTAATCATTTCTGATAATTAAACTTCTTTTTAACGATAGTTTTTTAATGACTGTAACGATTGAACTGTATCTACAAAACATAAGCGTAGGAAAGGGAGGGTGGGGCGGTCGCTGAGGGGAGTCAACCCCCCCCCCCATTAGTTATTACAAAATTTTCCTATAATCCACCCCCCAAAAAAAAAAATAAATAAATAAATAAATAAAAATAATAATAATAATAATAATAAAAATATATATATCACCCATTTAAAACCAAAATTAGAGTTTTATAAATGTTCATAATTGCTACTATTTTATAGTTAATACGAATAATCATTAAATATTAATTAACATTTAATTATTAATTGATTTTTTAGAATAATTTTGAGTCATTTTTAAAATGAAATTTTTTGAAGTTCTCCCATAATTTTTGAATTGCTAAGTGTGTGTGATATATATATTTTTTTTTTTCAGCTCTGGCTCAAAATCTAATATGTAAAATTTTATAATGTACCTTGACATATACTGATGTCAGTTGGTTTTCTGTGAAAATCGTCTAACATGTGCTGTTGTAATGCTACGATTTCTCACATTTTTGGAAGGCTATAGCTAAGCTTTTGATTGTGCATAGCTTCGAAAACTTGATATTTTAAACAGTGGCGTAGCGAAGGGGGGGGGGGGCAAGGGGGGTTATCATGCCCGGGCGCCTCTTGTAGAGGGGCGCCAAATGATCTTCAAGACAAACAAGTTTTCTCGTAAAATTTCATTTTTGTTTTGATCTATTTCTCGGAAATATACTTTAAATTAATATGTAATATAATTAAATGTTTGCGTTCTTGATTTGTCCGATAAAATATGTTATAAATAATATTTGAACACAGCTCGAATCATTAAAATGAAGAACGAAAAGGAAAATATAGTTTTACAAAGATATATATTCGTAAAAGGATTTCTGTTTTTAAAGAAAATAATCTAAATTTTTGGGGAAAAACCACTGCTTGTAAAACTCATCAATCAAGAAAGATCTATGAAAAGGACGGTATGTATCTTCCGATTTGAGGATCGACTTCCTTGGAAGTTTCAGGTTTCAGATAGCACTTGTTAAACATGTATATTCTGAGAAACTTCTAATTGGAAGACTATAAATGAGTATCCACAAGAGCTATTATTGACTGGATATTGATAAATTGAATAGAAATAAAGGCGATATATATATTTGAGATTTTACATGGGTGGTCTTAAAAAAAAAAAAATGCAAAACTGTTCTAAAAGTATAAAATAGAATCTACGAGCGAAATAAAAATAAAACACTAATTTTGAGATACAATATTTTTAAAAATCGGGGTGCTCTAAAAGAAGAAATGAATAAACTAAATTAGTTTAATAAGAGAATCACTTTTTTCACTTTATAAATAAAAACTTTAAAAATTTTATATTGCGTGAAAGTCATTTTTATAATAAAAGGCAGTTTAAAGAAATTGGTCGAACTCAACAAAGATTTATATCGTCGGGGTTAATACGACTGGCCTAGTAAGATCTGTAATCATTTAAATGTCATGAAATGAAAGACGAAACTAGAAACACAAACCCATTTGTAACTTTGACACTAATACAAATATAAAAATTAAAAACTCTGTCAAAGACAGAATTGAGATTAAGTGCGGAGAACTATTAATTTTAATCTGTAAAATTTTTAATTTTTAATTACTTTTTATCTCATCTTTTGACCGTAAAACTGGGCCACATACTTTTTAAAATGACTGAAATGAAGTAAAGCGAAGGCGAAGTGTTGCCATCCAAATTTCATACTTTAGTTAATTAAAAAAAAAAAATCTAATTGTCGTGTCAAAAAAACTGTTTGCACACCTGGATTCACAAAAATCGCCCCTTTCATTGGGTACCGAATTTGTAAGGACAGGACTGATATTTCTAATTTATTTTTACTGTTTTGGTGTTTTACAAGACTGGTATACAATAACTGGCAACGATGCAACGTTTTAATCCAGTTTGAAACTAATAGTCCTTCATCCTAAAAAGTGTACTCAACATTTGTGCAAACTGAATTTTATTTTTAGCGATTAAAAAAAAAAAAAAAAAAAAAAAAAAAAAAAAACATAAACTCATGTTTTTTTTTTTTTTTTTTTTTTTTTTAATTATTAAGGAAAAAATGTTTGAGTCATAGAAATATGCTTAATAAATGACTTTTCCCCCTTCTTTTGGCTCTTCAAATTTCGAATGTTATTCTGTAGAAGATAGTTTGATAACAAATTGAGAAAAAATTTAAAAATAAAAACGAAAGGAAATTCCTTGCTTTTAAATATTTATTACACCAAATATAATTAAAAATAGTTAATTGCACAGATATTAACATATCTTTTATCAAGTACAGTAAAATGTAAACTTCTTTATAGTTCAGCAAATTTTTAAAAATATTAAATTAATACATTTTCAAGCCGATAAAAGGGCCGTACATTCATTATTTACATTTTTTTGCTATTTGGTGTTAATTATTTGCCAGAGGTATAGGTATTAAGTGCATGTTTAGTTTACAGTTTTGATATTCTGAGTTACGTGGAAAATATGATCAAGAATTTTTTTTATTTCTACAAATCTCCATGTATTTATGCTTTAAGGTAAAAGTCATAGGGAAAATTTATCAATGGAAACTTACTGAATAAAGTGTTCCTTTCCAGTAGGGGGGGGGGGGGCACCGAAGCGGGAGAGCCATCCCTACCGTGGAGGATCAAAATTGTGATGGCATGCCTCCGGACCACCTCTAGGGGTGTGTCCCAGACCGTCGCCAATTGCCCATCTGCGCAGCACTAGTGCGACGTTAAACCCAACCATCTTTCCATCCAGTGGTAGAAATATTCTGCTCTCAATGTTGATAGCATAGCTGCCAACATCCTAATTAATTTTCTGTACTGCTGTTAGTACTCATCTTTTTTTCACATCAACGATCTTAGAGGTTTTTTTTTTTTTTTTATGTAATCATAATTACATTTAGAGAGAATTACTCTAAAAAGAAGCCAGTGCGAAAAAAGCGGCTGATACTAACAGTGCTATGAAGATATTGGTAAATTAAGATGTTGGCAACTATATGATAGACGGGAGGTCCCGAGTTCAGACCCAAATCGCACTCCTCGATCTAACCTAGCCATTCAGAACTTTTCGGGGTTTTCCCCGAAACTATCGTGAATATGGATTTTCTTATTTTTTCTTAACTACCTACATTTGGAGAGAATCACTCTAAAAATAAACCAGTGTGTAAAAAGCGGCGGACACTAATAGCATTACGGAATATTAACTAGAATGTTGGCATCTATGTGATACATGGCAGGTCTCGAATTCAAACCCAAGTCACACATATCGATCTAACTTAGCCATTCAGAAGTTTTCGTGGTTTCTCCTGAAATTAACGTGAATATGGATTTTCTTATTTAACCTTAATTATATTTGGAAAGGATTACTCTAAAAATAAAACGGTGTGAAAAAAAAGGAGTATACTAATAGTACTACGGAATATTATTAGGATATTGGCAGCTATGTCATACACGGCAGGTCTCGAGTTCAAACCCAAGTCACACACATCGATCTAACTTAGCCATTCAGAAGTTTTTGTGGTTTCCCCTGAAATTAACGTGAATATGGATTTTCTTATTTAACCTTAATTATATTTGGAAAGGATTACTCTAAAAATAAAACAGTGTGAAAAAAGGGGAGTATACTAATAGTACTACGGAATGTTATTAGGATATTGGCAGCTATGTGATACGCGGGAGGTTCCGAGTTCAAACCCAAGTCACACACATCGATCTAATCTAGCCATTCAGACGTTTTCGTGGTTTTCTCCGAAATTAGCGTGAATATGGATTTCTTATTAATTCTTAATTATATTTGGAAAGGATTACTCTAAAAATAAAACGGTATGAAAAAAGTGGAGTATACTAATAGTACTACAGAATATTATTAGGATATTGGCAGCTATGTGATAGACGGAAGGTCCCGAGTTCAAACCCAAGTCACATTCTTCGATCTAACCCAGCCATTAAGAATTTTTCGTAGTTTTTCCCGAAACTAGCATGACTATGGATTTTCTTATTTAATTTTAATTATATTTTGAGAGAATTACTCAAAAATAAACCAGTGTGAAAAAAGCGGCGGATACTAATAGTACTACTGAATATTAATTATGATGTTGGTAACTATGTGGCAGACGGAAGGTCCCGAGTTCTAGTTCAAATCCAAGTCACACTCCTCGATCTAACCTAGCCATTCAGACTTTTTCGAGGTTTTCCCCGAAACTATCGTGAATATGGATTTTCTTATTTAATCTTAATTATATTTGGAAAGGATTACTCTAAAAATAAAACTGTGTAATGCGAAAAAAGTGGAGAATATTAATAGTACTACGGAATATTATTAGGATATTGGCAGCTATGTGATAGACGGATGGTCTCGAGTTCAAACCCAAGTCACACTCCTCGATCTAACCTAGCCATTCAGAATTTTTCGTGGTTTTCCCCGAAACTAGCATGAATATGGATTTACTTATTTAATCTTAATTATATTTGGAGAGAATTACTCTAAAAATAAACCAGTGTGAAAAAAGCGGCGGATACTAATAGTACTACGGAATTTTAATTAGGATGTTGGCAGTTATGTGACAGACGGGAGGTTCCAAATTCAAACCTAAGTCACGATAACAGGCACACACACAGACCAACCGCTAAAGACCTGTTTTTAGAATTTGGAGGCACCTCATATTGTGAAAATATCACAAAAACTTAATTTCCAAAATTTGATTTAAAAACTATGTGCTTCTCTACCACACTTCGTAAGTGAAAGTTAAAAGAAGAAAAAAAAATGTGTTATTCTACAAATACTAACTGCATTGAACTCAAAAATTTTAAAGTGGAATTCGGAAAATTAATAAGTAAATAAAATAAAAAATCATAGATAGGTGGGGGGGGGGGGGCGCCGAAAAGGAATCCTGCCCCGAGCGCCAGTTATGCTTGCTACGCCACTGATTTGAAAGGGATATTATGAAATAACATGCTGATTCAATTAACTGCAATTCCGTGTACTAGAAATATGTCTGCTTCTATAGTTTATAAGTGCACAAAATTTAATATGTGAGATCACCATTATAAAAAGAAAACTCACCAAATTTGGGTGTGTATGAGTTTATGGGTGGCGCTGCTATAAATGACTTTCTGTGGCTTTGCATATGATTGAAATTCCACCAAATTGCATACGTGCAATTTTTATTGTAAAAAAAAAAACCTTTATTTTTTATGCGTGTTTGTTGGTACGTGGCACTCTTAAGAATGATACAGAAGAAAGTTTTGTTACGCACACAATATACTAGTTTTTTATATTATGTGTATTTAAAAAAAAATAATATCCTACAAAATTAATAAAGAATTTTTGTAATTTCTTTTTTCCTTACTTGGGCGTTTTTTTAATTTTTTTTTTTTTTTTAATCTCTATTATTTATTCTTTTATTTGAAACGTAATATTTGTTATAAGTAAATCGTTTATATTGCGAGTATTTTTAAATATTAGTTAACAAAATTTGTTTGAAATCAGCAAAAACTGATATAAAAACCATATTGTTTTACTTCTGATCTCCAGTTTCCCCAGCTATATCAAAACTACATTGCATTTATTTCTTAATCAGTAACAATTGAAGATATTTTTCTGGGAATAATTGATGATAATTTTTCGTAAAATGAAACTGAAGAGAAATAAAATTTTCGTTTGTCCCACCCCCTCCCGTAGATTTACAAAAATTCCAAATTACTGTGTTTTTCCTTAATAAGTTATATAAAATAAGAAGTTTCATTGAAATCAGTGAAAAGTTATATAAAAATCTTTTTGTGTGTGTGTGTGTGTGTGTCTTCCACTGCCAAAAAAGCCCTTCTTTACATATCTAAGGTATTTTTCTTTAATTATTATGAAATAATAATAAACAATCTTCTTGAAATTGAAAATTAAAATACTTTTTTATTTTTATTTTGTCCTCTTCTCCTTCCACAAACCACTAAATATATAAGAACTCTATAAATCCACCACCCCCCCTTTTTTTTTTTGCTCGATAAAAATGCCAACGAAAACAATGGAAACCAGAAAAAAAGGCATTGGTGAAAATTGTAACAGTAATTTCTAAATGAGTAGAGTTACGAATATCTGTGAAAATAAAGAGAGGTGAGTCTCTATGTTTATATGTGTGATTGACGTATGGGCTGGGCTTAAAAGAGTAGTTTTCAAATGAATACAACTAACTCACGACAGTCGTGTATATTTTGAAATTGAAGATAACATTTCCTCTTTGCTTTTAAGGTATGAAATACAAGTTCGCAATGATTTCTTTTAAAAAGAAATAAATATTTTTCTTTCTACAAATTAACTTTGGATGTAATTTAGTTGCTATATTTAGGGACGAAAACAGATATTACATTAAATTAATTTGTTATAATTTTAATAAAACAGTGTAGTTTTATGAATTAAAAAAGTTTATTTTAGCTCCGCTTTAATGATTTTCAGTGCAAAATCACAATTATAAGGACTGCTCGAATCTTAGTAATTTTTTTTTTTTTTTCAGTTATTTAAATTAATATTTTATGGGGTCTCTTTTTAGGGTGAAACAGTCAGACTTTCTCTCTGGTATATATATATATATACATATACTTTTTTTATTTTTTAATATTCAGTCTCAATACCATTCATACAGCATAGATGATATTTTGAATACATTTAAACTATTTAAAATTGCTTTCCACTTCCATGCACTTTTCTATTATGATAAGTTAAAGTTTTTTCAACTTTTAGGCCACGGGAAAGGCAATAATACAGAAGTTTCTTTCTTCAAACTATTTCCTATTGCTCTAGAAATATAGAAAAAATGTAAGTCTTGCTGAAAAAAATATTATTACCCCCTCAAAATCTAACAAAAATTTGAAAATTCCACGTTTAAAATTTAGTATGAATTTTCCAATATAAAAATTTCGTAAGTTATTGGAAATTTGCGAATTTCTTAACATGGCAGAATAGAGTAAAATTTCGCATATACGTCAATCTTGAGGGATATTTTCATCATAAATATGTCAAACCACTTTCGAAATATTATTTAGGATACTGGCATGAATATCATAGAGTATGATTTTTCCAATGTAAAAAATTCGTAAATTATTTGGAATTTACGATTTACTTAACATGGCAGAATAAGGCAAAATTGAGCATAAACTTTCATTTTGAGGATCATAAATACATTAGACAACTTCAAAATTACATTTATGATATTTGTTTGAACATGATTGAATACAAATATTCTAATAGGAAAATTTCGTAAATTATTCGTAATTTACGATGTTACCAACATAGCGAAATTGTAAATTTTTTATATAAATATGAATTTTCAGGGTTATTGCATTAGAAACAGTAGCATGAAAACTAAACAACGGAATTGACCCTGATAAAATAAATTAATAGATTATAATAAGTAAAATATATCGAAGTGAACGGTGGATATCCTATTAGGCGGGGATTTCATTTTGTCACTGTATGAAGATTTGTTCAAATTCTTTTTTTTTAACATGATTATAACATATCTCGCACTAGAAATTTATGAGAACATAAATATGATGGGGAACTGAGCAGAGTCCACCTATGCCAACTAGTTTCTTAGAAATTTATAACTTCTTCGATTCTATAATAGATTATTTCATAATAAACAAAATTCAATATGATGTCCTGCAAATGATGATGATGATGTTTTCTTCCTGCGTGAAAATATAGGACGGCGGTCCTAAAAAATTGATGAAACAATGATCTCATGTATGCCTATTAATTATATAGATAAATGGAAAAAAAAAAAAAACTATTTTGACATTAGCTTTATTCGAATTTTTTTATGACTCTGGTAATGAATTTATTTCCTTTTAAACCGGGAAAGTATTAAAAACTGTTTTGGGGGCAACATTGTTTCTTTCTTTTTAAAAAAATTTAAAGTTAAAATGGGGTTTTATTTAATATCTTTAGAACTAAAGACCTTACTGCGACGTTAAATAGATATTTGTCGGATTGATAAGTATGCCAACATTTGTAGCGATGGATGGAACAGTTTACTTTTAACTAATTAAAACCTGGTATAACACGACGTTTTTTTTATCAAAATAAAATCACGTTCCAGATTTTTTTTTGGAGTGGTCGTACCTCACACCGTTTGGGAGGCCTCTTGCTTATTATTATATGTAATATATATGTATGTATATATATTATAAAAAGTGACCTTCCAATTTGTTAGAAAAGCAAAGTTTTTGATCAGTACATTTTGCCTGTTTTAACTTATACTTCAAAAACTTGGTCTTTAACATGTAAAGCTATACAAAAATTTCAAATAAACCAGAGAAGCATAGAGAGATGCATGTTAGGATTTACCCGAAGAGACAAAAAGAGAAACACTTGAATTTGGAAATAAACAAAAGTTATTGATGGTATTTCTAGAGTCAAGAAGTTAAAATGGAGCTACGTTGGGTATCTTGCGAGCAGAAATGATGATAGATGGATCACCAAAGTTTTATTTTGGATGCCGAGAGATAAGAAAAGACCGAGGAAGAGACACTGTGTCGTTGGAGAGCTCGTTTAGAACGAGCAGAATGGAGAGGAACTACAGAAAATAGGGCAGTTTGGAATCACCTAAGAGAAGCCTTCATATTGCAGTAGATGATAAAGGCTGAAATTGATGTTTGATGATGATATAACGACGGAATAAATAATGTAACACATAATTGCTTCATTTGAATTTCAATAGCATTCATCACCATGCATTCTCAATTTCAAAGTAGTTTAATCAAATAAAACTGCAAAATGAATTTCAACTATTCGAAATATATACATACATTATTCTTAATTTAAACTCGTGTTTTATATTAAAAAAAAAAAAAAAAAAGATGTATATGGTATTATTTGTTAGTTTTAAATTGCGAAAAAAATGTTTCCCACAAATTTAATTTCAGCCTATATCTATTAAACAGTTAAAAATTTACTTTTGAGTACTGCATCGTTTTGGCAAAATTTTATTAAATCTCGTTCGCTTTAGTAAAATATAGATAATCAAAAAATTTTATTTATTCTTTTGTTTTTAAATAAGCTATGGCTTGTTAATACTTTGCTTTCAGAAAGTGCGAAAATTATAAAAATTCAAGTACCACATTTTTTTTTTTTTATAAATCTCATTTGCTTAAGTGTCTTTCGGACTTTGTGTTTCTTGCTACGTCATCAGTATTTCTGGTTCCACTCTTTCGAATTTGATGACCAAGCCCTCATCATACTCTCCAGCTTTGCTTTTAGCCCCTGCTTACTACAGTTCTGTATTCGCTACGTCCTGGCTTGTAGGTGCGGTGTGTTGTACATTACGTCCTAGGTTGCCGATGTATAATAAGTCTTCATTTGGCGGTATTGTCTTCATTTGTCTTCATTTATGTCCTTACTTGGGGGTGTGTAATGGATCTTAATTTGCCGGTGTGTATCTCGTCTTCATTTGCCTGTGTGTAAAAGGTCTTGATTTGCCGGTGTGTATCACGTCTTCATTTGCCTGTGTATAAAAGGTCTTCATTTGCCTGTGTGTAACAGGTCTTGATTTGCCGGTGTGTATCACGTCTTCATTTGCCTGTGTGTAAAAGGTCTTGATTTGCCGGTGTGTATCACGTCCTCATTTGCCTGTGTGTAAAAGGTCTTAACTTGCCGGTGTGTATTAGGTCCTAAAAGGGCGGTGTGTATGATTTTTCTTTTATGCTGTATTTATCAGAATATAATCCGTGTATTAATTTTATGCATGTCACCATATTTTTAATTTACCAATTTCGTTTTTTCTCAAAGCTAGATAAAATAAATAGTTTTACAGTTAAAATATGTAGTTATCTGCAGAATTATGCAATGTTATATAAATAACTGAGCTGCCCTTTATGCGTCTGTAAAATTATTTATTTTTGACATTTCAGGTGTAAAAAAAAATATATATATTTTATTCTGGATATTAGACACTAAATCCTTTTTATGGTATCAAATAATTGATTTTACTTTATTACACACTAGCCGCTTTTAGTAAACAACTGTTTCGCTACATAACTTATGGCAGTGTAAGTCTCTTACTCGAGAGTTTTGTAGTGCCATAACCACTAATCGAGTGTATTGCTTTAATGAACTGCAATATTGACAAACATTATCAGGCTTTTGGTGTACCGTAAAAAATACTGACTCTAATGACAAACTCCTGTTCATAAATGTCCGTGGTGTTTTCTTTCTTTGACAGACATTACCCGACTGTTCACGTATCTTGAAAAAACCCACCGTTTATGTTTCTACTTGCTAATCTTTCCAATCTGATGTATTGCATTAAGCTCCCGGGTCACTTACATAACTTAATTAAAATCATTATAGTAAAATATTAAATAATTTAACATCGCTAAAATTTCCGTTCTACATAACATTTAAAAGTAAAAAACCTCTCCCCCTCACCCCATCCCCCTCAAAAAAAAAAAAAAAAAAAAAGATTCCTCCCCCCCCCCTTTTTTTTATGACGTAAGTTTTCACCAACCCTAGGAAACAAAGCTCGAAAACAATATACAAAAATACCGTACTTATAAAAATATTATATAAACGTAAATTATTATATATATAAACGTAAATTATTTATTATTGCTAAAATTTCATTTCGATATATAGTATAAAAATAAATTCAAAAAAATGCCTTTTTTTTTTTCCCCCTTTCTTTTTATTTTAATGATGAAAATTTTACAAAATATTCCATTTTCACAGGTAAGTATAAAGAAAATTACAGAGTATATGCATCATAATTTATTTAATATAGTTATAATAGTTGTAAAATACCTAAGGCACCCATAAATTTATAGTCCATTATAAATTCATATTTTGACCTCTAGGGCCGCTGTGAAGCACGTTAAAATAGCATCAAAACCATTCAACCATTTAAATGCACAATATATTCTAGTCTAACACAAATCCTTTCATAACAAGAATTTTTCGCCGTAAGAGATGCTGCAATTTTTTTTTCTTTTTCTTTTTTACTTTCTCTCTCTCTCTCTCTCTTTTTTTTTTTTTTTTTTTTTACATAACAAAACACCAATATCACTTCATAAAATGGTTATAAATAATTACGTCTAATAAACATTATTTATTCATATAAATTAATTATTAAATACAGTTGATAATTTTCTTCCTAAAATAAAATATTGTAATAATTATTGATTAAAAATATTTAAAAGGTATTAAATCTAGCTGTTAAATAACTATTGCACATAAAACCTACAAAATGTGTACAGTAAGTATCATGAAAAAATCATATGTCAGCACTACGGATAATATAAATATTAAATAAGTATTAACAAATTCATCTAACCAGACTACATTCTTTAATAAACAAAGTTAAACTTTGCATGTAAAAATTAAATGCTAAACTAAGTATAATAAATGCATTTATAAAATCATTTTTAGGCAAATTCTATTATTCCTTTTATGTTGAGATTACCTTTTTAAAGAAAGCATAATAGCCCCAAACTAAGTAGGTTTAAAAAACTACTTTACTATTAACGTGGGAAAAAAAGTACAGTTTACTACAACGTAGTAAATAGTAATTATTTGCCCCTCCTTCATAAACAGGTTTCTCACCTGTTCATTCATCAATCGCCTGATATGTATTTTTACCGACCAAACGAGGACCTAAGACTTTCTATCATACACACATCTTTCTACCTCCCTTCTCCGACACACAATCTAGATACACACTTTGCTTTAAAATACCTCCAAATGAAGACTTCCTAAATTTTTTATTCTGTTAATGTCCAGATACTAAAAATCCATTATTAAATAGTATAAGATGCGAATCTTAAATTTTGGCAACTGAGGACGTCCCCATTTGCGTGTGTGTCCCGAGTTTGAAGGTGTGTATACACACGCAAGTCCCCGATTCGCACCCCTTGCCAACACACACAGACAGACAGACATTTTCTAAAAAGGGTCAAATCGTGTTCTACAGCTCTCAAAACGTGTAAATCCATCAAAAACCCGAGGTCGAAAATTTTTACGAATCCAATACTTTCTCTATATTACATATAGAAGAAAGTAAAAACAAAATTAATATTCGGCAGATGAAACAGTTTGTTTTAACGAACAGTCATTCTTTATCAACATTTTATAAATTTCTCACAAGTATAACATAATTAGTCTTAGTAATTAATAAGTTTTGAAAGTAGGGGATTTTTTTCACATGTCTACATTTTGTTCATTGAAGAAAACAGTCGCTTTGTGGGAGCGTTTTTGCCAGGAAGACATAAAATGAATTCAACTAACTTTTGCATATTTTTGTGAGGTGGTGGTAGTATGTTATCATTAAGGTCAATTGCCTGCACTAGGGCTCTAGGCCTGAGTAGGAGAGTCCTCCATGGGGTCTTTCTAAGAGGTCCTAGCCCATATTTACGCTAGTTTCGGAGAAAACCACGGAAAACTCTTAGCGGCTAATACAACAAGCGTGACAGTGTATCGAACCCAGCACCTCATGTATACCAGCTTTGAGGACAGAACCTCTCTGTCACTGGTGGGCCTATTTTTATTAGGAATATTATTCATACAAAAGTGAGAACAGACGTCAACCCACCACGTATCAACTGGAGCACCACCTTCATAATGATTTTATGACAATTTCAATAGTGATTCCGTGTTCCGGATCAAAGAACCGTACAAATACAGGGAATACTTTTATTTCTTCGTGTTTCAAAGAATCTGAAAAGACATAAACCATAATATGCTTTGGCAAGTGGCAAGTTTATTAGAAAGTTGTTCTTTTGCGAACCTAACGCAGAAAAAAGTTAGTGCTCACCGTTCGATACAGCCAACAGCCGATTGAGCTTCCCAATTTTGTGAAATTTTTTTAATTAAGGACTAAATCCTTTTCATTTGAAAAAGAGGACAGAGGACGAAAAGCATAAAAAAGGAGTTTTTAGTCCTGCGATGGTTTTTTCGTTTAAGAGGGCATAAGAATTGAAAAAGGAGACTGTCCTCTTAAAAAGAGAATGTCTGCTCCCATTACCTAAGATTAGCATGATTTTACGTTTTTAAATCGATATTATTATTATTTATTTATATTTTTATTCAATTTTTTTTTCTTTTGTTGCACCAAATATTGTAAGAATTCTATCTATATTTAGACCGAAATTTTACTCGCCACACTAAGATTTCCACTCGCCAATGGCGAACTGGCGAGCGGAAATTTCGCGCCCTGCACCAAAGTATTTGCAGTGTGAAAACCGGTGTTATTTGTAGGATTGAGAATAGCAACAATCTGACAGAAAATTTTAACAAAGTACCATGTTAGGCTTAATGATGTGTAATTGAAAGCTACTGAGTATAAGACATAAGTTGAATGGGTTTTATGTTGCACAGCTTAGAAGAATGATATAAGTTATTTCGTCCCTCGTAGCCACATAGAGCTATGAAATGGGCAATTCATGATGGCCTGGGATACACCCCTAGGTTATGTAACACTTGCTAAAGAATCCAGTTAAGGGCCCTCTTCACTCACCGCCGCCGGAAGCCGAAACTAATGCTATTCTATGGGAAAATTTTCTTTACAAATAACTTATTAACTAATACATATTTTTAAATTCTGTTTTCACATTCTGAAAGTTCCCGGCTGTAAAATTGACGCACCTTTTATAAAAAATTATTTTTTTATATTTTATTTTGAAGCTGCAAAATACGAATTTTCAATATGTGAAATTTTTTCATTTTGCAATTTCGAAATAAAATATTAAAAATTAAAAAAATACATTTTTAAAAAAGGTCCGTCAGTTTAACAGTTGGGAATTTTCTGAATGTGAAAACAGAATTTAAAAATATGTATTAGTTAATAAGTTATTTGTAAAGAAAAATTTCCCATAGAATAGCATTAGTTTCGGCTTCCGGCGTCGGTGAGTGAAGAGGGCCCTTAAGTCAAATTGCAGAAGATAACTAAATAAAATTGAATTAGAATTTACAAAAAAATTGGAAATGTTAGTAAAATTCAAAAAAGTAGAACAACATAGAAATAACATAATTATAATTGAAACAGGATTCGAAATCAATAGATTGTAATTTTAATAAATTAATGCCAAATTTTATTATACAAGAAATTTTCAAGATGTGATAGCTGTAATTCAAATTCAGTTTGAGGTTGAGTGAGTTTTACATTGCACAGTGCTATGCAATGGGAAATCGGCGACTGTCTGGAATCTACCTCATGGGTTGATTCTAAAGACATGTCATGGTCAGAACAATTTTGATCCTGCATCGAGGGGATGGCTCCCCGTTTTATATTTCCAATCAAATTCAATCAGATTTAGAAATTAGATAAACGTGATTTGTAAAGTCCCAATAAAAGTGATTGAATAATTTTATCAAATCAAAAATAAATTAAAACTAGTATGTGGTGGCCACCACAATACTGTCTTCTATATAATCTTATACAAATTCATGTAATACGGATTATTTATTAAGTTATTTATTAAAATTATTTTCTATGATTCAGATGATTTTTATCTCAGAGAAGTATAACACCAAATGCTGAAAGAATGTCAATTTTGTCTAAACATCAGAAGAAATGAGATTTTTTTTTTCTAAGATTTTTCTTTCATTAAAAATGAAAAAAATCTGTAATTTTGTTTTAAATTATCACAAATTTATGGTTCAACCATTCGTTTTAAAATATTGATGAGTTCTTTCAAAAGATACCCATTGGAAATTCATACATCAGGGGTGTACTTCATTCCCAGAGAAGAGGGGGGGGGGGGCGAAGCTCCTACATGCACACACTTTTCTTTCTAGTTTATTACTACTGTTATCAATAGTTCATATTAATTTTATAATCATGTGTTAAAAATAACTCCCATTATATACATTTATATGAAATTTTGTTCTATACTGCATGTTAAGAATTTAGAAAAAAAAAAAGAAATAGGATGACTTGTGCCACCTGCTGAGTAGTTGATACCCAAATTTAATCAGCACCATTTTAGGTCAGGTTCCAAATGGATACCAAGTTTGATTAAATTTTGTTCTTTAGTTTGTATGATACAGATCTACAAAATTTGTGATACATCCACACACACACACACATATTTTCTAAAACCGTCAAATCGTGTTCAGGACATGTCAAAATGTGTAAATCTAATGTGTAAAACTGAAGTTTATAAATTTTCATGAATCCAATACTTTCTTCTTATAAATATAGAAGAAAGTAACAAAATGAGATAATGTGTAAAGTTTCATACCAGTTTACTAAAATAGCAACATTGTAACATAAATAATTTGAAGATTTCTTGATTATACCATATAGAATTTCAGAATGTTATGAGAAATAGTCAAAAGAGATCTTTTTGTTTAAATGAGACTTCTGAAGATGCTGAAATAAAAAGAGCAAAGCAAAAAGCTGTCAATTAAAGAATACAAATTAATACAAGTTGCTTGAAAAATGTGGTGAAAAAATTATATGTTTTCCTGTGGAACATTAACCCCTTTGTTAAATCATATAAATGTGTCAACTAATTTGGTTCCAATAGTAATTTGGCTACTGACAAATGAAGGTTTAAATTGGGTGAGAGTATTGGTATATGATTGATGAGTTTAAAATTTTAAAAGCTACATCTATATATATAATAAAATCTTTTTGTAAAAAAAATAGAACCGACTCCAAGAAATGGGTATGAAATGAAATAGTAAATTGCGCCTAAAAGTATAAAATAATTTCCTTCGCCAAACCACCTATAACACTACAATTAATCATAACTTTTGAAGTCGGCGCAAAATTAAA
The DNA here is from genome assembly GCA_963930645.1 of Salticus scenicus. NCBI lineage: Eukaryota > Metazoa > Arthropoda > Arachnida > Araneae > Salticidae > Salticus > Salticus scenicus. The sequence continues at coordinate 252,104,089 of OZ005649.1, forward strand.
TAAAATTTAATTAGTTTTTAAAGGTCTGTTTCTAGATCGGTAGCAACAAATGCTGTTGTCTCGAATGATCCATTTTCATGTTTCCTTTATTATTTTATCACTGTATACAATTGGTTTATTAGTAGTATCTACATAGAACAGGGAACATTCCTTACAATGCGGTATTTATGTTTCTACGAAGTTAGAGTTTCCTTTGCAAATTTGGTATAACTTTGATAACTATCATACTTGGTGGCTTTTGGATTTGGCGATCAAAACATGTACGCAAGATGTATATTTTCATAATATATATTGTACGATGTATTGTTTCATATTCTTGATTACTCTCTTAATATACCTTATCAAACTAATCATGATATCCTAATGAAATTAAATATGTTTGCCAGAAAATTTTGCGATTTTTCTTTCACCAAGGACGTCGGATACCAGGATCTTCGCCAACTTTTGCTGCTTACGAAATCTTATTTGTTTTCTTGAATCAAAGTTGTTTTCGGCTGCGTTTTGCAGGTGACAATGTGAGATGTGTATATTGAATAGGATTTGATTTTTGTATTGAATAAAGTTATCAATTTTTATTTAATTTTGCGCCGACTTCAAAAGTTATGATTAATTGTAGTGTTTTAGGTGGTTTGGCGAAGGAAATTATTTTATACTTTTAGGCGCAATTTACTATTTCATTTCATACCCATTTCTTGGAGTCGGTTCTATTTTTTTTACAAAAAGATTTTATTTTTCTCTTTTCAGTGAAAATTTATTCATATAGCAGAACATCAGAAGACGTTCGACGGCAGCTTCACAAATCACAACTTCCAAGAAAAGTGACATAACTCAAAAAATGGTTTATGTCACTAAAAAATACATGAAATACACCCAATGTGAACAAAAAAGTTACATCTCCATCTAGAAAGTTATCCACTCGAGAGACAGTTGTGCCAGTTTTATTCTAGTCAAGTTATTTTTAAGTTGATTTTTCTCAAATGCTGCATTTTTAAGTTGTGACACTTTTCTTGCCTTTATCGGATATGAGCAAAAAACTATCTGTTGAATGAACATATGTTAAGTTAAAAAGTCTTTAGAAATGTAAAGGACGGATACGCTGTATTAGTGACCAAAAATTCTGTTAGGCATATATATTGAACTTTACACTGAATACGTGTCACCCGCTGTGCTGCAAATTGCTCAGCCTAAAGTTCAAACAAAGAGCAAAATATGCATTGCAGCTAACGGACAGAAGATTCAACATCGATACTTACATACTACTTTTACCAGTGTAGCTGCATGCGCTCAGCAGCTAGAGTGAGAACAGACTTTTGTGAGTATACTGTAATTTGTTTATATCTTAATGAAATCATAATGAAACCTATTTTAGGATAAGATCAATACAACAAAAAAGTATTAAAATTAAATCATCTCTTACGAAGTTAAAAGCTAACAAATTTCAACAACAACAACAATGAGAAACATGGTTTGTTTTGTGAACCTCTTCCTTTATGAAGTCGGTTTAAAACGTCTATGCGTTAATCGATGTGACCGCTTACAATAACCATACTTTGAATTTTACATAGCATAAATGTCACCCGCTACGCTACAACATATACCCATACACTACAAAAAATGTCGTTTAAGTGTGCACAAAATAGGAAATTGTGAACAAACAAATGCACGTTTTAAGCGTTCTGTTTTTAGCATAAATGTCTAAACTGTCTTTTCGTAATAAATCGATGATGCTCTGCAATTTTATAATTCACTTTTTTCCCTTGTCTTGAACCGTTTCCGAGATAGGAACTCTAACTCTACTGTTTTCCACCAGCATGTGACCGCTTACAGTAACAGTACTTTGAACCACAGAGTATACGTGTCATCCGCTACGCTGCAAAGTGTGCAACGTAGTTCAACTATGCACAATGTAGGAAATTGCGAACAGACAACTGCATGTTTTAAGCGTTCTATTTTTAGCAGTAATGTCTAAATTCTGTCTTTTTGTAGTAAATCGAGGGTGCTCTACAACTTTGTAATTAACTTTTCTCCCATCTTGAACCGTTTTTGAAATATGAGCGCTAATTCCGCTGTTTTTCACCAGATGGCGTTTTATTTTCTTTAGATTGCAAAAATATTACAATGGGATCTACATCAGACCAAGATCTTTACAACAAAACAAAAAGTATCAAGTAACCGTATTTTGAACTATATAGCGTATGTCTCACCAGCTACGCTACAACGTGTGCAATGTAGCTCAAGTGTGTATAGTGTAAGAAATTGCGAACAAACAAATGCCCGTTTTGAGCATTATATTTTTAGCATCAATGTCTAAACTATCTTTTCGTACTAAATCGATGATACTCTGCAATTTTATAATTCACTTTTCCACCCTGTCTTGAACCGTTTCCGAAATAGGAAAGCTAGCATGAATGTCTACACTATCTTTTTGTACTAAATCGATGCTACTTTTCAACTTTATAATTCACTTTTTCCTTTAGAACCGTTTTCGAGATAGGAAAACTAACTCCGCTATTTTACACCAGGTGGCGCAGCGGTTAAACCTTGTGCTGCATGGACCACTTTGCTATACTTACATACCATTTTTATAACTATAGCTGCAGCCGTTTAGCAGTTAAAAGAGTTGTGACTGACTTTTTTGGGCACCCTGTATTTTCTTTAGATCGTTAAGATATTACAATGGGACCTATTGCAGACCAAGACCTTTTCAACAAAACAAAAATGATCAAAATCGGAGCATCCGTTCAGAAGTTATGAGCTAACAAACATAAAAAAAACATACGGTTTGAATTGAGAACCTTCCTTCTTTTTTTGAAGTCGGTTAAAAATGAATGTTTGTCTGTATGTCCTTTATAAAATAGTAAACGGCTTGACCGATTTCAATCATTCCTTTTTTGTTTTTTTCCTTATAGGTCAGGGATGGTTTAGAAAAAAAAAAATTGAAAAAATTCGCCCCCCGAGGGGGGGCAAAACGTGAATTCAAAAAATCCTTCATATCTCAAACAAAAAAAGAGATATCCGTAAAATTTTTGCTTTAAAATATAGCTAATATAAATGTCTAAAAACCAATTTCTGGAATTTTCGAAATTCGGTCTCCAAGGGGGGGGGGGGGGCAAAACGGGATTTCACATGCGTAAAACGCGATTTCGCATAATCCTATATATCTCAAACAAAAAAAAAAAAAAAAAAAAAAAACAGATGTATGTGAAATTTTTGCTATAAAATATAGCTAATACAAATATCTAAAAACCAATTTCTGGAATTTTAAAAATTCAGCCCCCAGGTGGGGCAGCACAGGGGGAGGGGCAGCAGGGGCAAAAACAATTAGAAATACAGTTAGGCCTTTCAAAATTGGTACAGATAGGTTTCAACAGCCTGCAAATCGAATGGGGATGATATTTTCGAAAATGTAAAGTTATTAGAAGGGGAGAGGGGGGGGCAAAAAAAAATAGAAATATAGTTAGATCGTTCAAATTTGGTATGTAGAGGTTTTCGATACTTACAAATCGATTGCGGATATTTTCGAATTTGTAAAATTATTAGGAGGTGCAGGAAGGGGGTGGAGCGGTAAGGGGGGGGGGCTATGGGCAAAAACAAATAGAAATACAGTTAGGGCATTCAAAATTGTTACAGATAGGTTTTAAAGGCCTGCAAGTCGAATGGGGATATTTTCGAAAGTGTAAAGTTATTAGGAGGGGCGAGAAGGGGGGAGGGGATGGGGGGGGGGGGCAAAAAAATAAAAATAGAGTTAGATCGTTCAAAATTGGTACACAAATGGTTTTCGATACTTAAAATCGAATGCGGATATTTTTGAATTTGTAAAATTATTAGGAGGGGCGGTAAGTGCGTAAGTGGGGGCTATGGGCAAAAACAAATAGAAATGCAATCAGGCCGTTCAAAATTGGTACAGATTGGATTAAGAGGCCTGCAAGTCGAATGGGGATATTTTCGAAAGTGTAACGTTATTAGGAGGGAGGGGCGGAGGGGCAAAAAAAAATAAAATAGAGTTAGATCATTCAAAATTGGTACATAGAGGTTTTCGATACTTACAAATCGATTGCGGATATTTTCGAATTTTTTAAATTATTGGGAAGGGGGGGGGGAGAGAGTGGTGGGGCAAAAAAATAAAAATAGAGATAGATCGTTCAAAACTGGTGCATAGAGGTTTTTGATATTTACAAATCGATCGCGGATATTTTCGAATTTGTAAAATTATTAGGATAGACGGGAGGGGGGGCGAAGGGGGAAAATAACAGAAATATGAGTTAGAGCATTTTGGGAATTTTTTCCGAAGGCAGTGAGAACCCGGTGTGACATTTTTCCTAATCAGATTTTGTTTCGCTTTTTTTTTTTTTTTTTTTTTTTTTCACGTGATAAAAATTAATGCAATTTTGAGAATTCTGTAATTATAGTGATTCATTTAAAAATAGAGTCCAGCGAAGCGGGCGAAGCCTGCTAGTAGAAAATAAATAAAGTGTGAAATTTTTGCATAGGTTTGCTAGTTCTTTTTATTCCAGACACTGTCCAATGAATTAGAAACTTTAGATTAGCATCTTATTGGACCTCTTTTTGCATGGATAATAGCCCTTATTCATGAGGGTATGGATCTACAAGCTTCTGGAGTGCATTTATGTCCAGAGAATATCCTGCATTGGTTACACATATTTTAGTATATATATATATATATATAGGCCCTCTGTCTTCTTGAGGATTTTGGTCTTCTGACTTTTAACCTTCCATGAGGTTTTTCCTAGAATAGACAGCTCTTTCTCCAGCAGATTAAGGTTCCTATATCAAAAGGTTGGTTATGCTCGCTGGTGGGTTCTTTCTGTCCCTTGGGGATTACTGTTCTAAATAAGACAATACCCCAGTAACAATGTGTGAAGAAATAGAATTAAAAAAAAAAAAGTTACAAATAAAATGTTTGTTAAACAATGCAATTCATTATTTGGAGGTTATTATATTAAGAAATTCTTAAAATAATCTTACTTTGAAGAAAAAAAATTCGTAAAATTGAGCAATTCACAAAATGGAGGTTTGTATATTAGGTCAGTGTTTCCCAAGCTTTTCACTGTTATAGAACCCTTGTGAGAAAGTTCAGGTTCTGTGGAATCCCAACGTACCTTAAAATTTTTTGTGTTTTTTTATTAGCCTCTTAATGTATATGCTCAAGGTCATTCGAGTTCGCTAAACGGGCCGAACTGTGCATACTCGAGATAATTCGAGCGTCATCGTGTTTTATGCTGCTGCAATTTTTGCACTCAAATATATTTGAGAATTATTAGATGAGGTCTTCAGATTGGTAAATTTGTACAAAAGAAATTTTTATAGACTATATTGTATTATTATTTATAGACAGTATTGTATTGTTATGGACAGTTATTTTGTGTTTACTGAAAATAAAGCTGCATATGTTGAATTTTATTTTAGATTATATTTTAGTAAAATATACATTGAAAAATGAGTAATTCTGAATATGCAAATTTCTCAAAGTGTCTCAAACGAAATTGATAATTACGATAGTGATTCAGCAGATAGTTCAGAAGAGATATAGCCGTTGGTTGGAAACAGGTAAGCAATGTGAAACAAAAAGTAGCTCCCACAAGATATTGTGCTGTGTGTTATGCTAAAAAAGATAACAGGGAAATTAGAACGAAAAATCATGAAGTACGCATTGATTATTAACACTTTCCAACTGAGCATACTTGTTGTATCGTATAACTTTCAATATTCTTTGCCTGCTTTATCACACAGCAGACAGAAGGATTGAAAAGTGTACAGATTGACTAATTGAATTTAAAACCACTCTTAGACATTGTTGGGAAATGTTAAAAAAGCTTAACACAAAAGAAAATCCATCCGTTAGATTATAATTGCAGCCCTTAATGTATCTGAATATTTTAGTTTTACAGGACCTATTAATGTAATTTTAAATAGGGAATATTAAATAATAAACTTCATTAATATAAATAATTTTTTTTTTAATTCTGAAAATATTTACGGACGCTGGCGTTGGGAGACAGACAGATAAAAAGATAGACAATCGGACAGACAGATAAATGAATTAAAATTATATTCACACTTGAAAATTGTTAGAAGGTGTTAAAAAAATGATTAATGTAAACGAAAATGCAATTCCAGCAAATTTTTATTAATAGCTCTTAATGTAATTGAATATTTTTATGTGTTCCTGCAAGACTAACACTAATCATACTATATTCTATAGAAAACATTCTTTTGAGCATATGAATAACATATTTCAATTTCATTAAGCTTTGTGCAAAGTAAAGTTATTAAAATTAGGTTTGTAGAAATACATCTCATATAAAACGCAATGCTTTGGAATACTTTTAAGTGACCCTGTACATAAACCAGTGATAGTATTTTACTTCATTTTGCATAGGAAACATCCGATAGTGAACTTGAATAACATATTTCAATTTCATTTAAGATTTATGTACAGCAAAGTTATTAAAATAGGATTTATAGAAATACTTCTCGTAGAACACAATGCTTTGGAATACTTTCAAGTGTCCCTGTACACAAACCAGTAGAGGTATTCACTCCATTTTCAATGGAGAACATCCGACAGTGAACTTGAATAACATATATCAGTTTCAAGATTTTGCAAATTAAAGTTATTAAAATTTGGTTTATGGAAATACCTCTTATGGAATGCAATGCTTTGGAATACTTTTGAGAGTCCCTGTACACAAACCATTGGTGGAATTTGCTCCATTTTATATAGGAAACATCTGATTATAAACTTGAATAACATATTTCAATTTCATTAAGATTTGTGTTCAGTAAAGGTACTACAATATGGTTTATAGAAATGCCTCTCATAGAACACAATGCTTTGGGATACTTTTGGGTGTCCCTATACAGGAACCAGTAGAGGTATTCACTCCATTTTCAATAGGGAACATCCGATAGTGAACATGAATAACATATATCAGTTTTAAGAAATTTCATAAATATTTACGGGAGTTAGAGTGCGGACAGACAGACAAACAAACCGAAGTCATCAATATTTGTCAATCTTGTTAGAAAGTGTTAAAAAGGAAAATAAAAGAGAGTCGTAGTGTAATACTTGCAACGTTGGGCTATGTGCTGCACCTTGTTTCGAAATATATCATACAAAAGACATTTTTTTGTATAATTTTATATTTTAATTTATTTTTTGGCCAAAACAAGGTTCTAAAAGGCATTTTCTTAAATAATAATAATTGATTATTATTATTTAATCGGTAAAAGAAAAGAAAAGCAATAACATGCAATTGGTATAATTCTAAATATAATTAAGTATATTTAAATTACAGTTTTTTTTTTTTTTTAGTATAGCAATTAATTACAAATCTTTATATGTATACTAGCAGGCTTCGCCCGCTTCGCTGGACCCTATTTTAAAATGAATCAATATAATTACTGAATTCTCAAAATTGCATTAATTTTTATCACGTGAAAACAAAAAATCGAAACAAAATCTGATTAGGAAAAATGTCGATCCGTGTTCTCACTGCCTTCGGAAAAAATTCCCAAAATGCTCTAACTCTTATTTCTGTTATTTTCCCCCTTCGCCCCCCCTCCCGTCTATTCTAATAATTTTACAAATTCGAAAATATCCGCAATCGATTTGTAAATATAAAAAACCTCTATGTACCAATTTTGAATGATCTACCTCTATTTTTTTTTGCCCCTCCGCCCCCCTCCCGTCCCTCCTAATAACGTTACACTTTCGAAAATATCCCCATTCGACTTGCAGGCCTCTTAATCCAATCTGTACCAATTTTGAACGGCCTGATTGCATTTCTATTTGTTTTTTCCCATAGCCCCCCTTACCGCCCCTTTTAATAATTTTACAAATTCAAAAATATCCGCATTCGATTTTAAGTATCGAAAACCATTTGTGTACCAATTTTGAACGATCTAACTCTATTTTTATTTTTTTGCCCCACCCCATCCCACCCCCCTTCTCGCCCCTCCTAATAACTTTACACTTTCGAAAATATCCCCATTCGACTTGCAGGCCTTTAAAACCTTTCTGTACCAACTTTGAATGCCCTAACTGTATTTCTATTTGTTTTTGCCCATAGCCCCCCCCTTCCCGCGCCTCCTAATAATTTTACAAATTCGAAAATATCCGCAATCGATTTGTAAGTATCGAAACCCTCTATATACCAAATTTGAACGATCTAACTCTATTTTTATTTTTTCCCCCCCTCTCCCCTCCCCCCTTCTCTCCCCTCCTAATAACTTTACACTTTCGAAAATATCCCCATTCGACTTGCAGGCAATTGAAACCTATCTGTACCAATTTTGAAAGGCCTAACTGTATTTCTAATTGTTTTTGCCCCTGCTGCCCCTCCCCCTGTGCTGCCCCACCTGGGGGCTGAATTTTTAAAATTCCAGAAATTGGTTTTTAGATATTTGTATTAGCTATATTTTATAGCAAAAATTTCACGTATATCTGTTTTTTTTTTTGTTTGAGATATATAGGATTATGCGAAATCGCGTTTTACGCATGTGAAATCCCGTTTTGCCCCCCCCCCACCCCACCCTTGGAGACCGAATTTCGAAAATTCCAGAAATTGGTTTTTAGACATTTATATTAGCTATATTTTAAAGCAAAAATTTTACGGATATCTCTTTTTTTGTTTGAGATGTGAAGGATTTTTTGAATTCATGTTTTGCCCCCCCCTTGGGGGGCGAATTTTTTCAATTTTTTTTTTTTTCCTAAACCATCCCTGACCTATAAGGAAAAAAACAAAAAAAGAATGATCGAAATCGGCCAGGCCGTTTACGATTTTATAAAGGACATACAGACAAACATTCATTTTTATATATATAGATAATGGAATGCACCAAGATTAAATCAGCGTGCAGTGTTCGTCTTGATCGAGCGGTGCTTATTCGAACATTTTGCAGCCTTCTTTCCCATTGTTCAGTTGTCTCAGACGAACGTGCCTGAGTAGTACGTATTCGATCATTTTCTAACCTCACTTCTCATTGTTCAGATGATTCAGACGAACGGGTCTCAGCGTCATGCAGATTTTCCAGCCTTAATGCTCGTTGCTCGTCTAATTCTGAGGCTCGTAATGCTCTTTTCTTTTGTGCTTGAGGTGTAGATCGGCCAATTGCTTGTCGCTTTAGAGGCATAATTGTACGTAAACTTCGCGAAAAAGGCGTTTGAATAAAGATTGGTCTTTCCAACTCAGAAACCTTCGTAGACTCATGCACAACACTTTGCTGAAGATCATCACATGAGATAAGATAGAAGAAGATTCCGATTTTCAAATTACCTTGGCGAGAAACGTCCGAGGTACTTCGGTGCCAAATTAACTAAAGCTGTTCCATACCAAAAAAAAAAAAAAAAAAAAAAAAAAAACTTTTATGATGTGTACAAAATAAAAAAATAAAAAATTCTAATAAATTCGAAATTATTACTATTTACAATCAAGGTGAAAACATAAAAGAACCTTTATAAGTTACATATAAAGTATCAATTAAACGAAGAATTTTGATTTACTGTAGAAAAGAAAAGTAAGTACTACTCAATTAAATAAAAATTTTAAGCTAATACCAAGTATCTCTATGGAAATATTTATTTACACGCGAATATTTTCATAGTAATATTAATTTTTTTTTCTAATTTTTATTATTTATCACGCGAAATAAAAAATATTTTATTTCCGGAAAAAAATAAATAAACGTGAATTTTGTTTATTTTGGCATCAAATCTATTTTTCTTTTTTTTTTTTTTTTTTTCATTTTAAAGTTAAAATGGAGTTTTTATTTAATATCTTCTTTCAAATTTTTTATTTTTTCAATTTTTTTTCTCCTAAACCATCCCTGACCTATAAGGAAAAAAACAAAAAAAGAATGATCGAAATCGGTCAAGCCGTTTACGATTTTATGAAGGACATAGAGACAAACATTCATTTTTATATATATAGATAAACGGCTAAGAGATTTTCTTGGACTCTGTTTGTCTGTGTGTTGATGCAAGTTACCACCAAATCTTCATCTTTAGTTAATTTAAAAAAATCTAATTGTCCGATCCATAAGTTAATTAATCCGATGGATTCAGAAAAATTGCCCCTTTCATTTGGTACGTTGTTTGTAACGAAATTTTGAATAGATTTTTTAAAATTAATTAAAAAAAATCCCTTTTCGGCAAGCTTAAAGACAAAGGTAGATTCCTTTACGTTGTATGGAATTACAATTTCAACTCTCAATTATAACATTAACATTGGACCATATGGGCAGCACTAAATTTCAGTGTTAATTGTTACGAATTTAGAAATTGTATGATTTGGCGAAATTTTGCTGACAAAATTTGCGACTTAGCAATGAAATTTGTGATTTGGCGGCAAAATTTCATAGCTGACGGCGAAATTTTGACTTATCGACGAAATTCGTTATTTGATGACAAAATTTGGCGAGCTTGGCGACGGAGAATGGCAGCTTTGGCGTCATTATATTTTCTTCCCCCGCGAAAACCTCTTATTTCTTCACAGACCAATATCTTGTTTCCACAAGATAAAAAGTCAAAAGAAACTCTAACGTATTACTCTCAATTTCAATCGTAAATTTTAAATTCTTGATTAAACCGGCGTTCTAAACTATTCACCACAAACGATATTTTTTTTAAGACTAACGTATTATTTTAATTTTATATTTTAAAATGATTAATTAAAGCTGCCACCATGGTTTTTATATTTTCAATGATCTTTTTTATTATCGTTTGCACGTGACGTAAGCATCAGATTATAAATTTAAGCAACTAAAGCTATCGAAAAAGTCAACTTCATCAGAACTGACGAAAAATCACTTTTTAACTTGTAACTTTTAAGCAATTGAAGCTATCGAAAAAGTTTAAATACAAAAATTGTTCTTTAGGGTGAGACGGTAATTCGCCTGATTTGAAGTTTTTCCCTATTTTCAATATTAAAGAAATTATGGGCAAATGAAAATTTCCACCCCCCCCCCTACACACACACACACCATTTTTTCCCTTTGAGCTGGATACCCTATCTACGAACTCGACCGAAATTTTTACTGTCCTGACAACATATCCCGAGCTGATTAAATTTAAATAAAAGTTACTCCAGTTTATCGTGTTCACAATTTAACATGGGAAAAAGCGTTATATATATATATTAGACGCCTGCACAGGCCGGAATTTTAAGTCCCGGGCCCGACCCGGCCCGCCCCGATTCAAAAATATGAGAAAAAAAAAAAAAACAAAACAAAACAAGAAAAAACAACGCATGCCTTTTTATGAAAAAGATTTTTAGTATGTGTTTTGCAGAAATTATATAGCGAAGCAATAGAATCTTCTTTAACAAAACTGCTGAACTTTTGCAAGATAATTATATATAAACAAAAGTTCATTATTACAGACGTACAGAAGGCACAAAGGCAGGCAGAAAGTCAAATCGAAAATATTAGCACTCATCAAACAATATAGGACGGTATTTAAAATGGTTATTACTACTAAAAATGCACGTTCAACCATTTCCTCTTATGCACCGTAATGTATACGAATCTTTTATATGATCCGGTAAACAAAATTTTAATGGTAATCCAACCATATTCAATAGAAAAGAGGCTTTTGTACATGCTAAAAATGATGCTACTTTCCTTCAGTGCACTGGAGAAAAGAAAAAGGAGTTCAGATAAAAAGTTACAGCGGCAGGATTTTTATAGCCTTCATACCACCTAAACTCTACAGACTATAGGGTGTAAAGTCTTATACACAGTAACGTATCTAATTTCTTTTGTTTGAATATGTGCGCAAACTAGTAGTGACATGCATGCATGCTATTTTGAATAGGAAACCATTCAATATTACTTGAACTTGAAATACAATATGTTAATTTCGAGACATGCTACAAATATTTGCGGAAAATCAGATCGCGAACAGACAGACTGGTAAGCAATTAAATTGAAGTTACAAACATTTTTTAACAAAATAAAATGTTATGTGAATCTGATATACCAGCCTGTAAAATTATGCGAAATAAATGACTGAAGAAATATTTTATCATTTTCTTTTTTCGTTGATTAACGAGGAAACCAGAAAAAGATTCGGGCCGACACGGCCCTGAAAATATTTCACTCAGGCCCGACTCGACCCGAGTATACACAAAAAAAATGAGCCCGAGCTTGCAAAAAAATTTTATGCCCAGGCCCGGCCCGGCCCGGGAACAAATTGAAAAATTCGGCCCGAGGGCTGGGACGGCCCCAGGCTCGGCTCGTGTAGACCTCTAGTATATATACCTATATATATTTATTTATATAAACTTTTGAACCGAGTGTGGTTTTGGATTCTAGGGGTCATGATCGGTGAAGATACGAAGAAATTTTCCAGTAGTCGTGTTATGAGGACCATTGCAATAGGTAGATTTCCTATAAGGAATCTACCTAATATGAAAATAATGACGTGGTAAAAGCTTTAAAAATGGACATTTAAATTTGTAATTGTTGGAAAAAAAAATACTTTTTTTTTCTTTCTTCCCAACATAAAATAAATATGCTTTCACGCGAAAAAAAAAAAAAAAAAAAAAAAAAAAATGTATATATATATATATATATATATATATATATATATATATATATATATATATATATAAAATAAATTTTCTTATGCATATGAAAATATTAAAATAAAGTAAAAAAAAAAAAAAAAAAAAAAAAAAAAAAGACCTTTTATAATATACCTGAATTTTAGATTTTTTTTCTTTTCATTTCTTTAAATAGTATGTTTTTGACACGGATTAATCGCGCTTGGCATGAAAGCTAATTCAACATTATATTAAAGAGCTTTATATTTATTGATAATCCTGGGTAATTTTTAAAATTTTGATGCTGAAATAGATCGGACATTTTTTTCCAAGGACTCTACTTTCGCAAAAGCTACTTTATGTCAAGTAGCGCATCAAAAATATAAATAAATTATAAAATATTGAAAAACAGAAAAGAAAGAAAAGGAAAAAAAAAAAAAATAATAATAATCGCATAAATTATGTATTTTTGTCTAAAGTGGCGATAAAAATTTAAGTCGCAGAGGGGAGCTATATTAAGGCTGTACCATGGTCAAGTTTACATATTTCATTATTTATTTTTCTATATACCAATTACTATTAACTAACTCAAGTACTATTATAACCTCAAAAATTGCCTCATGAGATAGACGTAGCCGACCATAGCACGTTGTAACATTATATTTGGCGTGAAATTGTTGTCATTTTATGATTGATCGAATAAATAAAATGAGTATAGAAAATAACGTGAAAGAAAATATTAAAGCTGCGCCTGTTTCTTGAATATAAAAGTTTAATTCGGGGGGCGGGGTAATTATATTCGCTGTAGTTAGGCAGGTTTAATCTTCCTCAGAAATTAAAAAAAAAAATTATTCACATATATGTATGATGTTGAAAGTTGCTGCAATATAGTAATTGCTTTTCTATGAATTGTTAAATACCCACTTTCAACAAAAATCCAAAATTTGTGCAAAACCATGTCATTTAATCCTTTAACGTTCACTACTTAATTTATTTTAAAAATTACTAAACTAATTGTAAAAATGACTTTTAGACACTTAGCTGATCATAAATATTTAAAAAATAAAAAATTAGTATAGTTCCTTTTCGATAAATTTTTGTTTGAAACATCTGTAAGTTAACCTTATTAAATTCAAATAATATTTAATTAAATAAATAAAACAGTTTGTAAGTAAACGTTATCGACTACAAAAATTCGTAAAAGTTGTTTCTGGTGAAAATAATAGTCCAGCTCTTCATCAAATGAAAAAAACTAGACATGAGTGCATCATCAAACCAGCAATTTGCTCTCGCGCACACTAAGATACTTCAAATGACTTATGCATTTATCTTCCTTTGAAGCATTATTTGTTTAATTTTGGAATAGTGTTGCTATCTACCAAACAGAAAAGGAACAGAAGTTTAAAACCTGATTCAAATAATGGGGAAATGTTAATAAAACTGCAAAAAAAAAAAAAAAAAAAAAAAAAAAATGTTAAATTATGTCAAATGTTTGGTTTCGCTGTGAAACCAATGATCGTTAAAGGGTTAAATATGATTTTAAATGAATGATCCGATCGCTTCTGCAGTCAAAATGTCCTTCTTCTAATGTTGGATTTTGAAAATGAATGGAAATGCAAGAAAGAAAATTTCTCACACAACTGTATGTATATATATATATATATATATATATATATATATATATATATATTTTTTTTTTTTTTTCTAAATAATTAATTTTCTTCGGCAGCTTCTTCAGGTGAGATACAATAAAACTTGGAATTTGCTGGTATCGAATTTCACTTGTTAGTCCTGCCAGTAATTATACATGTCAGAATTTCTTTTTACAGCATAATCTTCCTATTACTTTATTTATTTTTGTTTAATCTAATAATCTTGTCACTTGAAGCAAGTATATTTTCTCTGCTGCTTTGCTATTTCTTATTCACTTGTTTCAAATGATGAAAAATATCTTCTAAATAAGCTAACATCTGAAACTACATATTATCCTTAAATCATTTATTGCTTGTTGTTTTCTTGAAAGTGTCCTTTATTTTGAAATTCTATTAAAAACTGTGCTTCTACTTAGCTACTGGATTCCTTTTTATAACAACAAATTTGTGTGTGTTTTTATCGATGTTTCTACATAATAATAAAAAAAAAAAAAAAAAAAAAAAAAAAATCAGCAGTCAAAGAACTTTTGTTTGATGGGTGCTTTCTACAATCCCATTATCATTTTTATAACATCATCAAATAGGTCTTATAACTCATTTCAAAGAGATTTTTATATTTATTAAGCAGGGCATGGTAGCAACATTTGCCTTTTATTTTTATGGAACCAATTTGGAACAGCCCCGTACAAATGCAAATAAAATACAATTGTTCAAAGCAATAAAATATTTTTTTCCAGATATGCAGATAGAATATTAAACATAGCTATTTCTCTGCATGTCTCAAGTAATTCTTTACATCAAACTTCAACAACTTTGATTCATGGACTTACTGTATTGTGTGAAATGAAAGTGAAATATATTTAAATTGACCTTACTGCATCTTCTCCCAACATTTTACCCACTATAATTTTAGATGTGGGTATTATTACATTCTTATTGATTGTAATAATAAACTAAAAAACTAATATGTTGTGGCCACCACAAGACTTTCTTCTATATTTTCCTATATAAATTCACTAAAGGGAAAATAATTTATTAAAACTATTATTTATTAAAATTATCTAACATGATGAATGCAAATGATTTTCATTAGAGAAAAATAACACTAAATTTCTAAAGAAAGACAGTTTTATTGTCTATAAATAACATCTTTAAAAAATGCGTTGTTATAATGGTTATCTCATATGAAGTTTCATACAGTTATATGCCATAAAAGTTGAGATATAGCCTTCCCGTTATCAAGGAATTTTCCAGTATAGCAGCGCCATCTATTATACTATAAGCATCCAACTTGAATCAGCATAATGTCTCATAATGGCTTTCTCAAATGTCAAGTTTTGTTTGTTTATACGCAATAGAACGTGAGATATAGCTTTTCCTTAAATTGCAGAAATCGCTATATAGCAGCACCACCCGTTGAGCGGTTAATACCAAAAGTTGACAGGTACTAATTTAAGTCAAGTTGCATCTACATATAAATTTATATGCAACTCTGTGCAGTAGTTCCTGAGATATTGCCTTTCATTAAATTCTGAAAACCGCTGAATAGTAGCGCGACTTGTTGGCCGATAAGCATTCAAATGGAATCAGCGTAATGTCTCATAATGACAATCTCATATATCAAGTTTTGTTTAATTATACGAAATAGAAACTGAGATATAGCCTCCCCTTAAATTGCGAATATCGCTGTATAGCAGCGCCACCTGTTGAGCGGTTGCACCAAGAGTTGATAGGCACTAATTTAGGTCAAGTTGCATCTACATATAAATTTATATATAATTCTGAGCATTAGTTCCGGAGATATAGTTGCCACAAAATTTCTCTCACTCTCTCTCTCTCACACACACACACAGATAGATATTTTCTAAAAATGGTCAAATCGTGTTCTAGAACTCTCAAAACGTGTAAATCCGTCGGAAACCGGAAGTCGAAAATTTTTACGAATCCAATACTTTCTTCTATTGAATATAGAAGAAAGTAAAAAACTGAATAATATGAATAACTACTTCTTGAGACTTTTCACTAACTTTGAATTAAAAAAACTTTACTTTGTTTACTTTAAGATTTTAATAGAATTTGTAAATTATATTTTATAAAGTCAAATTAATTGTAATGCTTTACTTACGTTATTGTCCCTAACTTTTACGGTGAATGGGATTAATTGCCATGAATTCTGAATTTTACTACGCTAAATCGTGTGAAATTTAAAATAAGTATCCGATGCTTAAATTTTTTTTAATACTAATTATTTTTGTCGATAAAATGATAAATTTTATCGACACTAATCATGCATTCTTAATAAGTCATAGTACATTAAAACAGTACAACCACATGTGTGATCTTGTATTTCTTGCTTCATTAATACGTACTATTTCCTTTTAAATTTATCTTTTTTTTTTTTTTTTTTTTCCCGAAATTGAATTGGTATTGAAAGTAACAAAGAAATCCATACAACTGTTGATAACATCTGACAAATCTAATCAGACAGCCAAAAGAAACTTTTCAGTGGTTATCGGCTAGACTCTTGTCAAAGTCACTACTGCTTCTCTCACTGAGATTGTCTTACACGACATGGAAAATTCAGATCGGCACGAAATTGCACTGAATTGTAGTATACTATGAAGGTAACAACATATTAAAGCAGTAGCGCTCACTAGCCAAACAATCTTGAGAAAAAAGGCTTTTAAAATTTCAGTAACCCTGAAGTACAAGTTATTTCGCAAACGAATCAATGCTCCATTGGCGTACATGGTAACGTAAGCAGTTTTTAGGTAGATGACCCTGGTTCGATGCTACCTACAGGAATTTTTCTTTAATTATTGATTTAATCTAAACGTTTTATTTTGTCACTTTCTTTTATAATTTAATTCAAAATTTGAAAATTTGAATAAATATTAATTATTTAATTTTCTTGAATAAATAATAATAATAATAATAATATGTAGGTATTAAATTTTTCTATTTGTGATATTTATAATTTTCTATAACTTAAAAAAAAATAATAAAATTTTTTTTTAAAACTTTTTTTTAGCGTTTTAGCTGTAAAATAAAGTAAAAATAAAGAAACTTCTTTTTAATTATTTATCTAAACATTTTATTTTTGCTTTATTTTATAATTAAAACAAAGCTAAAATTTACTTTTTTAAGTTATAGAAAATTGTAAATACAGTCGAACCTCGTTAAAGTGAACACTGTTAACGTGAATTACTTTTAACATGAACTGTTTTCACAATCCTCGTGAAAATGAAGATTAGTTTAGTTATATGAAGATCAGTTACTGATAGCATGAAATACTGATAACATGAACAAATTATTATCTCCCTTGAGATTCATGTTAACGAGGTTCGACTGTACTACAAATAGAAAAATATAATTATGTAACCTACATTTTTTTTTTTTTTTTTTTACAAAAATTAAGTAATTAATTTTAGATTTAATTCTTTAAAAAAGATTAAATTTTACAATCATCCATCCTTACAATCGTTCAACTGCAGCTTTAATAGCAAAATAAGTAAATAAATAAAATAATCAAATAAAATGTATGTCTGTCTGTTTTCATGTTTTTTTTTTTTTTTTTTTTTTTTTTTTTAATATTATTATTTTTTTTGTGCACCTTTAATGTTTAAATGGATGCAACGATTTTCATACTTTTTTAATTGGAAAAGCTTGGTTCGAGGAGAATTCTTTTATAAAATCATCACGATTTAAGCAAAACATGTCAGTATCTATTTTTTTTTTTTTAATGGAGAAGGGAAGTTGGTTTACCTACCTATAACTTCTTAAAACAGACGCCTTAATTTTGATACCATTTTGTTGTTGGAAGGAAGATCCCGTTCTAAAATCATTAAGTTCTAAACAAGAAATGTCTGTGTGTTTTTTGTTTCTGGGTGAAGGGAGAGGGTGGTTGTTCAACTATAACTTTTTAAGGGAAGCTCAAATTTTGATATTTTTATTTGTTGGAAGATCTTGATATGAATAAGATTCAAACATATCATTAAGATCTAATTAAGAGATGTTTGTCGCTCTATCATTTCTATGTGTCTGTTTTAATTTATTAAAAGTGTACAATGTAACTTTTTCTTTAGAGTTTTATTTGATAACCTATTATGAATAAGAGAAAATCGTCGATACCTTTCAAGCTCTGCTGCTTTTGAAAGTGTATACTTCACCTGTTTATTGATAATAGATACTTTTATACTACGTGTTTTATCAAGATTCTTGGTTACGAATGCATCGCATCTGTCCTTTATATTTCTTAAGCCTTTTTAATTAAATGTATATGTATTTCACGAACCGTTTTTTCTCATATCGTACCCCAGCAAAAAAAGTGACACAACTCAAAAACGCAGTCTTTGAGAAAAACCCACTTAAAGATAACTGTAACGCATTTATTAGTATTATAATAAAACTGACACAACTGCCTCTAAAGAGAACAATTTCGCGATATAGATGCAACGTTTTTTGTGCACTTTGTAGCACTTCATACGGACTTTTCAGTGACATTTTTTGAGTTCTATCACTTTTTGATATATGAAACCGACTTCTAGCTTCATATTGATTCAACCATTTGTTTAAAAGGTATTAAAAACTTCTTTTCAAAGATACCCATATTGAAAAATTACAACTTACTGGAAGGAGAGAAGCAAGGCCTCTACATAAAGCAAAAAAAAAAAAAAAAAAAATGTTTTGTTTGACTGTGCTACCATAAATATATATATATATATTTTCCATTTCATATTGAAAAGTAAAAAATAATTCTCATTATGTATATTTGTACGTAATGTTGTCCTATACTGCCATATTAAAATTTTTGAAAAAGGAAAATGGAGTGTCAGCGCCACCTGTTGAGCGATTGAACCCTAGTTGTAATCAGCACCAATTTAAGTCAAAGCACAAGTTAAATTTAAGTCACATCAAACGTGTAAATACATCGAAAACCAGAGATAAAAAATTTTTGACGCCTCCAATAATTTCTTCTTTTATATATACAGAAGAAACTATGCAACAAATTTATAAATTTTTCTCTTTTGCAGTTCATTTTGCTTGATTAATGACTTTTACCCCCTTAAACTTCTTTATTATTTTTAATAAGAACAGCGTAATTTAGATTTACGACTATACAAAATTAATCAAGCAATTTTATATAAAAATATATGCAGGTGTGTTTCTGTTTGTTACTCATTTCTATTCTTTATAATTCTGAATTTCATTTCAGAAAAAAATCATAGAATTTTTCATTAAAAAAGAACTTAAAGTATTTAATAAAACGAATTTCCAGGAATAGAATTTCGAAGTGTATATGACAAAATATTTAGTACTCCTTTAAAACATTTAATTTTACAGAAATAATACGTTCTATGAAGGGAAAAAAAAAAAAAAAAAAAAAAAAAAGAAAAGTGGGAAAAAATGTTGATTATGAGATACATAAAAACTTCTAAACACATTTTGAAAAGTTTTATATCATCTATTTAGCTTCTTGAAAATAATTAAAACTAGCATACGATCTAACCATTACAACAAAACTTTCTTATAAAAATTCGCGCATTACAAGTTATAAAAAAATTATTTTCCCATGATGAATGTAGACTTTTTTATGTCAGAGAAGTAAGACACCAAATGTCGAAGAGATTCAGTTTTGTATACTCTAGATGAATTCTGAGGATTTTTTTTTTTCCTTTTTTCTTTCCCCCTTTAAGGATATTTTTATTTATTTATTTATTCTGTATGTTAACGATGATAAAATCTATAGATTTCTCTATATATTAAAAAAAAGTTACTGCCGCGAGCGTCAAATTATTTTGTTTGCGACCACATCTCCCCGCGGATGGCAAAGTCCTTCGCATCATGAGAAGTGCCAATGTGTGCCGAACACTTCAATAAAGACATTTCAGGAATTAGAAATTTTTATCCTTTTAGTTAACGAAGCTATTCATTAAAAACGTCGGTTTTATAAAGGTACTCTGTTTGTCGTCTCATAAATAACTTCTGTTATTATGTAATTTTCCACAGGGAGATTAAAACTTTACATCAATGGTGTTAAAGAAAAAAAAAAAAAAAAAAAAAAAAAAAGAAAAGAAAAACAAATAAATTAAATTAAAACAACAAATAAAATAAATGCCAGTGTTGCTATAAGTAACGAAGAAATTTATCCTCTGCAAATGAAAAGCGTTATCTCAGATTATTTTTAATAAAAAACTGAATTTGGAATTATAATTAATCGTCTGCAGACACTTCCTCTCTCTCTCCCCTGCCCCGCTTTAAAAAAAATTTAATTTCTTACTGGCAATTTCTTATGTTGTTTATCAATTTAAATGTGTTCTTTTTCTTTTTTGTGAATAATGAAATACCTAATGCCAGTACCCTTCTACTATTGAAATTTTTAGCTAATTTAGGGCAATATATAATATTCTCTATATATATTTCTAATGTACAGCTAAGTAATAATTTTGCACATTCGAAAATATTTGAAAAGAAAAAGTTTATTATTATTATTTTAATTTGAAAAAATCTCTTACAGCTTAAATGTTAATTCTCTCCTGCCTGCTTCTTAAAATAACGGATGATAAAATGTACTCAATTCTCTATAAGAGTTGTAGATGATGAAATTTTTTCATCCAACAATTCGAAATATGAAATGATCATAGAAATGTTTAATTGTGTAATGGTAAAACTTATCAATGCAAAATTCGAAGATTTTGTCATTTATAAATAAGTTTGAATTTGTTTATGAATATTTTTTTTTATGAAAAAATATATATGACGTATTTTAAAATATCTTTTTAAATAAAATGATAAATACACGCTTTAAAGTAAAAAAGAAATGCAGTCAATTATACAGATATTATTTATCCCCCCCCTCCCCCCCCACACACCTTTTCAAAATATTTAGGTATTAAAACTTTTTCTAAAGAAAAAGGTTAATATAAATTTTTGTTTGACATTCCTGTGAAATAGTGCTACGAGTGCTTACAAAGATGATAATTTGAAAAAAAAGAATAAATGATCCGAATCAAAAGCAATATTATTTTGGATATCATATTTCCAAGTCTAAATTCAATTACTATTAAAAAAATATATATATATATCAATCAAAGCAGTCTTTAGGGACTGTCGATAGCAGTGAAAACTAAGTAACTTGTGAATTGTATCATCGAGCTATTAGATTATTATTTTCGAATTATTTTTGGTTTGTAAAGAAGTGTTTATGATCTGTATTATATGATTCGGCACAATATTTGTAGCTACCTAAATTAAATGAACTAAGCCTTATATTAGTTAAAAATATTGATTACTTATGAAATTATTTTAATTAGTAGCTGAGATACAAAAGAAAACCGATTCAGGACACCTCAAAACGTGTAAATCAGGTGAAATCTCGAATTCCACTTATGATAATATAAAAGTACTTTAAAATATCTTTCGAATGATGTATTAAAAATAATATAATCATAATTAGAATTTGAAATATTGAAATTTTAAAATATTATAGCGCCATCTGGCGGTAGAAATTTCTGTAATCTACTGTTCGATTCCAAATCAACAAAGCTTTCAAATGATGTATTACTTATGAAATTATTTTAATTAGTAGCTGAGATACAAAAGAAAACCCATTAAGGACACCTCAAAACGTGTAAATCAGCTGAAATCTCGAATTCCACTTTCAATAATATAAAAGAACTTTAAAATATCTTTCGAATGATGTATTAAAAATAATTTAATCATAATTAGAATTTGAAATACGCGTATTAGAATAAAATTTAATTTCCAACTAAAATGTAAATTTTTTCCAAAATCGATGGAATTTGAACTGCAACTATCCCCTGTGCTATTAATGGTGCACAGAAAGTTTGAAAGAATTTAGAAGAAAAATCAAGCATTTTGAAATTTGCAATTTTTATTCCTAGTAGAAACACCACGTGATGTAAATTGGTAAAAAATATGTTTCTCCTCATGGAAAGCCTTCGTTGACGATGACGCGAGTTTCATGATTTTTGTTCACCCAAAAGTGCTCAACGCGTCTAAAGAAGTTTTCACTTCAAATGGAAAACATTCGCTGACGATGACGCGAGTTTCATGATTTTTGTTCACCCAAAAGTGCTCAACGCGCCTAAAGAAGTTTTCACTTAAAAAAAAAAAAAAAAAA
This sequence comes from Salticus scenicus, assembly GCA_963930645.1. Classification (NCBI taxonomy): domain Eukaryota; kingdom Metazoa; phylum Arthropoda; class Arachnida; order Araneae; family Salticidae; genus Salticus; species Salticus scenicus. The sequence goes on from OZ005649.1 coordinate 252,126,450, forward strand.
AAAAAAAAAAAAAAAACTTGTTACAGTACAAATGTAAATATAAAAAATATGACCAAATTAAACAATTGTCTATAATTGGAAGCGGAAAAATTCTCAAAAAGATAACGATGTTTACGTAATAGATTGATTTATTTTATTTTATTTATTTATTTTTTTTAACAAGCCGTAAAAAAAAAAAAAAGTTATACCAAAGCCAAATAGTGACAAAAGTTTAAAAGTCACCAAGAATAAAGCATATACTAAAGCTGTAACGAAAAATGGTCCATATATATTACAAATTTCTTTCTATTAAATAAAAAAAGAAAAAAAGTATTAAATATTAGGTTTTTTTGTTTGACATTGAGAGAGAGAAAGAGGGAGAGAATGATAATATAAGGATTTCTGTAACATTGTTATGCTTTTCTCGTGTGTTATGCACTATTAATATTCCTATTCCGTGAAAGACAAAGCAGCGAATAAGCGGGTAGAGCCCAGCAAGGGTTAATAAGCGAAACCAGTCTGGGGTTTGTGAGCCTAGCGAGCAGGGGGCAGAGCTCCCTAGTGTTTTAAATTATCGCAGATCTATGGTTCAACCATTTGTTTTAAAGGTATTGACACGTTTTTTCAAAGCTGTCCATACTGAAAATGTATACCCCTCCAGGGTACTTTTCCCCAAGGGAGAGCGATGCCTCTACATTTACAAAATTATTTTCGTGGTTGATTATTATATATATATCATCTCACATTGAAAAGTTAAAAATAATTCTCATTATCATATTTATAGGAAATTTTATCTTATGCTGCCATATTAAAAAAAAAAAAAAAAAAAAAAAAAAAAATGATGGTAACACCATCTGTTGAGTTAAAATTCAACTAAATATCTAATTTGTTTAAATTGCATTCATTGGTTCATGATTTACAGCGTCCAGAAAAATTTAGATACATGCACACACACAGAGGGAGAAAGATTTACAGATACAGAACTATCCTTTTTCCGAATAATAGACAGACAGACATTTTCTATAAATGGTCAAATCGTGTACAGAGCCTCTCGGATCATCTAAATCTATCGAAAACTGGAAGTCGGAAATTTTCAAGAATCTAATATTTTCTACTTTTATATATAAGAAAAATGTAATAAAATAAAATTTCATTTCTATAACAACCAGTCGACCAATGACCTCTGCAATGAAGTTTATAAAGATTCTTCTGAATTGTAAATTTCATTGTTGTGGAAATTTTTGAAAGTTTATATGAATCGAAAAATCTACTTTTTCTGTAATCTTTTATCTTGTCATATATATTGTTCTTTTTTATTGAATAAATATTTTTCGATATATTTTTTTTTTCTTTCGGAAAAGGGGAAAGAAGGGATATATAGGGGAAAAATTATTGTGCCAGATTTAATATAAAGAATTTATCACATGTGAGTGTTACATCTTGGTTAAAATAAAGTTACGAATTTTTTTATATTATATAATGTCTTTGTTAATTTGGAACTTTGGAAAAAAAAATAGTTTGGCACTCATATTATTTTCTGTAATTCTGTATTTTAATACTATTAGAGGCATCATTTCAAAATTTGCTTCGGGAAGGAGGGGGTAAATTTTCATTTTTAGGTGGAGAGATCGGGGCGGATTAAATCCAGAATTTTGAAATAATATCTTTTCTTTAAATAATCGTTGATGCATGGTATCGAAACATTTTTGCTCTTATAGTTTATTGACACAAATTTAAATATGTGTTAATAAGATGAATAAAGAAATTCAGTTATAATAAGGAAATAAGAAATTTTATTTGATATCAACATACACATTATCTGACTATGCGATAAAGGAAACCATTTACACTTTATTTTGGAAAGGTCCTTGACGAGATTATCGATAGAAATTTTTTTAAACCTCTTCACGCTCTATTGCTAACATCATAAAAGCAGCAAGTCTGTCATCTGATGTTTTTGTGCAAAGAAAATTTTTGACTCGTTTTAGTACAGAAAAATATTGTTCATTTGAAGCAGTGGTAACAGATAAAGTTAAATTTTTTTTTAACAGTTTATAGTTATCTCTGAATATGCAATTGGTAACTTCTGAAGATTTTCTAAGTATTCCCTAGACAATTTTGAACTGATGGAGTCCGATTGTAGCAAATGTTCTGCTAGTGGGAGTTTTTTTTTTTTTTTCTAGTACATCAACATTCAAAAATGTTTTATGTGCATCATATTTCACGAAATCAGCGTCTTTGCTATGGAATGCACGAATGCAGGCCTCGCAGCGTTCCTAAAAATTTACCCTTATTTTATTATATTGTTATGACAATTTTAACAATATATAAAAGGTAACAAACCACTTTAAAGCACGTAGATAAAATATTTTTATTAAAAAACTACACAAAGCTTTTCGCCATTTTAACAATAGCATCATCAGGTGTAATTGCGTTGCATAGAACCAGCAATATATAAATAAAGAAGTTCAAACGGTTTAAAGTTACGGTTACAATAAATTTTTTACTTTCTTCTATATGTAATATAGAGAAAGTATTGGATTCGCGAAAATTTTCGACCTCCGTTTTTTGACGGATCTACACGTTTTGGGATGTCCTGAACACGAATTGATAGTTTTAAAAAAATGTCTGTCTGTGTGTATGTCTGTCTGTCTGTGTGTCTGTCTGTCTGTTTTAGTGTTTTCACCGTATCTCACGAACCAATGAATGAAATTCAACCAAACTTGGTATATAGTTGGACCCTGGCGGGGCATTGAGCTGATTAGATTTGGGGATCAATAGCCCATCAGGTGGCGCTGTGATCGCATTTTATGTAAATTTTTAACATGGCAGTATAGGACAAATTTTCGTATTTTTCACCGTATCTCACGAACCAATGAATGAAATTCAATCAAACTTGGTATATAGTTGGAACTTGACGGGGCATGGTGCTGATTAGATTTGGGGATCAATCGTCCAACAGGTAGAGCTGTGATCGCAAAATTTCGTATGTTTCACCGTATCTCACGAACCGATGAATGAAATTGAACCAAACTTGGTGTATAGTTGGACCCTGACATGGAAAGGGTCTGATTAGATTTTGGGATCAATCGCCCAGCAGATGGCGCTGTGATCGCATTTTATGTAAATTTTAACATGGCAGCATAGGACAAAATTTCGTATAAATGTACATAATGAGCGTTATTTTAAACTTGTGATTGTAAAATTAATATGAATTATTGATAATAGTAGTAGTTAACTACGAAAAAAATTTTGTGCATGTGGGGGCACCGGTTCCCCCCCTGGGGGGGAAGTACCCCCCGGGGGGGAGAGTAAATTTTCAAGATGGGTATCTTTCGAAAGATCTCGTCAATACCTTTAAAACGAATGGTTGAACTATAAATCTGTGACAATTTGAAACAAAGTTATCGATTTTTTTACTTTTAACAAAAAAAAAACTTAGAAAAAAAAATCGTATTTTTTTTTTTTTAAATATTGTTACTGGTTGAATATGTATTACTTTTAACAAAAAAAAAAAAAAAAAAAAAAAAAAAGAAAAAAATCGTAATTTTTTTTTTTTTTTTTTTTTTTTAACGAAACTTAACCAAACTTGGTATTTAGTTGGTCCCCGACATAATTTGGTGCTGATTACATTTAGGGATCAATAGCTCAACAGGTGGCGCTGTAATCGCATTTTTTCTAAATTTTTAACATGGCAATATAGGTCAAAATTTCGTATAAATGTACATAATGAGCGTTATTTTAAACTTGTGATTGTAAAATTAATATGAATTATTGATAATAGTAGTAGTTAACTACGAAAAAAATTTCGTGCATGTGGGGGCCCCGCTTCCCCCCCTGGGGGGGAAGTACCCCCCGGGGGGGGTAAATTTTCAAGATGGGTATCTTTCGAAAGATCTCGTCAATACCTTTAAAACGAATGGTTGAACTATAAATCTGTGACAATTTGAAACAAAGTTATCGATTTTTTTAATTTTAACAAAAAAAAAAAACTTAGAAAAAAAATCGTATTTTTTTTTTTAAATATTGTTACTGGTTGAATATGTATTACTTTTAACAAAAAAAAAAAAAAAAAAAAAAAATTAGAAAAAAATCGTATTTTTTTTTTTTTTTTTTTTTTTAAATATTGTTACTGATTGAATATGTACATAGGAAAATATAGAAGAAAGTCTTGCGGTGGCCACAACATACTAGTTTTTAAAGTTACGGTTACAATAAAATTTTTTCATTTCAATATCATTTTCAGTATTTTTTTTTTTTTTTTCTCTCTATGAGCACAACGCATGCCATATTTTATGAAGAGATGCAGCATCCTTGGAGAGGGAAACAAAAAATACTGAAAATGATATTGAAATGAAAAATTTTTATTGTAACCGTAACTTTAATTTTTTTTTACTTTCTTCTATATGTAATATAGAGAAAGTATTGAATTCGCGAAAATTTTCGACCTCCGTTTTTTGTCGGATCTACACGTTTTGGGGTGTCCTGAACACGAATTGATAGTTTTTAGAAGATGTCTGTCTGTCTGTCTGTGTGTCTGTCTGTATCATTTTTTTGTGGACACTGTATCTCACGAACCAATGAATGAAATTTAACCAAACTTGGTATTTAGTTGCACCCTGACATGAACTAGTGCTGATTAGATTTGGGGATCAATTGCTCAACAGGTGGCGCTGTGATCGCATTTTATGCAAATTTTTAACATGGCAGCATAGGACAAAATTCCGTATAAATGGGCATAATGAGAGTTATTTTACACTTGTGATTGTAAAATTAATATGAATTATTGATAATAGTAGTAGTTAACTAGGAAAAAATTTTTGTGCATGTGGGGGCATCGGTTCCCCCCCCCCCCCCTGGGGGGGGGAATTACCCCCCCGGGGAAGTAAATTTTCACAATGGGTATCTTTCGAAAGATCAGGTTGATAATAGTAGTAGTTAACTAGAAAAAAATTTTTGTGCATGTGGGGGCATCGGTTCCCCCCACCGGGGGGGGCAAAGTTTCAAGATGGATATCTTTCGAAAGGTCTCGTCAATACCTTTAAAACGAATGGTTGAACCATAATTCTGTGACAATTAAAAACAAAGTTATCGATTTTTTTTTACTTTTAACGAAAAAAAACTTAGAAAAAAAAATCGCATTTTTTTTTTTTTTTTTTTTTTTTCTTTTTAACGAAATTTAACCAAACTTGGTATTTAGTTGGTCCCCGACATAAAGTGGTGCTGATTACATTTGGGGATCAATAGCTCAACAGGTGGCGCTGTGATCGTATTTTATCTAAATTTTTAACATGGCAGTATAGGACAAAATTTCGTATAAATGTACATAATGAGAGTTATTTTTAACTTGTGATTGTAAAATTAATATGAGTTATTGATAATAGTAATAGTTAACTAGGAAAAATTTCTGTGCATGTGGGGGCATCGCATCGGTAAATTTTCAAGATGGGTATCTTTCGAAAGATCTCGTCAATTGACATCGTCGTCAATGATCTCGTCGTTTTGACAACGTAATTTTTTTCGTAAATTATGCATACTTTCTGTTATTAAAGAAAATTTCTGGCAGCAAACAGGACTTATTTTTTACAGTGTGGGCAGGTGGAGGAGGAAGCTAGTTTTGGAAACGCCTGAAGATCGGGTTTTAACCCTTTGCGCTCGGCATATTTTCCGTAAGACACGCCTTTTAGCGTTCTGTTAAAACGTCCCACGTATAGTTTCCAACTTACTACCTTTTGATTACCGAAAAATTGCAATAATTTGTTTTTTTTTTTAATACTTCATCATTAAATAAAATAAATCCTTCTGTTAAAATTTTTCGGCAGCCGAAAGGTAGCTTATAGTTACACGTTTTAGAAAAATAACATTTCATTTGCAGAGGAACACCTTAAGGCGTGGCTCGGTTTTTTAATGTGTCCTCTGAAGGGACATACGAGCGATAAGGGTTAACGACTTGCAGTGTAGAATGAATACTTATGATATGCTTTCTTAAATTGACAATTTTTTCATAAACATATCGACTTACAATAGACACTAATAAATAAATGGTAATAAACACTATGCGTGATTTAACTGCTATTTATAATCTAACATAATTTATCATAATCAATAGCTTTTAGTGACCCTAAATTTAAGCAGCCATGGGTGGTTGCCCATTTCCCCCCCCCCCCACCCTTTCTTAAACACGGCACTGACTCCAAAGTACCGTAAAGAGCATTAAATGACCTTTACCATAAATTCAATTACGTTGGTTACTTAAACAAATGTTGCACTCACTAATGATCTTATCGCATTTCGCGCAACATTTCACGCAACACAACGCAGAAGCGTGTGCGAAAAGTTCATGTTGTGTTGTATAAAAAATTGGGCGAATTTTCCCGTGTGATACGGCATAAGAAGCGCCAATGATTTACGTTGATCTCCGACTCGACAACTAAAATAAAGATTTTATATACTTTCAATCAGTAGCGTGATAGCTTGTCTCTGACAAGATAGGGTTACTTCGTCATAAACGTAGCACGAATTATCAGAATTTATACAGACTCAACACATTCTAAAACAACAAATAAACATCATCATGCTATAAACGAGCACGATAGACAAATATTAAATATAAATATTTTTTATATGAAATAGAATCAAGCAACAATTATAAACTCTTCCATATATTTAATTTTTTGTCTTAGCTGTTACTGGTGTGAAAGGAATTTTCATTCCTCAATATTTACTGCATTGCAATTCTCTACAACTTTATTGGTTCTAGAAAATTTTAATGCAGGAAACAATGCGCATTAAATTAGTTAATATTAATTTATTAGTATTAATATATATATATATATATATATATGTTATATATTAGCATATATTAATTATATATTCTCTCCGTCCCACATTAGTTGCTACATTTAAATCGAAAATGTTGTCCCAAATTAGTTGCTACATTTCAAGTAGGTGGAGTCATAAATAAATTCCGAAGCAATTTATTAGATCGACACCATTAAAATTGTACTCCCTTCGTCCCAAATTAGTTGCTATATTTGAATACTTGTGTACTGAATATTGATACTGAAAATTATATGATTTTATGTTAACATTTTTCAGAGATTTCAGGGTTATATGCTATCAATATTTACTTACCAAACATTCTCTTCTTAAATCAGTACCAAATTAGTTTAAATAATTTGCCTCGAAAAATTTGTCCCAAAGTAATTGCTACATTTGTGGAAAGTAAAAAATGAAAATGAAAATAACAAACTGTGACAATTTTAATCGCAAATAAAACAATTTTAAATGATATTAAGGAATTTTCTGCATACTATAGCTTCGCGATTACATGCCACATTTCGTGGAAGAAGATTTTGACGACGAAATTTTTTCTTATTGAGGTGGGTTATTTTGTACGAGTTGCCTTTGCCTGACATAATAATGATTTCCATACATATTTGTAAAGTTAAAATTACATTGTCAAGCTTTTCTATTTCAATATTTTGAAAAGTGACTTCAACAGCACCAATTAAGTTTTCAATATTCTCTGTGGGCATCTGATGTCGCCATGACAGTATTGCATTAAAAACCCGAGATCAAGTACATTTACATCTGGACTATTTGGAGGATGACATTTTAGTTGAAAATTTCATCCATCTTTTAAACTTTTTTCTGTGATACTGGGATCATCCACTGCCAAATGAGGCTTGGCATTGTCCTGTTGTATGTATATAGGACTCGATTTTTGACTATTTGGAAATTTCTTACGTATACATAGCTACCAATATTTTAATTTATTCCGGAGTATTTTTAGCCCCGTCTTTATTTCGTACCACTCGGCAAAACGTTTTTTATAATTATTTTTCGAGTTTCTTCTTTATTAACAATTTCTACAACTTTTGTCACAGCAGCTCCATTTGCACGATTTTTTAATTTTTTTTCTCTGCATTTTCTGAATAAACAAAAGGCCATATTCCAAAATTTCCATCAAACATTTCGTTCCTATTCGATTCCCATCTTGGTCTTGCCACCGCTGCCATAAACATTACTTTGGTAATAAACCTTTTGCTTTTAAAATGCATCAAAGTTCAGTTTCATCTACGGTAATGTAAAACGAATTACTGGTTTTCGTAATATAAAACCACTTTTCCTCGATATGAATACGATTCAACATTTCCGAAAAGCATCCATTAGTTTGAACATGCTGTAAACAAAATCGAATTCTGTCGAGCTTATTTTTTTCTGTTAGACTTAACTGAATGATGGATGAAATGCACTTCAAAACTTTTCCCTCCTTGACAATCCTGTGTAATGTTGGTTTAGGGATACTAACAGCACATGATAAACTTTGCACTGATTGTCTTCGTTTTACTGGGACATTTTTAATTTTGCTCAATTGCTGAGAAAAATATTTTTTTTTAGTCCGCATCTACCATTTTTTTGTGAACTTACATTGTAAATTTCATCATTTCATTATTCAGTCGCCTTTGCCTTCTTCCACAAACGGGATATTGTACTACGATGAACATTAAATTTAATCACTGTAGTATTTATAGCACCGTGGCTCAGTTTATAATTTTTCAAATGCTGCAGTAAAAATTGCAATACAGCCTTACGCTCTTTATTATTCATTTCCTTCTTTAAGGTAATTTTCTAAATTATTATTCATAATTAATATTATTGTCACTTTTTTATTAGGTCGAGTCACATTAGTTCACATTCAAATTAACATTGTTTCTAACACCTAATATACCGCGTTATATTCATTGTAGTATTATAATTTTACTGGTGTCGATCTACTAAACTGCATCGTAAGTTATTTATGACTCCGTCTACTTGTAATGTAGCAACTAATTTGGTACTGATTTAAGGAGAGATGGAGGGAATTCTTGGTAAGTAAATGACGGTGACTGATAGCCTAGCACCCTGAAATCTCTGAAAAATGTTCAAACAAAATCATAAGATCATTAGTATCAATAACCAGTACAAAAGTATTCAAATGTAGCAACTAATATGGGACGGAGAGAATATTAATTTATAATTGCAGATATAATAATATCCACTTTTCATTTTCAGTAGCATCAAATACATACAAATTTGCTATTTTTATTTAAAATACATTTTTGTTTTTGAACAGGGTAATTTTTTTAATTAGATATCTTTTATTTTCTCTACACTCTCTTCTCTTACACAATAAAAGCGAAATTTATATTTATTACTGAAAAATGATAAACAAGTACTTTTAGATCTAAAAAATTTTGCAAGTTTGTTGCGGTTCTTTACTCATTTCTTTTCTTTATAAGGAATATTCTGACTCTTATTTCAGAAAAATTTCATAAAGTGTTCCGTTAAACAAGAATTTAGAGTATGTAATAAAAGAAATTTTTTTGGGAAAGAGTTTCAAGTAGAATATAACAAAACGTTTAATATGTATTTAATGCATATAAATTTGTAGTAGTAATATGCTATATGAAAGGAAAAAAAAGAAAGAAAGGGTAAAATATGTTGATATGAGATACATAAAAATTCCCAGTTTCGTTTTGAAAACTAAATTTTATATCCTCTATTATCTTCTTGAAAAGAAATCCTAATGCAAAATAACACAAAATTTCGTTTCTATAGTAACGGGTCGACCAATGACCTCTTTACTGAAGATTAAAAGATATTTCTGGTTTGTAAATTGTTTTTCAGAGCTTCTTAAGTGAATTAAAAGATCTACATTTTAGACCGTCTTTTATCTTCTCATCTATATTATTCTTTTTCTTCTTAAATAGTTCTTCTTACGAATTATTTCGGTAAATACTGCTGCAGATTTAATATAAAGAATTTATCAATTTTAAATGTTACATCTGGTTTAAAAAGAAGTTTTAAAAAATTGTAAATTGTTATATTTTGAGTGCCTTTGTTAATTTGGAAGCCTTAAAAAAATAATAATAATACTAATTAATATTGTTAAATAACCTTTATTTAACCAGATACATTTCTAAATGATTTTGAATGTATAATTTTTTAAGATTTTTTAAAAATATAATTTGATACGTATGTGTGACAGACACAGATACAAAAATTAACATTTTCTATTTCTGTATAAAAGTCGAAATTTCTAAAATTAAATACTCAGGGTTTGTACAGAAAGCAATGAGACTGATTCCGTAAAATTCGTTTATTCGAAGATAATTTTGTAGACAGTATTCTTCAAAGTAGCCTCCTCCTGCATCAAAACACTGTTGTTAACGGCTCTGCTACTCACTGATGCCCACTTGGAAGTCCACAACTTGAATGCGGCTCAGAACACGCGTTACGTTTCTCTGCAAGTTCTTCAAATTGTCAAAATGACTAAAAACAGTCTAAAAACAACCTCTTAAGCTGAATTTTAACCGAGTGAATAGAAAAAAGTCTGGCAGTGAAAAAATCTTACGGTAGTTGGGAATAGCGTTGCGACGCTATGTTTTGCTAGGAACTGAGTCAGGAGCTTGGCACAAATTTTCCGCATTTGAAGTTAATCCATGGCGATTTAATGCACAATCGATTTTGTAAAATCCCAATGTCGCTGTATTCTTTCGGACCACTCACCGAACTATAATAGTTCAAAACATTTTAATTTCAGCCAAGTTGCCGGAAGTTCGAGAACTTGATGGTTGCCCAGCGCGTTGTTCGTCATTGACATCTTCTCTTCTGTCTTTGAAGGCTTTGTGCCATTTTAATATTTGAACTGTGGACAAAGAATATAGTCTTCCCATAGTCTTCTTCTAACATAGCAAGCGTCTCCACTCTCCGTAACCAATTTGTTTACTTTTACACAAAAATTTATAGTGTATCGCAGCTCGATTGCTGCATTCTAAAAACCTAACGCCACTTCCAAACATGTGTCTGCTTCATGAGCGATCTGTGCGTTACATAGGCTCAAGGCCAACTGACTTCCACCAGACTCTCTGTAGCTGAAAGTCCTCACCATCTGTACCAACCGCAATCTTCGCCCCTTTGGCCTTCTGCTTGGTACAAAAAATTCAGTTTTATTACTTTCTGGACAGTCCTAGTATGTCTTCATTTGTGTACAAAAAAACTGATTATCTTTCGTTACTGTCCAAATTAATAAAACCAAAGAGAAACAGTGTTGCCAATATTGTAGAGACATTTATATTCAATATCCATCCCTAATTTTTTGTTTGCAATATTTGTATTTTTTTCTTCCCTAGTTGACTAACTACTAGAGCTGGACGATATCAGAAATCAAATATCGCGATATATCGCCAAGTTAATATCGATATTAATGATATCGATATTTTTTCAAGAAAAGGAAAATAGACATTTGCTACTTTTTAAAGATAAATGAACACCAATTTTAATGTATACAAGCGTGGATGGTTTTCAGTGTCCGGAGATGAGAGAAGTTATATAGAGCCGCACCAGATTGTAAAAACGTGAGAAAAATGACGGCTTTGGGCTTTCTCACGGTTTTGTGAGATCTAACTGCAATAGAGACAGTGCCCGGAGATGAGAGAAGTCGTGTAGATCCACACCAGATTGTAAAAACGTGAGAAAAATGGCTGCTTTGGCCTTTCTCACGGTTTTGTGAGATCTAACTGCAACGTTTCCGGCTGCAATCTTTAAGAGACAGTGTCCGGAGATGGGAGAAGTCGTGTAGAGCCGCACCAGATTGTAAAAACGTGAGAAAAATGGCGGCTTTGGGCTTTCTCACGGTTTTGCGAGGTCTGACTGCTATAGAGACAGTGCCCGGAGATGAGAGAAGTCGTGTAGAGCCACACCAGATTGTAAAAACGTGTAAAAAATGGCGGCTTTGGCCTTTCTCACGGTTTTGTGAGGTCTAACTGCAACGTTTCCGGATGCAATCTTTAAGAGACAGCGTCCGGAGATGAGAGAAGTCGTGTAGAGCCGCACCAGATTGTAAAACAATATACAGTAGTATATAATTATTAACACTTCACATTAGCAAGTTAATTGTATGATACATTATTTGTATCATACAAGGATGGAAAGCGTTCGCTGATGATGACACGAGTTCAATGATTTTTGTTCACCCAAAAGTTTTCACTTCAAATGGAAAGCGTTCGCTGACGATGACGCGAGTTTAATGAATTTTGTTCACCAAAAGTGCTCAACGCGCCTAAAGAAGTTTTCACTTCAATAAATGAATGAATATGTAAGTAAATATATTACTTTTATGTCGAAAAAAATATATAAATGTACAAACATTTTTTTTTTTTTTTTTTTTTAATAATTAAAATAGAATTAAAAAAAAAAAAAAAAAAAAAAAAAAAAAAAAACAGTGCTAAAGAAATGGAACCGCTTCAGCATAGCCCTTTGCAAAATTTAAATTTGGTACCGAAGTAACCCGGATATTTCTTTCCAAAATTTTCGATAGCCACTTTAATTCATCAATAAATTGACAACAAAAATTTAAAAACCACAAAGGGGCTCCTTTGCTAAAGTTATACCAAAGACATTTTAAGAAATGAATATAGTAATCGATACTAGTGAATGAAACACAGTTATTAAATTAAGTCCAGTCGTACTAAATTAAATTCTGTTTACATAGAATGTAAGTAGAATTTCTATTTTTTTTTTTAACCTTTTTTCTTTTGTTTAAATCTCTTATATTTAATAAGAACAGCTAAAATAAATAAATAAATGAATAATAATAATAATAATAATAATAAAATGCTGCACATAAAATAAAATAAAAATGAATAAATAAAATAATAATAAAATGCTCAGTGTTATATCATTGTTCAGTAGGAAAACTGTCCCTATAAAATTTCTGAAGAAAAAAATCTATTTTACTAGCTTAATAAAGAACTGAGTTTATTAAAATATTTAATAATAATAATGATAGAAGGTTACAAAAAAATTTACATTATACTGCACACGATTAAAAATTACAGATCGAAATATGTTCGGAAATTATTTTATTCGAGACATCCAAAACATTTCCATATTTCCATTTTTTTTTTTTTTTTTAAATACCACTTGATATTATTTCGAACAATCGATGTGGCTGCGAAAATTTATTTTACATTCAATATTCTAAATATTACTTTCACGTAGACCGCAATATATTGCGGTCATGTAGTCTACATGAAGAAAATATATCGATATCAATGAGTTGAACATCCGGCAGACGAGATTACTCTTGCGATCAAAGTTCTAGTGGATATCAGTGTCTGAAATACTGCAATTCGGCTTTGATCATGTTTGATAAACATATGTTGAATCTCGCATGCCATTGGCCATTTAATACCGATATGAATGAGCCAATAGCAGCGGTGGCGGATTTAAGTGGGGGGGGGGGGGGCTAGGGGGCTGAAGCCCTCCCCCCCCAAAAAAAAAACACTGTCATTCATAATTCAATTTTGCAATGGTAAATTTTTTATTGGTCTAGAATAACACTTTGAAAAATCTTAGCCCCCCCCCCCCCCCCCAAAAGTCAAGTTCTGGATCCGCCACTGAATAGCAGGCAATGAGCTGCAATATTACTGGTATGGGGTATATCTTCGAATGTCAGAGCTGGGAAATAATATACTGCGATAACTTGATGAATGAAATATTTTATATGTTATCGTTCAACGTCTGACTTTTTAAGCAGTGGTACTGGTATTTATTTTCGATTTGAGAGACAACAGGTATGACCAGTGGCGCCGGAACCGGTATGGCAGGTATGGCTGTCGCCATACCAATTTATAATTTGATGTGGCAAATATATATATATATATATATATATATATATATTTAAATGAAAAAGGTTTCAACCTTCGTATTTTTTGGAGAATATTTTACTTCCATAAATTTTAATGTGAACGAACTGTAAATTCAACTTTTCTCTAAACCTTTCGGGGTGACTTTTGTTTTACCCTTTTCTTTCTCTCATCGTTATACTTCGGAATTCTCTTTCTGTTTACCCTTTTACTTATTTTTAAGCGAGAGCATAAAAATAAATTTGGAATCATAACGAATTATCATACAGAAAAGTGAAATTATGTTCTAAAACATAGGGACTGAGTGATTATGTGTCCGCCATAGTCGCTGATTACGAAGAAAGGGGGTCGTTTCTGGAGCTATTGCCCCCATGGAAAATTTCCAGGAGACGTTGCCAAGTGACAGTTTCATACGAACTCCAAACAACCAAATTTGAATTTTCTGCAATTATTTGTTCTTAACTTATACTGTTAACAGATATACATAGAGATCAACCGAAAAAATTTGACTTTCGTATTTAGGTCACCTCGAAACATGATATTATTCAAATAACCAAAGTTTAAAATCTAACTTCAGAAAATACTCTGTTTGGAGTACGAGTATGAGAAATTTATGTTTTTTTCTGAGCAGTGTTTTTCGATTTAGTAAAATATTGCAAAGCACTTAAATCAATTATATATTCAATACAAAAGAACGTTTAGCTAAATTTTGCCCTGTACAGTCGGTAACAAAAGTGTCCGAACACTAGCAAAAATTCCAATGTAAAAAAAGTACACTTCATACGGTTTTGTTACCTAAATCCTTGTCGAATCCTTTTCTTAGTCAGTGTAAGAGCATAATTCGATAAGGATTTATTTAACAAAACCGTATGAAGTGTACCTTTTTTACACGATAAATATTTTTACAAATTTGTAAATAATTCGTAGTTATTTTTATGTAAATTCATTGAAAGAGGCTTATAGTCAGATGATAAAATGTTAATTTTCAGCATTTTTAGTTTGTTTTCGAATTAAAATAGCTTAAAAACCGTTAAAAAAGCCTCATTAAGGACAGTAATGGATTTGGCTCCAAATTTGTGACTTTTTCGCTCCTTCGCGATTTTTTAGCGACCTTAGCGAGAAAATCCTTATTATCGATATGCCAAATATGGAAGCTGTAACTTGATTGGCCGATGAGTTTCTGGACTTTTTACCCATTTTTCTACGCGGGTATTTAAGAAGTTGATTTACGCCAATAGTCAGTCTCAGTTTAATTTTCGACGATGCTTTCATTGCTACTGAAAGAGTTCTGAGCCTCTCTGAATTGCAGTCGATTGCTGTATGTTAATGCTCTGATACAGTTTGTACAGTGAACTTGCTGTTGTTATTTAAGCTGTGTTTACTGGTGAAAGTGAAGTTGATACTTCATTTACAGACCTGTAACCTTCTCAGATTTTCTGTAAATAAAGTTTCCAGCCTCTGCAAGATTCCCCTTTCATTCTCGGACAACTTACGAACACCCAAGTACACGCAACAATATCTTTGGACATACTGAATGAATCTGAGAACTTGTCATAGTATTTTATTGTATGTGCGCGTTAGGTCTAAATTCAAACTAGAGAGGGCCTCTACGCCCCATCAGTGGCGTAGAGGTTCTGGTTCTGATCCCCAATCAAACAGACAGGAGGTGCTCGCTTCGAACTCAGATTGCACACTTCGGTCTTAGCCGTTCGGAGTTTTCCATGGTTTTCTAAAACTCCCGTAAATATCAGCTAGGTTTTTTTAGAAAGACACTCAGACCTAGGATCCATTCGTGGTCAATCGTATCTAATCTAAATATCATTGGGGCCACGGTAGTCCAGTAGGTAGAGCGCCAGGCTCGTAATTGGAATATTGTGGGTTCGGTACTCGAGCCGGCCAAAGACCGTCGTGTACACTAATGGTGGCTGATGCAAGTAAAATCTGTCATGGCCGCAACGTTCTCCATGTTCCCATCAAAATTATACCTATGGTGGGTCACGGGAGAGCCATCCCTGCCATGGAGGATAAAAATTGTGATGGCATGTCTCCGGACCACCTCTATGGTTGAGTCCCAGACCGTTGCCAGCTGCCCATTGTGCAGCACTGCACTAGTGCAACGTAAAACCCAACCAACCAACCCAAATACCATCGAAGCGGGAAAGCCATCCCTTTCGTGCAGGATTAAAATTGTGATGTCATGTCTCCGGACCTCCTCTAGGGGGGGGGAGTCGCATACTGTCGCCAGTTGTTCGTTGCGTAGCACTTGCGCAACATAAAACCCAAACAACCAACCCAAATACCATCTAGGAAGAGAGTACTAATTTCGAATTGGTTTCTTCTGCTGATTTTTGTTTTTCTTGCCATACCAAGTTTAATTGACTTCCGGCGCCACTGGGTATGACAGAAAAAGGAAGTGGTTATATTACATTCGGATGTAGAGGTAACAGGGTCGGTTGCGGTAACATTGAGAGAGAGAGAGAGAGAGAGAGATCGTTTGGGGCTATGAGAAGGGGATGTGGGGAAAGAAGGAAAGGAATATTAGAGTAAGAGATATTCGGTGCTATTTTTCGGGCGGGATTTAATCGGTCGTGCTGTGCATGCGTGGTAGGGAAAAGCGGAAGCGGAAAGCGGATTTGAAAGAAAGGAAAGAAGCGGAGTTTGAAGGAGGTAGTAAGATTGGATGTTTTAAAGTTATTTATGGATGTGCGATCATTCGGCTGCATGGTGCACGCTGAGAAATATCGTTAAAGTGATATATCGGCAGAATAAGATTTTAAATACTGTTATTGCGATACTAAAAAAATATTGATATTTTGTGATATATTGATAAATAATCCAGCCCTACTAACTACTATTATAAATAATTCTTTTTAGTTTCATAATGATTGATTAATAAATAATTCTCATCATGCATATTTATACGAAATTTTGTCCTATACTGCCGTTTTAAAAATTATATACATATATAAAGATGATAACGTCACCTTTTGGGAGGTTTTTATCAAAAGTGGATTGGCATTAATTTATGTCAAGATGCAACTAACATATAAATTTGTCGGAAATTCTGTGCTTTAATTCTTAAGTTAGAGCGGTGAAAAAGTTTTTGTCACAATTACACAGGCAGAAATTTTCTAAAAAAGGATGAAATTGTGTTCAGGACATCTGTAAACGTTTAAGTACATGGAATACCCGATGTCAAAATTTTTTATGAAACTAACATTTTTTTTTCCATTGAATATAGAAGAAAATAAAAAAGGAAATTAATGGGGAGATTTTGCGCTACTAAGAATTTTAAATTATTTGTATCAATACTGTTATTGACCTAAATTTTGCTGATCGTCGTCTAGAATTTTATTTTATAAATCAGCCTAGCTGTATAAAATGGCCGTTTAAAAATAGAATTTTTGAATTAGTTATATTTTTGTAGCATTAAGAATATAGAGTAAGATTGAAATATTTACATTTCTGCGTGGCTCGGAATAGTGACGTTCTCCAAGTGTATTTTTTATTTATTTTTTTATTTTAAACATTAATATATTCTGTCTATAACGTCACAGCTGCTGCAAAGCATAGATATCAAAATGGAACATAAAGATTCGGAACATTTGGATTTCAACAAAGAATTTCATTATATGATTTTTATGTAAAAAATCGTAAATTCTATATATTGCGATGGACTTCTGCGAGTGAAATATTTATGGAAGATCTATAAATTTTTTCGATCCATGCCTAAAATGTAAATGATAGTATACTATTGTTGAAATCCGATTGAGCAAAAAGAATAAAGATGAAATTGTAGAGTTTAAATAAAATACTTTATTTAAACAAAAAAAAAAAAAAAAAAAAAACAAAAAAAAAGGCTGCATTATCTTTTATTTCCTTCGTCTGTAGGAAAATAAATAAATAATCACGGGAAAAGAAATACGTTTGCGTTTATAAACTGAAAGAAAACGACAGATAATAATACAGTTTTGTTCGTTGATTCATTGATATGTATGAATGATAATATGCTTTAGAGAACTTCTAGCATTATTTTCTATTAGAAAGGCTTGTGAATTGATCCGTCCGTCAAAATAGATATGAAAGGGTTTCTGCCATGTTTGCATTATTGCTTCTAAAAGAAAATAAATAAATAAATAAAATAAAAATTGAAAACTTTCTTCAATAGATTTTAGTAGGATAATATGGTGTAAGTGTCATCACAGGCTGAACGATACCTCGCCTTATCACTCAATTATTAGGCTGAATTTGGATCTGTAGTGATCCTAGAGCATACGCATTCAATACTAACGTTACAGTATCTAGAATAAACAGTGTGGAAATCGCCTATAACCGTGGTGTTAAAATAATGCTACAAAAATTAAGCTTCCCCAGA
Organism: Salticus scenicus; assembly: GCA_963930645.1. Classification (NCBI taxonomy): domain Eukaryota; kingdom Metazoa; phylum Arthropoda; class Arachnida; order Araneae; family Salticidae; genus Salticus; species Salticus scenicus. The sequence goes on from OZ005649.1 coordinate 252,144,498, forward strand.
TGTCGCTGTGATCGAAGCTTTTGCTCAAATCGAAGACCTGATTGGCTTTTCCCAGTTTCGTCAGCTCAATCACCTGATCTAAGCACATAATTAACCAATAGGGAGTCTCGGTTTTGATGTCGTGACACTAGCTTCGATTGCAATGACATCTGGTGACAGGCTTAATATTTTTAGTACATTTTTATTTGCCGCTTTCCACACTGTTTATTCTAGACGCTGTACTAACGTTCCTATTAAAAAAGTAACCAAGATTGCGGGTGATTTTCATCGGTCACGTGACTATTGAGACTGTCAGATGCCTCCGTAATTGGATGTCACGGTGAAAAATCTTTGACATCATTTGTCCGAAAGTGGGTCGAGGTAAGGCTCCTATATATACGAGCTGGCGCATCAGGCATTTTGTTGCCTTAGAGTTGCCACATGTACCCAGTGTGTTTCTCTGATAAACAAACCACAAACATTTTTTTTTATCGTCTTACGTTACTTTAGAGTAATTTATTTTATTATATTTTATAATTTCAGCTAAGTAAACTATGATATGGAAGTTTGTTTAGCGATAAACTGCTATAATCATTCAAGAAGTGAATATAAAGTGTTCACAGACCTTCTATTACTGTGTATTTGAGTTTTGGCGACATTTTGTAAAAGAAACAGAAACCGCCCTAACAACACATCATACATCCATAGGATATCCTCAGAATAAAATGACATCCTGAGAATGTACTGTGAAAAAAATGTGTTTTTAGGAATATTGTTGTTGCTTATTGTTCTTATCTTGACCAGATTAGCTTCAGATCAAGGTTCTTAAAATCATTAGGGAAGCGATAAGGACGCCAAGCGGGAATGCTGCCCTCTTCGGAGGTAAAAAAATGGCGGTGATGCGCCGGCCTATTATTTTATTTAGGGGCTCTAGGTCGAGGGGCGTAACAAGTGACTTTCATTAGGGGAAAACTTGAAAAGTTCTCGTTACTTGATTTTTATGTTGATTACATCCTTCAATAAAGGATGCGCTCTCTAATCAAATATATGCTCTAGACTAGTGACTATATCTATTTGTCTGGACCTATCTTTATTATCTATAGCCTTAAGCAACAAAATCAAATATGGAAGAGTAATAGTTTTAGAAGTTTGTAAAATTGATTACATTTCGATTCTCTGACAAGGTATTGAAGTTAAAATTAGAAGTTTTGCCATTCCTTTACATGTGAAGTAAACTCATCAGTCATGAGTTTATAAAAAAAAAAAAAAAAAAGTAAGTAGATTTTGAAGTAACTTTAGATTTATTTTATTTCTTAACCGTTTTAGTTTGCCACCCGTGGTTACACTTGTCTCAAATCATGGGGCAAGTTGAACCCTAAAACTCAAAAGTTTCATAATTTTTTTTTTTTTTCTTTAAGGGAAGTTGTCACCTTTGAATTTGCACCACTAAAGGTTTCATATGAAAGCTTATATTTCCATTTGATATTTATAAATTGAACTATATGAGGTTTGCTGAGTAAAATATATATTCGGGCAACAATTCTTATGGTTTTTGACTTATTCTTTACAGATTTGAAATCTTTAAATTGCATTTACTCAGTTTGCATTTTTTCAAGGATTCATGATCTTCAAAATGCTAAAATTTCTACAGATATATAAGAAAAGACTACATATTGTATTTGGACGCTTGATAGAACCTACTTAAAAGAATTAGGGATCAAATATCTTTATAAGAAAAATAAAATAAAAATATAACCAAAAATTATGTTTTTTTTTTTTTTTTTTTTGGCAAATTTTTACGTTGACATGCACTTTTAAAATTTTTTTCTCAAAAAGTAATCAAGAAATTTTAAAATCCATCTCTAATTTTTCTAAGTAGGTTCTATTAAACATACAAAAAAAAAAAAAGTATTTTCGTAAATATCTGTAGAATTTTTATCATTTTTAAGATCATGAATTCATGAAAAAATGCAAACTGAGTTAATGCAACTTAAAGATTCCAAATCTGCAAAATATATATCGACACCATAAGAATTGTTGTTTGAATATATATATATATATATATGCATTTAAGCAAGTTCAATTTATAAATATTAAATTGAAATATGAGCTTTTGCATGAAACCTTTAGTGGTGCCAAGTCAGAAGTGCTAAGTTCCCTTAAGTGACACATACATTGTTAAATTATAAAAATCCAATTAGTTATATTTTATACCTAAATGTTTTTAGAAAAGTAAGTATAACAGTAACTGAGCAAAATGAGATCAAAGTCGTACTATGATAAAACGTGCTTTCACTTCACCCTAGTATTGCGCACGGTCGTTCTACTTAGAGCCCCTAAATAAAATAATAGGCCGGCGCATCACCGCCATTTTTTTGCCTCCTAAGAGGACAGCATTCCCGCTTGGCGTCCTTATCGCTTCCCTAATGATTTTAAGAAATCTTGATCTGAAGCTAATCCTGTCAAGATAAGAGCAATAAGCAACAATAATATTCCTAAAAACACATTTTTTTTTCACAGTACATTCTCAGGATGTCATTTTATTCTGAAGATATCCAATGGATGTACTGGGGTAAGATATGTTGTTAGCGCGGTTTCTGTTTCTTTTACAAAATGTCGCCAAAACTCAAATGTACAGTAATATAAAGTCTGTGAACACTTTATATTCACTTCTTGAATGATTATAGCAGTTTATCGCTAAACAAACTTCCATATCATAGTTTACTTAGCTAAAATTATGAAATATAATAAAACAAGTTACTCTAAAGTAACGTAAGACGATAATAATAAAAAAAAATGTTTGTCGTTTGTTTATCAGAGAAACGCGCTGGGTACATGTGGCAACCCTAAGGCAACAAAATGCCTGATGCGCCAGCTCGTATATATAGGAGCCTTAGTTGTACTGAATTCTATATTTGTAATGAAACGTACGATGCTGACTTATACCGCGAGAAAAACCTCTTGATTGAATGTGTATTTGCATTTAAATTTATAACAACCTAAAATATTTTTAGAAGCAGTGTATATATATCTAAATTTTCTACATTTTTTAATAATGTGTAAGTCGAAGTTATTGATATATAAGTGTTAATTAACAAAATCGTAAATTGGAGCATATAAAGGGCAAACAACCAAAAAAGTTTTTTCGTATTTGTATAAATATAACTGATAAACTAAAAGCTGTGAATTAAAATTGCAAATTTTAATTTGTAATTAGAAAAAAAAATCAAAATTATTATACTAATGCATATGCTTTAAAATACCTGAAATATTTATTCCAAGGCAAATACAATGTATACACTTAATGCATAATGCAAATCTTCTTTGCTGACTAAAATTAATTGAAGTGTAAATCGAACATTATCTAAGCATGATTAACTACTGATAACATTTTGACTCCAACTGATGTTTAATGGGAAGGCAATTGATTTGAAAAGTAGACCTCTCTTTTATGATAATTATGTTTACGTCATTATGGTTCAGAATAGATTGGCGAATACACTTCCCTTGATAATGTAGGATTTGCTTGGAATGATATGAATTCACGAATAATTTTGAATTATTATTCAGAAAGGAAAATTGCTAAAAAATAATTATAAAGTAAAATAAAGAGTAAAAATCTGGAGTGACTCCACTCGACTTTCCGAACATTGAGTAATTAACAGTTTTGTAGATAAAGTAAAGAAAGAGTAGTTGTTAAACAAACAAAAGAGAGAAAACCATAATAGAGTGTTTGAGTATTTTTCTCCATCTATTACACGTTGTTTTATTTAACGCTACTGAACTTTGAGCCCATAGATCATAATGACAAAGAAATTTTCGTTGTGTCCCTGTAAAAACTTATAAATGCTACATTCACCAAAATGCTTATAGTTAGTGCAACAGTGATTTATAATACTCATATAAATTTTCAGCTCAATTCAATAAGGCGTTTAGATGCTATCGTAATTTTAAAAATTTAGTCCCATAGGCCATAATGATAAAGAATTTTTCTTTGTGTCCCTGTAAAAAAACTGTAAGTGCTAGATTCACCAAAATCTATACAGTTAGTTCAACTGTGATCTATAACATGTGTACAATTTTTTTGCTCGGATTAATAAGGCGTTTAGACACTATCACATTTTTAAAAATTTGGCCCCATAGGCATAATGATAAAGAATTTTTCTTTGTGTCCCTGTAAAAAAACTATAAGTGCTAGATTCTCCAAAATCTATACAGATTGAGTATTTGTGATCTATAATATGTGTATAAATTTTTTGCTCAATTGAATAAGGCGTTTAGATGCTATCGCACTTTTAAGATTTTGCTCCCATAGGCCATAATGATAAAGAATTTTTCTTTGTGTCCCTGTAAAAAAACTATAAGTGCTAGATTCACCAAAATCTATAGGGTTCGTACTATGGTGACTTACAATATGCGTACCAACTTTCAGGTTAATCGAACGAAGCGTTTAGACGCTAGCGTGTTCACCCACAGACATACACACATACACACATACACACATACACACATACACACACACATACATACATCATCGCAAAAATAGTGAAAACGGACTCAGGGGACCTCAAAACGTATAGAAATATCAAAATCTCGAATTCGGATTTTTGACATGATTACAATACTTTCCTCACTATAGTGTTCGGAAAGTAAAAATATTATCACATTGTTGAAATTCTCAGATAAATACTTAATAAACTGTAAAAAAAATTCTGTAGCACTACTAGAAAAATTCTAGGAAACTGGTATTCCATAAACTTTTCTAGTAGCCAATACAGATTGTTCAAAAGTGATCTTACTCCGTTAGATTTAGTAAACATTACACGCACTTCGTTAGTAAATATACTAAGAAACTCTTAGTTAACGGGTCAAGTGCTTTTTTTTTTGTATGTTTACTAAGATTGTGTTAGTAGCATTACTGAAAGTAATACTGCAATTTTACCAGGAAATGTTTTGTGTAGGATACATGGTTATTATTAGTGTAAATTCAAATAATATCCATGTAACCTTACTAAATTTGTTTTGTTTAGAATACAGATTTTTTATCAGTAATTGTGCTAAGGAAATGTAATTAATAATGCAAATGAATTTCGGTTATATTCACAAAAATTTTACAGTTACGTTTACAGAAATACTACAAGTAATATAAATAAATTTACCCTTAAATATCCCATGTTACCTTACTAAAATTTTTAAATTAACAATATTTAATATTATGAGTAATATTGCTAAAAAATTTAAATAAATAATAGAATAATAATAGAAAACCTTTTATGTTTAGTTTTAGTTAAAAATGATGGCTGATCGAAAATGTTTATTTAAATATATACTTTTACAAAATCTAAATTGTTTGAAATATTAAAAACATATATCAATATCATTACCTTAATTTTTATATATAATTTATTAAACTTTTTTTTTATAAGTCAAAATAAATAAATAAATAAGTACGTATATGGAATCACTTTTTATTGACAAACTTTAACTCAAAAAATCGGTACCTTTAAAATATAATTGTGAAAAGAAAACATATTTTGCAATAATATATTAATAACTTTATTTGGTAAATATGAGCATATATTTCACAATGTTAAATTAAAAATTTAATGAAATAATAATAGAAAAATAATAAGAAACCTCTTTATTTTTAGTTAAAAATATTTGCTGATAAAAAATATTTATTTAAATATGTACTCTTAGAAAATTTAAATTGTTTGAAATATTAAAAAAGGTTAACAATATTTTCACCATAATTTTAAGTATAATATATTAAATATATCATAAACAAAATATCTTCTTGATTAAGTCAAAATAAATAAATAAATAAATGGAATCATATTTTAACGAATTTTAACTAAAAAATAGATGCCTTTAAAATATGATTGTGAGAAGAAAATATTTGTTGCAATATAATATGCCAAACTTTATTTGGTAAATACCAGAATATATTTCATATTGCTCAATATATTAAATTAAAAAAATAATAATAATAGAAATTTTTTTATGTTTAATTCTTATTAAAAATGACGGCAGATTATATGTGTTTATTTAAATATATACTTTTAGAAGATCTAAATTGCTCGAAATATCAAAAATATATACCAAAGTCAGAGGTGAAACTATCTAACATGTAAAAACCCTGAAAACTGTTACTTGCATGCAGATAGGGGAGATTTATTAAGGATATATGCTATCGCTACCTATAATAAGTGATAGTATTAGGAGACTTCTTAATACATTATAAAACAAATTGAACATTCAAGATAAGAAATTTCTATAAAAAACAAAATAATTTAACATGAGATTCAGACAGCAAAATTTTTAAAAACCCTGAATTTAGGGGTAATCTCTGAAAAGTTTTTGCCTTAACTTTTATACATAATATATTAAATATGTTTTTTAAAAGATATTTTCTTTTTGAATAAGTCAAAACAAATAAATAAATACGTATATATATTAATATTGTACATTTAATTAATAAATTTTATTTTAAAGAATCGAAACTTAAAAAATATGACGTGAATAGAAAATATTTTTTGCAGTACTATGCCAAATTTTATTCGGTAAAAAAATCAGCATATTTTTCAAAATAATCAGTACATTACATTTAAAATTATTTAAAAAACCTTGATAAAACTGAAGTTTACTTTAACAATAATAATAACAAAAGCTTCAGTGGGATATTATGCATTTAGTATTCTCCAATAATTCAATATTGTATATATTGTATTCAATATTCATGTCTATTATTGTCATAAAAAATCTTCTTCATAATAACAAGATTAAATTTAGTTTTTTTCCAATAACATAGTATATACATTAAGAAAAAGCTTTATTGTTTTAAGTTTTATGCACCTATTCAATGTTTTTCTAATTGATTAATGTCATAAAATTGATTAGAAAAAAGTAATATTTATACGTTTTTTCAAAACTTTTGTCAATAAATATTAAATCTATTTTTATAAACAAATATTTTCTAAAATTATGTATTTTCTTTTAATTATCACTTTTTTTTTTTTTTTTTTTTTTTTTTTAGTATGAGCTTATAAAACTGGAATAAAACTGACTGTCTTTATACATAATGAATTAGTAAACTGTTATGTATATATATATATATATATATATATATATATATATATATATATTATTAGGCAGTGAAATAACATCCATAACATGTTGTTATGACATTAAAAAAAAAAAAAAAATATAAATATAATAAAGTAAAATAAAATACACTTTTAGAATTTTAATAATAAATAACAGTAAAGGTCATTTAATATTTTTATAAATATATGTCGCTGAAACTTAATATGGTATTTCTAAACTGCATAAATTATGCATACCATTTTCAGGGGTTAATTATGTAATACTTATTTTACAAAAAATAAAATCATTAAATTAAATAAGTACCTCATAATAATAATAATTAAAACTACATACCTTTTTAACTTTTTGATTGTTTTATCCGACTTGTTTCCTGAACGTTAATTAATATCACATTAGTAAATTATAATAATAATAAAAGCTTTGCCAGGAAAGTATTTGCGTAGCTAGCAATTTTAAATAAATAATCACTAACCAACACAAACCTCCACCTAGCAGGGGGCTGTTTATCAGATATTTGAAACGCGTCCATCCTGCAATATTCCAGTTTTCCAACACATAGTTCCAAAATGAGGCTTAAGAATTGATGTTCACATCAAAATAAAAGTTTAAATTAAAATAAGATAACGCCAAACTAAGCATCCTGTATTACAAATTAAGGATATATATTTATGAATTCTTACTTTTTCTAAAATGCAGATGTGTATAAGGTTAACAATAAAATATCACAGATTAAGATTTAAAAAGTCCGCCTCATTACGATTTACGACCGACACGACGCTTCGGCTTCTTCTCTGGTATGTTCTGCGCATGCGCACAGTATTGGCGTTTACTCAAAAGAAATCGCTCTCTTCAAACGGGGAGAGACAGAGACGTAGAGATACTGGGAAGAATGTAGTAGAATTACATATGTTATTTAAGCATTGAATGCAAAGAGAATCTGGTTACAAAGTTTTCCCTAGTAGTTGAGATAATACTTGTACTATTACTAAGTAATAATTTGTAAATTGCCGTAAAATTTTTTACAGTGTAGATTTAATAAGCTAACAAAAGGATGTTTTTTTTTTTTTTTTTTTTTTTTTTTTTAGAATTGCAGTTAAGCATTAACATATATTATTACTTTCTTCTATACTCAATAAAAGAAAGTATTGGTTTTGTAAAAATTTTTGATTTCTGGTTTTGAATGGGTTTAGTTTAAACGTTTTGAAATGCCCAAAACACTATTTGACTATTTTTTTTTGTAAATGTTCTGTATGTGTGTGCGCACAAAATACATTGCAGCAACCCTAGTTTGAAAACTAATGAAAAAAAAGAAAGAGAGAAAAAAAAATGAATTTTATATGTAGTTATGCCTTGACATAAATTAGTGTTTAATAGTTTAGGTAAAAATCATTGCCATCCTGTGTTTTTATAACTTTTAACATGGCAGTATTGGGCAAAATTTTGCATAAATGTGAAAAATGTGAATTATATTTGAAAAATCACTCTAAAATTATAAAAGAGAACTATTTATAATAGTAATAGTCAACCAAGAAAAAAAAAATGTATATATTGGAGCATCGCTCCGGGGTAAAGCGTAAATTGTCAATATGAGTATTTCTTAACAGACCTTATCAAAACCATTAAAACGAATGGTTGAACTACAGGTGTGGGATAACATAAAACAAAGTTACCGGATTTTTTAATTTTTAATTAAAAAATAAATAAACAAATAAATTCTGAGATGTTCTCTTTAGGGCACAAAATTGACATTCGTTAGACATTTAGCGCTATATTTTTCTCAGAGGAAAATTGTCTGCATTTATCATAGAAAATAATTATAATAAATAATAATAATTTCAATGAATAATTTGTGCTAGGGGATTTTGTATAAAGGTTTGTATTTAGGTTGTCGTTATAAAAAAATAAAATAAAATAAAAATAAAAAAAGAAAGGAAGAAAGTTTTGTGATGGCCACATCATACTAATTTTCTCTGATCGACCACTTTGTTATCCACCTCAAAACAAACACAGGTAATCTTGTATGAAAATGAATGAAATGCAAGTTGCTTTCATTCATGTCTTTTTGTCCATATATATCAGATTGAAAGATACTTTTTTTTTTATAAATGCAGAATACTTAAAAATTGTTTTTTCTTTTCTTTCTTTCTTTCTTTTCTTTTTTCTTTTTAACCGACTTCAAAAAGAAGAAAGTTCTCAATTCAAACCATTTTTTTTTTTTTTTGGTTAGCTCATAACTTCTGATCGAATGCGCCGATTTTGATACTTTTTATTTTGTTGTAAAGGTCTTGGACTGAAATAGGTCCCATTGTAATATCTTTACGATCTAAAGAAAATGCAGGGTGGCCAAAAAAGTCAGTCCAAACTCTTTTAACTGCTGAACGGCTGCAGCTATAGTCATAAAAGTGGTATGTAAGCAGTATAGTAAAGTGGCCATGCGCTACGATATTCAACCGCGTACAGTGCCACCTGGTGAAAAATAGCAGAGGTAGTGTTCCTATCTCTAAAACGGTTCAAGATACGGGAAAAAAGGGAATTACAAAGTTGTAGAGCGTCATCGATTTAGTATGAAAAGATAGTTTGTAGACATTAATGCTAGAAATAGAACGCTTAAAACGTGCATTTATTTGTTTGCAATATCCTACACTGTGCACATTTGATTTACGTTGCGCACGTTGTAGCGTAGCGGGTGACACGCATGCAATGTAGTTCAAAGTGCAGACCCTGTATGCGGTCACATCCATTAGCGCAAAGTCGTTTTTAACCGACTTCACAAAGGACGGGGTTCTCAATTCAAACCATATATTTTTGTTGTTGTTGTTTGCTAGCTTATAACTTCATAAGAGATGTTCCGATTTTAATACTTTTTTTTTGTTGTTGTTGTTGGCCTGAAATAGGTCCTATTAGGATTTCATAAAGATCTAAACAAATTACAGGGAGCTCACAAAAGTCCATTTTCACCCTTTTAACTGCTGAACGGATGGAACTACACTCTTAAAAGTTAATATGTAAATATAGTAAAGCAGCCATGCGCTACGAGATGCGACCGCTTACAGTGCCATCTGATGGAAAAGAGTTGAGTTATCATTTCTATCTCGAAAACAGTACGAGGTAGGAGAAAAAGTAAATTACAAAGTCGCTGAGCATCATTGATTTAGTACAGAAGCGTACCTTATAAATATGAATGTTCAGAACAGAACGTTTAAACGTGCATCTGTTTGTTCGTAGTTTCCTGCACTGTAATGTGCCAAAGCGATCTTAGAAATCAAAAAATCTTATTTTGATGTTTAAACTTCTATCCGTCAGCAGCAATGCATATTTGGATCCTTTTTTGAACTAAACGCTGCGCACATTTCAGCGTAGCGGTTGACGCGTACGCTCTGTAAAATTCAATCTTAATCCAGATGCGCATTGTATTTGAGGTTATCGTTATATCGTTTCTATGTCTGTTTTAATTTATTAAAGATATATGCTATAATTTTTTTTCCTAGAGCCTCATTTGATAGCTTTATATGAATAACACAGAGTCATCCATTCTTTTCAAGCTACTTATCTTTTAAACGTTTATATTTCATATATTTACTGATATTGAATTTTTAATTTAATGTATGTGGATTCAATAGATAGTTTTTTTCTCATATCACATAAAGGCAAGAAAAGTGACACGAATTATAGATGGAGTATTTGAAAAGAAATAAACTTAAAGATAAGATATTGATTAGAATAAAACTGACGCAACTGCCTCCCGTGTAAATTATTTTCGAGATGGAGATGTAACTTTTTTATCTACATTGGGGCACTTCGTATACTTTTCAGTGACATAAACTCGAAATTACATTTTTTTGAGTTATGTCACTTTCTTGCGGGTTGCGATGTGTGACTGCACTAAACCAAATGAAACAAATATATATTTTTTAGATGCTTGAAAACATGTTTCATGTAGAATATGGTTTAGAAATCATTCACTGTTCGTTTACAGGGCTACACAAAAGAACTAGATTATAATGCGACAATACTTGAAAATTGATGGAAGTGTATTTTAGGTTGTGCCGTGTGTTATTAATATAGGATTATATTTATGTGCACCATGTGATGTGTACACAGCTTTCAGAAGATATACAGGACTGCCAATATTTAAGTCATAACATTCTTTTTTATTTGTTAGCGTAAGGGCTTTACTATAATATGATATATCATATAATATTTTACCATGTCCAGGAAAGCTGCTCAGGAATTGAAATTAATTCTTCAAAGCCATATGGTAAATAAATTTTATTAAAGCTAAATATTCATCGATTGGTTTCTTGTATATGTACACGTTTTGAGGCTTCCTGAATACCGAAGTCAAGTTTTATAGTTTGATCTTTGTCTGTGTCTGTTAGAGTAAATTAAAAACAAATAATTTCAGGTAATCCAAATGTGTATTTTGGAACGAATACGCTTGTTACTAGAAAAGTTTGTTAAGTCTCAAGATTGATAAGTCTCAAGGAATGATGCGTGTGAAAGTTGTCTGAATAATTTTAAATGAATTTTTTAACTTAAGAACAGACTTGAATTCTCTATAAATGTAGCTACAATATTAAAACGGGAGGTTGAGGGGGGCGGTAGCCCCCTCAGATGGAGTTATTTGTCAAATAAAACTGTTCCGAAGCCTAAGTTGAATTGTTTTAACATATGTTTACATAACAGTACTCGTTATCTTAACCCTTAATCTCCAATCCGTACTTATAGTATTAAATTTCAGGGTAAGAGTGTGAGTGGCACACCAGATTATTTTTATTGTCTTTTGAACTTTTTTTTTTTCCTGATACAGTCATTGAAAATATTTATGTTTCTTACACGCTGGTAATTACGACGCAATAATAATAATAATAATAATTGAGTGTTGCTATTTAAAAAATTAAAAAAACATATCACTGTGATCGTAACTGTGAGAGCTGCATATTGTGTTTCATTTCATTCTCCAAATGATATTCAATTGTCTGATCAAAGCGTACATGCCGTTTTCTTGTATGATATTTTCGCTAAAATGTCATGTATAGAGAATGTTTATTTATTTATTATTATTATTATTTTTATAAATACCCCGTTACGTCTTATGCATGCATATACACAAATAAGCTAAATCTGCTTTTCTTTTTTCATGAATTGCAAATATATCCTGTAATACAGATTTTTTTTTTTTTTTAAATAGTACTAGGTAACTGGCGAGGACGCTTTTATATCTGTGAGATAGAATTAACCATTGTAGGGCTATAAAAATCAATTATATAATGAATAATTTGTTTTAAATTTTGAGTGAATACTCTATAATATTTCATTTATATATATTTCCAATCATATGAATTTACCTTTTATGTTCAGTCATGATACAAAGCTATATCTTATGTCTGTATTGACATGTAGTAGATGGCGCTGTATATATAAAATATTTTGTTATTTTAATCATTATTAAGCACTATTTCTAAGTATCACTTATTATTTGAAATGTGGATCTTTAATTTGTAAAAGGACGGTACTTCTAATTTTCACCAGTTGGTGTCAAAATATTCTTCTTTAAAATTGTAAAATACAACTGCCTTAAAATTAGATGCCTCCATCAGTCGTTGCACCAAAATTAATTGAAATTCTTTCCTTCTGCGGTACACTTTACATCTTTAGTTTTTCTGTTGTTGAACTGACTTATTGGTAAGTTCAACCCTGATTTGAGAAATTCAACCCCGGTAAAATTGAGATAGGTACTTGTAGTGTTCCATCCTGCACAAAATTTGTTGTAATGTGGTTGGGGATTCTCGATTTTTTATGTTTTTGAAATTTCGAAAAGAAGCTCTAATTGCCGATATTCAACTCTTGTGGTAGATTAAGTCCATGCGATACAACCCTGGAGCACATTTTTGGCAATAGAGTGCATTCAATACTAATTCCTATTCAAATTCCTATTCAAAAGAAACGAAGACTGAGGATGATTTTCATCGGTTACGTGACAAGTACGGCCAGATCCATCCGTAATTGGATGACACAGAGAAGTCTTTGACACCTCGTGCCTGAGAGTGGGTTGAGGGACATGACATGGCAAGTAACTTTCTTGTTAAAAACTTGAAAAGCACTCGTCATGTGATTTTTATAAAGGTTGGTTACATTTTTCGAGGGCGAATTGTCAAATATAGATTCTCTAGTCAAATAAATACACTAATAATACAACTGATTTCTTCTTTATAAAATAACTAGCTGGCTTTGCCCGCTTCGTTGGACATTAGACTTAAATTAGTTGTCAAAATCCTATATCATTATTAATAACCTAAATTCTTGCTCTTTCGGTTGAGTTTTTCTTGCTCGCAACGTGAGGAATTCGGGTCCCCACTGCCTTAGGCAGCAATTTATCCACTTTTTACTTCCCTTCCCCAGCGGGTAAATTCGAAGTTTTGCGTAATCCTACCAAAGTACATAATGCGTACACTTAATCAACATCCACACACCGAAATTCGCCCTTCTAAGATATTTTAAAGCGAATTCAAACTGGAAAACAGGTTTTTATACGTCTTTATTGCCCACTAATCCCAATAGGGTAAAGGGGAAATTTCATAAAATCCCGTTACTATAAGTGTCGGATACATATAAACAATTTAGGAGCCAAATTTCGTGGTCGCAGATCCCATAGATTTTTCAAGACAAATTTAGCGCTAAAATGGAGGTCTCGGATTTGCTCCTTCGTGAAGTCCCCTCCCCCCCCCCCCCTCCAAAAAAAAAAAAAAAAAAAAAAAAAAGAAAATCGCAAACAAGAAAAGAAAAGAAAAAAAAAAAAGAATATGTGTTTTTGGAATTATCCTAAAGAAGACACGTGACTGTTTTTGTCATGACACCTTTGTACCATTTTTTGTAGAACTCTACTCAAAAATCCGAAATTTCTGAAATTTTCCCCTGAAAAATGATTTTTCCCCTCTCACCTGCAAGAATCAAAAGTTCCAAAATCATACATAATATTTTATTTATACTCAGGTCTAGTCTCCTCAAGTGCAATTTCTTCACCGAGAAGTAATTTTGGGCCTAGTTATGCTTACAAACGTCTTTTTTGCTTCCTGCCCCCCCGAAGGGAATTTCAATGAATCCTGTTACTTTAGGGGTCAGATACATATAAAAATCTAAGTACCAAATTTTGCTACCGCAGTTCTCATAAATTTTTCAGGACAAAATTTAGCGCTAAAAGGAGTGTCTCGAATTTACCCTTTGTAACACATACCCCTCTCCCCCCCCCCCCCCCCCGAAAGAAAAGGCAGATCACAAAAAATCAAAAACGTGTTTTATGCTAAAGAAGTCGCATGGTTGTTTTTAACATTTTTGTTCCCTTTTTGGCAGTGTTTTATTCAAAAATCCAGAATTTGCAAAATTTCCAGCCAAAAATGGACTTTCCCTCCCCCTCCCCTTAAAATTCGGAATTTCCTGAATTGCAGATATTGTTTTATTTGTACTAATGTGTAGTCTCTCCTTGTGCAATTTCTTCACAGTGAAGTAATTTAGAGCCGAATTATGCTTACAAAGGTGTTTTTGCCATCTGTCTCCCCTTGGGGGGACAGAAGGCAAATAAATTCCGCATTTTAGGTGTCAAATATATAAATTTATCAAAAAAAAAAAAAAAAAAAAGAAATTGTTTTTGTAAATATTTTAAGGAAGTCGCATAGCCTTTTTTCTATATCTTTGTTCCATTTTTGGTAGAGTTCTACTCAAAAATTAAGAATTTTCGATATTCCCGCCAAAAATTGATTTTCCCCCTCCCTTCCCTTAAAAATCGAAAATTCCTAAATCACAGATAACATTTTATTTGTACTCATGTCCATTCTCCCCATGTGCAATTTCTTCACTGTGAAGTAATTAGGAGCCGAGTTATGCTTACAAACGTATTTTTGTTTTTTGCCCCTCCAGGGAGGAAGGGGGAGTAATTTCGGAAAAGTTAATAGATATAATTTTAAGTTGGGTAAAGACCTAAATTCCTACCTAACGCTGTTGAATTCTGTCCGTCCGTTCTCAAGTGATACCCGGACAAATGTGTTTTTGTCTTTTACCCCCCCCCCCCAGGGTGGGGGGGGGAACGGGGGGACATACACATATATGCTAACTGAAATGACATAAATCTTATTTTATAAGCGTTATTTTTATAAGCATTATTTTATTAGCATATTTTACAAGCATTATTATTATTAATTTTTTTTTTCATAAAGTCTTGAAATAACTGTGCGCAAATTTATACAATCGCTTGCTAATTTGCTATACAATAAATAATAAGATTGCGTGGTTTTTCTTTTTTAACATCCTATGTATTCTTTGAGCAGATTTTTAGCGACCATTCTACCCTCTGCGCATGTACTGACTCAACGAGTCCAGTGTTAAAATAGGGGAGGCAACTCTTGTGGTCCAGAGAAAAGACGTGAAAAGGGAACACAAAACGACTGGATGTTTATAAAGAGGTTTACCAAATTCCTACCTGTCATCAATTTAATACCCCTCCATGCCTTTAATTAGCGTAAGAAACGTGGTCACAGTATATTTAAAAATTTTAATAGTAAATAATCTGGTGTTTAACTGCCCCGCGTCTTGCATCACCCATTACTACGCATATTATGAACTCTTTTTGGAGATAGTGTGACCAAAAAGACATTGACCACACGAGTCAGATGTTTACCAAATTTCATGTAGTAACCAACCTAACCCATTATTTGCCAAAAAATTTAAATCTATTTTTCTTTTCATCATTGAAAATTTTAAGTTTCGGTAAAAGATATTACAGTATCAAAGCCATTTCAAATCATTAAGTATATTACTTAAAAAGTTACCATTTTGGGGACAACGGCGGAATACACTGTCTGAAATATTGTAAAACAATAAAAATAAAATAAAATAGAAAAGATAAATAAAAATATAACGTCCCAAGTCAAGGGCAGTGAGAGGTAATGGGTTAATGCATACAGCCTAAAGACATTTAGAAGAGACCTTATATATCAAGTTTAAAAAGAGAATCGGCGGAATCGTTTTTTGAGACAACCATTTTCGAGGTCTAAAAGTGATTTAGCTAAACAGGACGCCTTTGAATTTACTGTACTAACCAAATAATGCATATTAAGAGGCTTTATGTAGCGAATTTGAAGAAAATCGTTAGAGACGTTTTTGATATACCGACTTTCGGTCCCACTTCTAACTTTCACCAAAACTTCACAAACTCATTTATGCACTGGAAATTAACCCCTTACCTGCCGACGAAAAACTGCGAGATTCTCTTTCGAGTGCCACCATTTTTCACACAGGCGTGTGTAGTTATGCGTTCACTGTTTCAGAAATATTCTTTTTACGCTTCCTCCTATTCCCCATCATCTCTGAAATAAGTAAATTCTTCGAAAACACTGTCATGGTAATTTAACTGCACTCCAAAGCCGTGAGACTAGTTTCACTGGTAGCAGAGTAACTCAAAGGATCATACTTCGGCAAGACACGTATATACTCCAGGGGCAGTTAACGCATCGGCGTAGCGAGACGAATATATACGCTTACAGTTAAGGGGTTAAGTAACACATACAAAAAGTAACCTAATAGGGACTTGGTCTTGGTATAGCAAGTTTAATGAAAGATCCATTTCTGGTTTTCCGAATTTCACCAAAGGATGACACTCATCTATGCTCCCGACCTGTTTTAATAATAAATTTTTGTTCTATCTTTTTTGGTTTTAGAGATATGATGGTCAGAAGAATGCCCCCCCCCCCCTACACACATGCCAATTTCTCAAGTTTCATCCTTTCTGACATGCAACAAAACTAATGCAATAACCTCATCAAGGATTTAATCCTGTCGTATTAATTTTGCCAGCTTTTTTTAAGTTAAATTTTAAAAAAAGTACACTGTAATTTCAAATGTATATGAGTGACATTTTGAATTCCTGTATGCACTGTGGCGGAGTTTTAGAGCTAGACAAAGCATAAAAATGCTTTCTTACGCCCAATCTTTGTTTTGGTAGTCAGATAATGGAAGTAAAAATCTACTCACATGACTTTCTTTTATATATATAAAAAAAAAGAAAAACTTTATTTAATACATAAAAAACTAAAAACTCAATTACTAGCAAAAATCAAGCAATTCTTAATTTTGTTCATCTTATCATCTAGACATTAACAAAGCTTTTTACTAACTAAGCAGTGAAAAGTTTCTATTTAAAGAAAAAATTTTGTCACATTTCACATTCTTAGACACCCTGCTGTGTATCAAATTTCAGACTTTCGTTAAATATTTAATTAGTTTTCGTTTCTTTTTTTCCCTATAAACTTTACGTATTTCTAACTTTTCCTTTCAAATTTAATAAAAACAACAACAAAAACAAAAAATCCTTATCTTTATTAATGAGTCTGTCAAAGAAGAAAAAAAATTGCTAGCCAGTGAAATGAGTTCACTAATTAATATCTTTTTATCCCCAGGAAGATTACAAAGAAAAATTTCATCAGATTACTTTGATACAAGGCATCATTAGAAAACATGCTTAATAAACTTATATTTTTTTTATGCATTATCTTTTGTTAGTAATTGTTGCTGTAATGGTGTGCGTGTGTATTTGCGCGTAAGAAAAGAGAGGGGTGGGAGAAATAATTTTTCATGCATATTTGTGTGAGTCTATTATTCAAATACAAGAAAAGTGATTATTCTTTAACTGTCACTACATTTTTTTTTTTCTTTTGCAAATTGCTAAACTTGTTTAGAAAATGGCTATTATGACACATAACTGATCATAAATATGTGAAAAGAAAAATATAGCACTCTTATTTTTGAGAAAATTTTGTTTTAAAACATTTATATGAAAACTAGTTAAACGCAAATATTATTTAATTTAATTAATAAATAACTTTGCAAGTAAAAAATATAAATTGTAGAATACTTGCAAAAGTTATTTCTGGTCAAAATGACACAACTGTTCATCAGGTGAAGAACTAGGCACAGATGCATTATGAAAGCAGCAAGGTGTACCAGCGCTCATTATTGGAATTTCTAGTGACTTCTGCATGACGCTTCTTCTGAAACACCACTTGTTAAGTTTCGGAGTAGTACTGCTATCTACAAAAAAGAGACAAAAGTTTAAAAATCGTTCAGAACCAGGAAAAAATATTTAAAAAAATGTTGCTTAAATATGTTAAATTACGTCAAATGCTTGGTTTTAGTGCGAAACCGATGGACGTTAAAGGATTATATGAATGATGGACATTGAAAATCAATTTTTTAAGTTATTGTCTTTGAGTTATGAAAGTTTGCATAGATATACATTGAAATGTATACAGATTAAGTATATTAAACTTTCTCTAAAACCTTTTATATTAAAAGTCTTTTTAAATGGTTCCTATTAATGCGTTTTTAAATTTTCGCCTAAATTTCCCATTATTACCGCTCAACAATTCATTCTAAAAATATTTGGGTGTTAATTTGTGAATTGATTATTAAGTTATTACATTCCTACTCAAAAGTTTAGCAAGATTTGCAAACGGTCAGGTTTTTTTTTTTTTTTTTTTTTTTTCAGTTTAAAAACTTCTCTCTCAATGAAATGTTTTCAAGCACTGGGTATTTATAGAACTAGGTTTTCCTCATGTTTTTCACGGCGGTATTCACCAACAACTTCAACTCCTGGTTGAACACGTAAACTTGAAAAGCGTATAAAGTCAGGGTTAAACTTTTTAGCAAAATTTGACGCGTTGCATCTGCCATCTAGCTGCATTGATATTTTCAGATTTTTGAGCTGAAAATAACCAATCAAAAATTATATGAAAACTTTGTCGCTAGATGGCAGAAGCAGCGTGCCAAATTTTCTTGGAAAGCTGTACTCTGCCTTTAGACGCTTTTCAAGTTTTTGCTTTGAACCGGGAGTTGGAGTTAATGGTGATTAAGAGCATCAATGGTGAATAAGGCCATCAGTGAAGATTGATTTAAAGCAACATTTAGAGGGCCGGTAAGAAATTTAGCAAAATGAACAATGTTTGTGATCACCCTGTATCGTTAAATGAATGAAATGATCTGTATCTTTAGGATATGTTAATATAAACCCAGTACAATTTGTGGATGAATTTGTGCGACGATAGCATTTTAAATAACGGAGATATAAGAATTTATTTTAAAACTTCAAAAAATATCAGCATGTTTTTTATTTATAATATACAGAGTTTTAAACGAAAATGATTCCCAATTTCAGATAAATTGAAAAAAAAAAAAAAAAAAAATGAAGAATACAAATATTCTAAATGTCTCATGAAATATGAGCAATTTTTATGGAAACATTTTCACTGCGCATGCGCGAAAGATAGAAAAAAAAATATTTCATAGGTTAAAAGCTAGATATATTGGGCAACTTTTTATCAAAAGTTCATTTGAATAGAGTAAAAATTAAGCAAATTGTCGGCAAAAGAAGGAGCTAGATTTTAGGTATTTTCCAAGAGTTGAAATTTCATAAGGGGTTTCTCACATGCCGCGTAATTAATTTAAAAATTCAATTATTTCAAACACTTTGCAAAGTTCTTTTTTGTAAAAAACCCCTTATGATCTTGCAAGTCTTAGTAAATAAACAAAAATATGTTAGGGTTACAAGCTTATAAGGGGTTTTTCACACATACACACACAAACAACAACAACAACAACAACAACAAAAAAAAAAACATTTGGAACGGGGTTGAAACAATTGAATCTTCAAATTTAATTACGCAGCATGTGAAAAACCCCATATGAAATTTCAACTCTTGGAAAACACCTAAAATCTAGTTCGTTCTTTTGCCGACAATTTCTTTAATTTTTGTTCTATTCAAACGAACTTTTGACAAAAGTTGCCGAATATATCTAGCTTTCAATAAAAAATTTTCTGTCTTTCGCGCATGCTCCATGAAAACATTTTTCTTAAAAATGCTCATATTTCATGCGATATTTAAGATATTTGTATTTCGGTTGCTGCATATTGTTTCAAAAGTGTATTTTCAATTTATCTGAAAGTGGGAATAATTTTTGTTTAAAAAAACTCTGTATATTATGCATAAGTAAGAGACATGCTGATTTTTTATTCTTTTTTTTGAGTTTTAAAATAAATTCTTATATCACCACTATTTATCATGCTAACGTCAAAAAATTCATCCACAAACTGTACTGGATCTATATTAACATATCCTAAAGTGACAGATCATTTCGTTTAATTAACGATACAGCTTGATCACAAACATAATTGATATTACTCAATTTGTTACAGGCCCCCTAAATGTTGTCGTAAACCATTCTCCACTGAAAAACATGAGAAATACTCCGTTCTTTAAGTACCTAATGTTTGAAAATATTTCATTGAGAGATAAGATTTTAAATTGAAAACAACTGATCGTTTACAAATCTTGCTAGACTTTTGAGCAGAAGCGTATTACAACTTTTTAAATATTTTTATATTTAAATGCTAAAAGCTTGCAAGAAATTTCAGCATTCAAACATAAAAGTATTTTAAAAAAACTTACTTAAATTGCTTTAATTCTAGAACTGATGGATTGAAATATTTTGTAGTTCAAGTTATTAATTAACAATAGAGGATTAAGTTAATACGCCATTTGAAATTTAATGTGGCGGCCACTTTAATTCAGAAAAAAAAAAGTATTTATGATCGAATTTTTTAAATTTCCGCATGCACATAGCACATATCAAGTTATTAACAAAGTTTATTAATCAACTCGTTCCACCCTCTTATTTCACAATGGTGACCACTTGATAAGGAAAAATGTATCAACCTACTCTTCAGACTAAGCCGGAAGGGTTTGTTTTATATAACAGATTATTGCGTATAATCAAAGTTTAACTTGATTCTATATTTCATTTAATGAAAAGGAAATAACTGACAGCATACTATAAAACGCACTATTGTGACTATTTATTTTGTTCACTTTTAGAAACTTATATGCTTAGAATTTATTTCTATTAATGCGCACATTAATATAATAATTTCTCTGTCCGCATAAAGGTAAATACAGAGTTCTGCTTTAATTTAATTTTTGATCATTTAAGCACTTGCAGACAGATTTAATTATTAATATTCTTACAAACAAGAGAAGTTATAATGAAAAGTTTCGTCATATTATTATATTAGTGACATATTTAATAGATTTATTCTGAAACACGCCATTTAAATCTAGAGTAATATGGAAATAATATTATACTCAAACGCAAATTTAATTTATAACATGCCGCCTAATTGAATGCTTGCATAACAGTCATAATTTAAAATCTTGAATGATGATATATTTAGAGCTTTAATGTTTCCAAGTGGGAATTTAATTTATTAACCCTTTTATTTACTTTAAAATCTTGAATATAATCGGAAATTTATATTCAATAATTGAGATATATTACCATTCATTTTTAATTGATTTTCGTAGTAAAAAAGAATCTAGTGTGTCACTCACACGACTTTCTTTTACCCTGATATTTAATACTAAAAATACATGTTGCAGATTAAAAGGTAAGATAACGAGTACTGTTATGTAAACCCGTGTTAAACAATTCATATTAGGCTTCTGAAGAGTTTTATATGATAATTAGTTCTGTGTGAGGGGGGGTTACCGCCCCCTCAACCCCCCGTTTCATTAATGCACCTACATTTATATAGAATTTAATTCGGTTATTAAACAATAATTCTGTTTTTAAAAAATAATTTATTAAAATTATTATTTAAAAAATTATCTTTTATGATAATACAGGCGATTTCCATATTAGAGAAGTAGTATAACACCAAATATCCAAAAAAAGTCCATTTTATTCACAATATTAAAAAAAAAAAAAAAAAAAAAAAAAAAAAAAAATACGATTTTTTTTTCTAAGTTTTTTTTTTTTTTTTTTGTTAAAAGTAAAAAAAAATCGTTAACTTTGTTTTAAATTATCGCAGATCGATGGTTCAACAATTCGTTTTAAAGGTATTGGCGAGCTCTTTTGAAAGATACCTATCCTGAAAATTAACTCCCCTCGAGGGTGGACTTCCCCCCCAGGGGAGGGGGGGGGGAGGCAAGGCTCCTACATACACAAAAAAAAAAAAAAAAAAAAAAAAAAAAAAAAAAAAATTCCCAGCTCATTATCTCTATTATAAAATATATATATCCGTTTATTTGGTTTAAAGCAGTCTATAGACGTTAAACTCTACTTACCTGCAATTTCCCCCATAGACGTAATGTATTAGAATTCTCTTGATTGTCCCTGTACACGAACCATTTGCTTGATCTTAACGAAAAGCTTACTGTAGCATCCCTATATGATACACATTTCGAATACCAAGTTTGGAATGTCTGCTACTATTTGTTCTTGAGATATGGTGATAACAGACAGACACACACACACACACACATAGACACACACACAGACATACACACAAACCATTTGCTAAAAATATGATTTTCATATTCAGGGGACCTCAGAACATGTAAATATAACTAAAATTCGCGTTCGAAAATTTGACCCAAAAATAATACTTTCTCTACCTTATGGGTAAGAGAAAGTAAAAAGGAATAATAATGATAAGCAGAATAGAGATAAATTTTAAAAGAAACTTTTTTAATTTTTTAATTGTTATTTTCAAAGCTAATAATTATAATTTTTTCTTGTTTTTAACTTTGTTTAAAATTTAAATACTTGGTGAAATTGCGATTATTTTGTAAAAGTTTGAATTAAATCTTAAATTTATACTGAATTTAATAACAGTCTTTATAAAAAGAAGAAAAAAAAAAATCCACCTGAAAATTAAACATTTTATTTTTTATATAAAAATCAATATTTATTTTGAAAATGACCTTTTTCCTCTTTTGAAGGTGATTTTTATTTTACTTTGAAGATGATTTTTGTTTTACTCTATTGTTATTATTATTATTTGAAGATTATCTTTCTTCATAATTCTCAAGCAGAAATCAGTTAAAAATCTCAACTTAAAAATAATCTCAGTTGGAAAATATCATTTTGGTGAAAAACATCCAGGATTCTTGTCTTAAGAGATTTATTATGTATTAATAATTGCTGATTTTATTGTTGAGTTTGTACATATTTGTTCGTTGAAAGGGAAAAGACAAAACCAATATATTTAGTAATAGTAAATACTGAGTATATATATATATGTATGAGTATTTACTATTATTAAGTATATTGGTTTTGTCTTGTAAACAAACACACACTCATATACAGTTGTTGAATAAAATAATGTGAACATTTTCGATTTTTTTTTTTTTTTTTTTTTTTTTTTTACGCTTTGTGAAATATCTTGAAAAATACTTAACGTGTTGTTCTTGAATTTTGGGAATAAGGAAAACATCTTTCCTCATATTTTTCAGCAAAGGTTTTGCCTCGAAGGCCGTTAGGAGACGAACAGCAAATCTTATAAAATAAAAAAATATTTGTGATAAACCTGCACAGGGAAAAGCTTCGATTGATCTGAAAATTTTAGTTATAATTATAAGTATTATATTTTATACGTGTGTAGAGTTTTGTAGAATATTTAACAAGTTATTAATATTTTATAGAAAAGCGCCAAAATTTTTCGGAAGCTTTTACTTCATAACTCCAAAAGTTTTTCTTCAAATTTCATGAAACTTTCGGAAGACATAACAACACATGCCTAAACCATTATATTATAGTTTAAAAAAATATATTTACTATTCAAAATGGAAAGTTGTAGTAAATAATTTATTACTGCATATGCGCGGACTATAGCAAAAAAACTTTGCCATAATTTGATACCCAACTGTATAGAGCATCTTATAAAAACATCTAGTTGAATATCTCAAAAATTCATAGAGATGTCGGCGATTAAAAGCTGTTTTTCAGCTGTTTTCTGAAAAAGGTCTTTGAAAGTTTGTATAAAAAAAAAACAATGTTACACTATGAAACTTAACTCAATATTTACCATTCTTTTTATTTATTTATTTATTTATTTATTTTTATAGGTATTTACTACATCTTTAACTAATTGGCGAAAATTTTACATTTAATACACAGTTACATAATTTTTTCTATATTTTTCACAACTATCGTTTTTCAATTTCCTATTGGCTAATCCACCACAATCCACCTAATTTTATTGATTGATTAAACAGTCTCAAAACCATATTCATTTCTTATAAGCAGGAGAACTTTCGTTTCGTTTCTTTATGCACTGAAGACGGTACGCTAAATGCTACCGAAACAGCAATCTGTTATTTTATTTTTTCCTCTGACGTTCAACATGTTCATGACTTTTTTTTGTGTTTATTTATGTAGCGCCAAGTCTCCTTTTAATATTTATGTTTAAGGAGTATAAGCCAAAAACAGAATTCGAAAAATTTCATTTTTGAATGAAATATTTTTATAAAACGAATAAACAAAATCTCATACGATAGCATTGGAATAAAAAAAAGGTTAATTTGGCTGACGTGCAGCCAAGGCACACCAAGGTTTGCCGAAAATCATAAAAATCTATTATCCTTTGCTCATGTTTATAATCTATTGCACCGCTGTAAATGCTTACTCAATTTATAAATGTGTTATTTAAATTTTTTCCCTGGCAGTACAATGAAATTTTCGTAATAATTTGAATGAATTACCCTGCGAATACAAGTTTAGTAATTATATGTTTATAGTGTCTGCTATTTAAATTTTAATTATTCTGAATAGAAAAGACATTATTTACCTAGTAATTCACTATATTTTAAGTAGGTGTGATGTCAAAAGAAAGATTAAATTTTAATTATATTTATGAGTTTTGAAATGTTATGTATTGCGCCTACTTTTAATTATCATTTCTTTTTAAAATAAATTATTTATCTTATGTAAGGTGGAATTAGAGAATTTTTATAATTAAAACTGTTAAATAATGTTGAATTATGCGAGCAATATATAAAACTCCAATATCTTCTTACTGACAAATATACGTTTCAACTTGGCAGAAAAATATTTCTGTTAATCCTACATTAATAAAAGGGTATAATTATTATCATACATTTATCAATATTGATTGAAACCTACACTAGAGATAAATCAACCTCAGAGGTGAAGGGTTTGAAACCCAAAATCCTCCTGTTGACTATGGCCTTGAGCTTACTAAGCAGTGCAGATATGATTAGGTGGCATAGCTCTAGTATATACTATCTACCAATAAATATTTGGACGCTTTCATATGTTCCAGTAAAAGTTTTGTCCGGAAGAGGAAAGGGGGGACCAGTAAAATTCTACAAAAGTCGAAATGTTTTGGATCACCATGTAAAAAGTAATACTTGAAATGCATTTTTGCTGTAGCATGTGATTTTGAGGATTATTGTAATTATCTGCATACATTTATCGGAGGCTACCATATGTATTTATGGAGATATAATGGTTTATTTAAAAATTTGCAAAGACAATCATCACTTTTTACTTTCTCTTACCATATATATAATATTATATATATACCATATATACGGTATTGAGAAAGTATTGTTTATGGGTCAAATTTTCGAAATTGAATTTTTGTTATATTTAAAGGTTTTGAGGTCCCTTGATTCCAAAAATCATGTTTTTTAGTGGTTGTTCTGTGTGTCTGTGTGTTCCCGTGTGAGTGTGTCTGTCTATTATCAGCATACCTCAAAAACAAACAATAGCAGAAAGTCAAAACTTAGTATTCTAAATGTGTATTATAGGAATACTACACTAAACTTTTCTTTGGGATCAAGCAAATGTTCGTGTATAGGGACACCAAGAGAATTTAAATACATTATGTTTATGAGGAAATTTCTGGTAAGTACAGTGTAACATCTATAGGCTGACTTAAACAAAACGGAATGAACAAAATTTATTGTATGCGTAAAAGCATGTTTTGTGTAGACTGTTGTATGGAAATCATTCATCATTTATTTACAGTGCTACCCAAAGCATTTGGATATACTGCGGCTATACTTGGAAATTGCTGAAACTGTAATTTAATTTTGTGTTAGATGTTTTTAGAGTAAGACTATATTTAAGTACACAATGTTATTTATAGTGCATATTGATTATAGACAATATACAAGGTTACCCAAAGCGAAACTTTTTTTTTTTTTTTTTTTTTTTTAGTGCTAGAGGCCTATTTCAGTCGGTACAGCGTTGTCGAATTTTTATACGTCACTCTTAATTAGTGCTAGAGGCCTATTTCAGTCGGTTTATTGAATGGGGATTTATTGAATGAGGTCCCCCCAAGGCCCAACTTTGACATGAGTCCCCCCCCAGGCCCAACTTTGACATGAGTCCCCCCCAAGGTACCCCTATTTCAGTCGGTACAGCGTTGTCGAATTTTTATAATACACTCTTAATAGTGCTAAGGGCCTATTTCAGTCGGTTTATTGAATGGGGATTTATTGAATGAGGTCCCCCCAAGGCACAACTTTGACATTAGTCCCCCCCAAGGTACCCCTATTTCAGTCGGTACAGCGTTGTCGAATTTTTATAATACACTCTTAATAGTGCTAAGGGCCTATTTCAGTCGGTTTATTGAATGGGGATTTATTGAATGAAGTCCCCCCAAGGCCCAACTTTGACATGAGTCCCCCCCCAGGCCCAACTTTGACATGAGTCCCCCCCAAGGTACAACTTTGACATGAGTCCCCCCCCAAGGCCCAACTTTGACATGAGTCCCCTCCCAGGTCCAACTTTGACATGAGTCCCCCCAAGGCCCAACATTGACATGAGTCCCCCCCCAGGCCCAACTTTGACATGAGTCCCCCCAAGGCCCAACTTTGACATGAGTCCCCCCCAAGGTACAACTTTGACATGAGTCCCCCCCCCAAGGCACACCTTTGACATGAGTCCCCCCCAAGGCACACCTCCCCCTCATTGGGAAAAAGAGAAAAAACGTTGTTTTGCGGCTATAAGACAGTTTGGACTTCCAACGTTATTTGTTACAATATCTGCAGCTGAAACACATTGGTTTGATTTAATGAAAACTTTATCATGGAATTTAGATCGTCACGAATTAACTAAATAAGAATTTGTCGATATTAACAAGTTTAGCAGTAGGCCTCTGGCACTAAATTAAAATATGTCAATGTCAGATTTTCATGTTTTAAATAATGAAATAATGTCGTTTCTGAATAATTTTTTTTTTTTTTATATATTGAATGTAATTAATTGAAGTGTTTTGCTCTATTTTATTATGTCAACGAACACTTCTCAGGAAGCAAAATTAAGTTTTCATACATATACTGTAAACAAAGTATTTTTTAAATTTTCAACTCTGGTTTTCTGTATAATATCATGTTTTGAGGTGCCTTGATTACAAAAGTCCAATTTTTAGCAATTAGTCGGTATGTATATCTGTTATCAGCATAATTTAGAATAAATAGTCGCAGGAAATTCAAATTTGGTATTTTGAAATCCGTATTAGTTTGCCACTTACAAACATGATCCAAATTGCGAAGTTTGAAGGCAAATTAATAATAGCAGTTTTTTTTTTAAACAATTGTATACACTATAATTGAATGGGTAGTTGAGGGTGGTGGTAGCCCCCCTGTCACAGAATTACGGGTCAAATAAAGCTGTCCTTAAACCTATTTTAGATTAAAAGTACATTGAACTTTATTATTCCTATTCATTTGATCTCAAGATTTAATATGTGTTATAACTATCTTTATAGTGAAATGCGGGGTAAGAGAAAGTCGTGTGATTGACATACTAGATTATTTTATTATAACATTTAGGGTATTGGACTCGCTGCAAAGACATTTTTAGAAAACGGCATACCACATTTGACACAGAATAATGCAATCAGAATACAAAAACGTTAAATATCTTACGAAATATAAGCATTTTTACTATATAATTGAAGAGCTTGTTTCCAAAAGGCGTTAAGTCAAAAATTTCAAAAATTGACTTTTCGACGAAAAAGGTCGCAGCACACGTCTAAGAATATATTTTCAATAAGTAGAAGTTCCGAACAAAGTTTAGTCATAATAAAAACAGATAGTGAATTCCGTGTTTTTTTCCAAAAAGAATTAAGTCACAAGTAAGTTTTGTGCCAAAAAGGAATAAGTCAAGTTTAACCAATTGTAGCGTGCCTTGAGATCACGTGGTTTGTCTGGATTTGGGCGAAAAGTCAAAAGTAAGGAAAAAAATGTTGTTGTAGATTGTCACATTGAGAAAGTTTTTTTTTTTTTTTTTTTTTTTTTCCCGTAGAAAAATATAAAGATGAATGCATTTATAATCTTTATTATAATGTGTTTGTAAATATTTTAATCTTGGTTTTGGAATCCCGAAAAAAGACATCCGTTCCTTCTGTATTAGGAAAAAAACATAAATGAATTCAGAAAAATGTACAGAAAAAGGAAAAGACCCTGTTAACCGAACTTTTGATTCATAAGCATCGGAGCAAAAAAATTTATTCACTTTTAGGGGAAAAGCTTATAGGAGAAGATGAAATTACAATATGTTTTGACCTGATGCAAAATCAGGAATTACCACACAAATAAAAATTATACCATGTTAGGAATGTTTTAGCAGTGGCTGCTCAAAAGGACCTCACCTTCACATACTATTTACCAGTGCGTGGTCACTCTTACTTACCAGCAGATAGAAGATTCGGACGAGTGGAGACTAGTTTAAAGAAAGTGGATACAATGTTACTTTCTAATAAATATTTTGAACATTTCTCTAAGGTTGGAAATCTTTTCGAGTATAAGAAGCACTGGAATATTTTAGACTGGAAAAATTTTGCACATAGTTGTCTGAAAAGCAAACAAGGTTTCTTGATTTCAGAGGCAAAAGTACTGGAAATTAAGAAGCGAGATGTGGGAATCAAGTGTGTTTACTGTGGTTCGTTTTGCCGCCAAAACATCCTGAAACGAGGGACAAAAAGTCTCCCGTGCACCCCTTATGAAATAAAAACGAAAAACAATATGAAACAAGCAAAGAAAAACAGATGCTTTTAAATTACTTAACGCTTTGGGAATTGCACGAATGTTTTTATTTTTATGAATAATCTCTCAATGATACTGCTAACGCTAACACAAGGGAAAATAATGATAAAGATGGTGAAATAGAATTTATAAATGAAGATTTGTAGCAACTAACTATCTTCAAAAATTGTATAGCTAAAATGTATGCTGTATTTACATGAAAAAAAAATACTTGATTTACTTTCAAATGGAAGTAAGTCATTTCATTTCGTTATTTGTTTGTGCCAAAAGGGCGTAAGTCATAGTTTTGTTCCAAAAGGAGTTAAGTCATTTCTTTCTTTTTTTATTTCTATATAACTATACTGCCAGGATTTTTTTAAACATGCAATTTAGTGTTAATATCATCCATAGATTACTGAGAAAAATTATCTTTTCCTTAAATTCAATAATAAATCCTACATAACAAAACCGCGTTTTCTCAAGAACTGAAAAAAATGACTTAACGCCATTTGGAAACAAGCTCTTCAATTTTTATCTATGCATGTGCAAGCTTTAGCTAAATTTCAGTCGCATAATTTAATAGACAAATGTATATTGAACTACTTATATGAACACACACACACACAAATATCGTGTAAATTCAAAAAGTTATGAGTTATAGAATGAATAGAATTTCAGTTCTCTTTCATAAAAAGAAAATTATATAGGGTTTTATCAATATTTATTTATAATCAGTACGACCGTTGGGCATTGGTTGAATCAAAATAAAAATGTAAGTAAAACTTCTAATAGTTTAGCTTTTATTTTGATAGGAACTGAAATTCTCTTCATTCTATCTCTCATAACTTTTTGAATTTACACGATAATTTTTTATGGCTTTTATATAAGTATATAACTAAATACATTTGGCTATTAAGTTGTGCAAATGAAATTTCGCTAATGCTGCACATGCGTAATTAAAAATTAATTTAGTAAAAATGGTCCTATTTCATAAGATTGTTAACATTTTTGCACTCTGATCGCAGTATGCTGTGTCTTATGTGGTATGTCGTTTCCTAAAAATGGCTTTGCACTGGGTCTAATACTCTACATGTTATAATAAAAAAAGTGTTAATATTTTTTGCTATTTTTTAAAGAAAAATTATGTCAGCATGAATATATGTGATAACCTCATAAAGATTTACAGAGAAGATTAAAATAATCGTCAAAATCACATGTTTCAGCAATAATACATTCAAAGTATTACTTCTTACAGGGTGATCCAAAACATTTTGACTTTTGTTTAATTTTTTACTAGTCCCCTTTTCCACTTCTGGACAAAACTTTTACTGAAATATATGAGAATAACAGGTTCTTTATACTCCTAAAGTTTCAAGGTAATTCCTCAAATGTTTTTCTAAATATTTTACAAAACGTCTAAATTCGAAAGTGTTCAAATACATATTGGTCGATAGTGTATTTAACTTTTACCTAGACAATCAGATTTCCAATCACAACAGAATTCAATTCTGACCGTGCTGTACAATGTACATGCAATTACATTTCCTATTAGCAGAAAACAATTATAGAAGATTCTCTTGTTAGAAGGAGACAATAGTCATATTACCTTTTTTCTTTCTTCCCATGTAATCTCATGGCGTTTTTGTTTCTTCGTATTATAGGAATGTATCATTCAAAAATGGAGATTTTTCAGTTCTGTTTTTTGTATATTACTCTTTGAACATGTAACCTTTTTACTTAGTGAGCAAGCTTTTTGAAAAAGAAATTTAAATATTTCTTTTACTGATTGAAAATCAAATTAGGACACAAAGAATTAAATATTTAAATTTATTTTTGTCAAATTTATATACACATGTATATTAGGACAATTTCGAATTCAGATGTTTTGTCAAATATCTAAAAAAATTCTGCAGGAATCATCGTAAAGCTTTAGGAGTATAAAGAACATGATAAATTTCAACAAAAAGGCTGTCCTAAAAAGGAAAATAGGGTCCGTAAAAACTTAAACGATAGTTAAAATGTTTTGGATCACCCTGTATAAAGCGATGTTGGAAATGCATTTTGACTGTAGCTTGTGATTTTTGAAGATTCTTCTAATTATTTGTATGAATTTTTATAAGGCTACAACGTACATTCGTGGAGATATAACGGCTTCTTTAAAAAAATTGCAAAAAAAAAAAAAAATTTTTTTTCAATTACTACACATAGGGTATGAAATCCAGTGCAAAGTAAAACTTGACATACTATATTAGATTCAGCATAATGCAACCAGAATTCAAAAATGTTAACTAACTTAAGATTGTTTTCACTAAATAATTTTTAACTATGCATGTTGAAGCTTTTAAAAAAATTCACTTGCATAATTTAATGGCGAAAAGTATTGAGCTACTTAAAAGCTTCAAACGAATATTATGTAATTTCAATAAGTTATGAGATATAGAATGAACAGAATTTCAGTTTTAAGAATTTTTTTGTATTTTATATTTATGTTTTTCCTTTACAATAATATTGTGATTCATTAAGAGTGTCGAACATAAATGCACGCGCGCAGTTCACAGTGGGCTGCGCTGCCGAAGGCAGTGGGGACCTGGTGCAACATTTTTCCCGATCAGATTTCTTTTGTACTTTTTTCACATGATAAAAATTAATGCAATTTTGAGAATTCATTAATTATAGTGATTCATTTTAAAATAGAGACCATCAAAGCGGGCATAGCCTCTGCTAGTCTCTCTATATAAAATGGTTTATCCTGAGTGAGTAAGTGATTCATCATCGCACAGCCCAAACCCCTTTACCTAGAAGCATGAAATTTCGTGACAATCTTCCTTCTATGACGTTGACATCCACTAAGAAGTGATTTTACAAAATTCGCTACCCAAAGGGGAGAGAGAGGGCAAAACGTGATTTCACAAAATCCTTCATAACTCAAAAAAAAAAAAATCTGGAGTGACTCCACTCGACTTTCCGAACATTGAGTAACTAACAGTTTTGTAGATAAAATAAAGAAAGAGGAGTTGCTAAACAAACAAAAAAGAGAAAACCATAACAGAGTGTTTGAGTATTTTTCTCCATATATCACACAAGGTTTTATTTAACGCTACTGAACTTTGAGCCCTTAGATCATAATGATAAAGAATTTTTCGTTGTGTCCCTGTAAAAATCTATAAATGCTAGATTCACCAAAATGCTTATAGTTAGTGCAACAGTGATTTATAATATTCATACAAATTTTCAGCTCAATTGAATAAGGCGTTTAGATGCTATCGCTGGTCTCATAGGCCATAAAGATAAAGAATTTTTCTTTGTGTCCCTGTAAAAAAACTGTAAGTGCTAGATTCACCAAAATCTATACAGTTGGTTCAAATGTGACCTATAACATGTGTACAAATTCTTTGCTGAGATTAATAAGGCATTTAGACGCTATCACACTTTTAAAAATTTGACAAAGAATTTTTCTTTGTGTCCCTGTAAAAAAACTATAAGTGCTAGATTCTCCAAAATCTATACAGATTGAGTATCTGTGACCTATAATATGTGTATAAAGTTTTTGCTCAATTGAATAAGACGTTTAGATGCTATCGCACTTTTAAGATTTTGGTCCCTTGGCCATAATGATAAAGAATTTTTCTTTGTGTCCCTGTAAAAAAACTATAAGTGCTAGATTCACCAAAATCTATAGGGTTCGTACTATGGTGACTTACAACATACGTACCAACTTTCAGCTTATTCGAACAAAGCGTTTAGACGCTAGCGTGTTCACTCACATACATACACACATACATACACACATACATACACACATACATACACACACACATACATACATCATCGTAAAAATAGTGAAAACGGACTCGTTGGACCTCGAAACGTATAGAAACATCAAAATCTCGAATTCGGATTTTTGACATGATTACAATACTTTCCTCACTATAGTGTTCGGAAAGTAAAAAAACAGATATATCCGTAAAGTTTTTGTTTTAAAATATAGCTAACACAAATATCTAAAAGGAATTTCTGGAATTTTAGAAATTCGGTCCTCAAGCGGGGGGGGGGGGGGGTAAGGGGCAAAACGTGATTTTACATAATCCTATATATCTTAAAAAAAAAAAAAAAAAAAAAAAAACAGAAATACGTGCAATATTTACTTAAAAATATAGCTAATACAAATACCTAAAAACTGCTTTCTGGAATTTTAGAAATTCTGCCCCCAAGGGAGGGGAGGGGGCAAAACGTGGTTTCAAATATTCCTTTCTATCATAAACAACAACAACAAAATATATATGTGAGAGTTTTGCTTTAAAATATAGCTCATAGAAATACCTAAAAAGTAATTTTTGGAATAAGGGGGAGGGGTACGAAGGGGCAAAACAACAGAAATAGAGGTAGACGTTCAAAATTTGCACGTATAGGTTCTTGAGACCTACAAATCGAATGCAGTTATTTTCAAAAGGGAAAAATATTAGGATAGACGGAAAGGTGGGGGGGGGGCGATGGGGCAAACATATAGAAATAAGAGTTAGAGCGTTGAAAATTAGTATCATTAGGTTTTAAGGCTCAATAAATCGATTGCAGGTATTTTCGAAAGTGTAGAATTACTACGAGGGGCAGGGAGGGGGGCGGGCGCAGTGGCAAAAATAAAGAAATTCAGATAGAATGTTGGAAATTTGTATTATTAGGTTTAAAAGCCCGAGTAAACGATTGCGGATATTACTGAAAGTGTAAAATAATTAGAAGAGTGGGCGAAGGAATACGCGCGCCGTACGCGCGTGTATATGCTGCCACAGGCAGTGGTGGCCCGGACCGATTAATCCACAGATGATAGGATATTTTTTTTTTTTTTGTATTTTATATTTATGTTTTTCACTTGCGATAATATAGTGATCCATTAAGAATGTCGAATATAAATGCGTGCGCGCAGCGCACAGTGACCGGCGCTGCCGAAGGCAGTGGGGACCCGGTGCGACATTTTTCACATGATAAAGATTAACGCAATTTTAAAAATTCATTAATCATAGTGATTCATTTAAAAATGGTGATTAGCGATGCGGGTGTAGCCTGCTAGTCCATTATAAAAAGAATTCTCTGTTAACAAATGTGTTAATATTTTTTTCTTTTCTTTTTTTCTGGATGTTACTAGGAGAGTTCCGTAATATTTAGAACAAGGTTTCTGGTGTTAGAAGTTTAATAAATATCACTTCTTAGTGTATTGTATTTAAATATTGAATTTTCATAGTTGATGACATTATCAATAAAATTTCTAAATTGAAATTTCGTGGTCTATGCAGTTGGGCCACGTTTAATATTCTTACCTATTATATCTGCTTTAGCAGACAGGATGATCTTGCCAATAGCTATTATGTGAGAAATGCCGAGTCGGTTATCCGCCAGGGTGGCTCAGTCGACAAGCATCCACAAGTTAAGCGAAGGTCCCGGGTTCGATTCCCAGCTATGGTATTTTTCACTTAGATAGTATAAAAATAATCAGCCTTACACATTCCAATCTACATAAAATGAATTTTCATGGTTGATGAATTTTTCAATAAAATTTCTAATTCTTTTAATTTTCATAATTTTAGTTAAAAAATACCTTCATGCACATTTATACGAAATTTTTATCCTATACCTCCATGTTAAAAATTGTGGAATGACAACGTCACCTGTTAGATGATTTTCAGCAAAAGTTGATAGACACTAATTCATGTCAAGATGTAGCTACATATCAGTTTGTTTGAAATTCTGTGCAGTAGTTCCCGAGATACAATTGCCACAAAATTTTGTCACACACATACAGATAGACATTTTCTAAAATTGGCCAAATCATTATCTAGATCTCTCAAAATGTGTAAATTTATTGAAAACCCGTAGTCGAATATTTATACGAAGCCAGTTCTTTCTTCTGTTGACTATAGAAGAAAGTAAAAAGAAAAAAGAAAAAAATATATATATAATTGGAAAATGATTGTTTTTTTGTATATTTAAAAAAAGTTCATATATATTTTTTAAATAATAAAAAGATGCAAATTTGCTTTTACAGAAAAATAAATTAAATATATTGAAAAAACAAAAACAAAAACATAAACTATGTTTTATATTTTGAAACGAAAAATATTGTTTTTGATGATAAAATTCCGAAATATTTTATTTATTTATTTATTTTATATATATTTCTATATTTTTAATTCAAACTGATGTATACAAAGCCTTTCCCTAAAAATTATTCAAAAAAGAGCACTAATATTCCTTGCTCATATTTATCATCCATCGCATTGTTATAAATATTTTTTTCCAAAAACAAAATTGTGTTAATTACTTTTTCTCCTTGTTGATACAGTAAAATTTTTCTGCAATATTTAGAACAATATTTCTGGCGATAGAACTTTAATAGATATCTCTTTATAGTGTCCGATTTTTCATTTTAAATTATTATGAATGAATAACACATTGTTTACTTAATCATTCATTATCTTTCACGTAGGTGTGACGTCAAAATAAAGATTAAAATTTAATTATGTTTCGTAGCTCTAAAAAGTTATGCGTTGCATCTACTTTCAGCTACCTTTTATTTATTTATTTATTTATTTTTAAACAAACTCTATATCTTAAAAATTTAAAAGTATATACGGTGGGATTAGGGATTTTGTCGATTTCTATTGATTGAAACCTACGCATAGAGTTAACAACACCCCCTCGAAATAAATGTAGTAATTTTTGAAACATGCTTACATATACCATTATGATTATATACATACATACATACTACATACACACACACACACATCTATATATCAGAATATTTGGGACATATATGCATACCATTTCGATCTATGCGATGATGCGCACCAAATTTTAATCGGAAAAATTTTATATTAAAGTGTAAAGATTCTATAAAATTTTGACACTATCGGTTTTTTCGGTTCGAGGCTAAATTATGTATTGTTTTCCATCTCAGTTTATTTCTCTATCTTTTTTTCCCTTTGAGTTTACAGGGCTGCGGTAGCCCAGTCGGTAGAGCGCCGGCCTCGTAATTGGAAGATTGCGGGTTCGGTACTCGAGCCGGCCAAAGACCGTCGTGTACACTAATAGTGGCTGGTACACTTAAAATCTGTTGTGGCCACAATGTCCACCATGTTCCCCTCAAAGATTATACCTCTGGGGGTCACCGAAGCGGGAGAGCCATCCCTTCCATGGAGGATCAAAATTGCGATGGCATGTCTTCGGACCATCTCTAGGGGTGAGTCCCAGACCGTCGCCAGTTACCCATCTGCGCAGCACTAGTGCGACGTAAAACCCAACCAACCAACCAACCCACCCACCCTTTGAGTTTACTCGTAGAATACAAACATTTCCCTATAGAAAGCAAACATAAACATGATATATATATATATGTGTGTGTGTGTGTGTGTGTGTGTATGTTGTGTTTGTATGCATGTGCGCATGGGATAAAATATTTGAATTAAAGGTGCAATTGAAGAAAAAACATAGAATTAGAGATTTTCTCCCCCCCCCCTCTCTCTCTCTCTATATATATATATATATATATATGTGTGTGTAAAAGAAAAGTTGCAAAAATACATATAATATATATAAAACTTTACACACACAATAAATAAATAAAAGTTTTTAAGGTAATTGATTCAGCGAAGCATTGAGTCAGATATTTTTTAAAGAAAATGCTTTAATTTGAAGTATTTTGTATATAAAACTGAGATTTGAATAATAATCCATGATTACTGCTAGATCTTTTTCTTTTGTTTTTATTCACAGCCTTTTCCGTAATAGCGAATTAAATGTCACGATGATGTAAAAATTCACAAGAAAAATTAAATATCTTTGAGAGGTAAAAATTGGTCATTAAAGTTTTAATTAAATTAATTAGTATAAAAAATGTAAAATTTGTTACTTTTTTGTTGAGAAAAACTCATTCAAACAGTGATTTTAAAACACACGCGGTTTGAAACTTATCTAAATTCTGTCTTCTAGTTGCACATAAACTTGCAGGTTTATAAAAAATAATTTCAAAGAGTTTTTTTTTTTTTTATGTATCGCATAAAAGTATCTTCATACAATAAGATATACAAAAGAATGTTTACTTTTGTTTTTCTTATGAAAATTAATGCTGACAATGTCCTTACCTGAAAAACTGTAAAAATTGCGTTTTTCTCAAGTTTAGCTTTATTATCTAAGGTATAACAATAAAGGTTTTTCGCAAAATAATAATAATAATAATAAGAAGAATTAACATATTTATCTTTTATAAAAACATTTTCATCTATGCCTTGGATAATAAAGGTAATCTTCCTAATTTTTTTTTTTATCTACTATTACAATGAAAATTTCTATTTATTTCTGCTATCAGTTTTTAAAAGATGCCAGTTTAATAAACGGTTTTCTTAAATATGCATTTGTTAAATTTTAATTGTTATAATAGAAGATGACAATTTATATTTAATTATATAATATCTTTCACGAAAGCTTAACAACAAAAAGAAAAATTAAAATTTAATTATTAATAGTTTTAAAATTTTTAAGGTTGCGTCCTTTTTTTTTTTTTTATACAATGAAAGAATTTTGTGATAAGTTTAGGTGTTAAAGATGTGTCATACATCGTTAAGAATCAAATATTTAAATAGAAGTTTAAGATCTTCACTTTGAAAAATAAGTAGGCGCATATGTTTGAATAAAACTGCATAAAATTCAGTTTTAATGATGATCTTTTAATAATGAAAGTTTACAAGAATTCCTTTTTGTTTATTTATTTAATTATTTTAAATTGTGTTTCCTTGTATTTTTTTTTTTTTTTTTTTTTTTTAAATATAACAAAAGCCATATGAGACAATCATAAACTTTAACATTTATAATTGAAAAGCATTTAAAATTAAATTATACTTGACATTTTAATTAATGTATTTAGAAAGATATCATTTTAAAAAGTCTGATTTTAATGACGCATTTATTATCAGTAAAATTCTGTAGTTATAAAATAATCTGACAATTAAAATTAATTTTCAGTAGTTAACCCTTTGAGGGAAGGTGGGATATATCCCATTCCGCCCAATTTTAATCCCCAAAGTTTTACTTTGCTAATACAGAGGAAAAACTTCATTTATTAATTTTCTTTTAGACTTGTTCGTTATTCCTTTGGTAGTTTATTTTAAATGAGCAAAATTTCCTTGCCCATGAAAGAGGTCAAAATCGTGTAATAAAGTCAAAAGATAACTTCATGTTCCCATGAAAACCGAATGTAAAAAGATCATAATGTGAACTATAAATAAATAATTAATCATTAAACTATTCTTCAAACATCCTTTGTCCTGCCAGAATTTGTTTTTTTATTTTTCAAATTCCCTTGAAAAAAAAAAAAAAAAAAAACTACGTCACGATTATTCTATAAATATAATTTAATACAGTAATAAGTAGTACCGTTGATAATGATAAAAACAGTTTTAAAACTTTTTTTTTTAGGGCTGTTGGTGGAAGTTTTTAAAAATAAGAAAAATGTATCTAAAACCATGGATATCTGTGGGTAAACTTTACATATTCGCAAACACTCTGAAGAAATCAGAAAAAAATTGTGATAATTTATAAGAAAGTTTATAACAGATTTTCATTTTGTTATTTTTAACAGGTATATGTCGCAATATTATGAATAATTTTAAAAACTAATAGAAATAATCATAATTAATAGTCCCTTCAATACGATATTACATGTAAATAAATACACTATTTATGGTAGAATATCAGAGTAATATAAATGAAATTTTAAACAAGCAAAAACATATAATTAAAAATTTATTCTTCATATTAGCGTTTCAATATACTTTTAGACTGTCGTAGTTAATTATCTCCTAAAATACAATTCGCAATATAAGTTAATATTTTCGTTACTTTTAATATTAAAAAGTTTATGTGTTAATTAGGTGCGTTAATTATGTATAAATTCGATATTATATGTGCTAATTCGATCGAAGATAAGATCTTACAGCAATGTCTGGCTATGTAAATTCGAATTATGTGATACCTAACTTACCGACATGTCATATTCCTGTCAGGGCATCTAAAACGCTTTCTGTCAACATAATGTACATCTAATAATATATTCTCAGATATTACTGTACATTATATTAATAATACAGAAATATTCCATTGACTCTTCATAATCTTATGTATTTACAAACGGGAACGTTAAGTTTGTGAACTGGTGTTATACTCTTCATCATTTATTAAGTGTTCGATTTTCATATTTTGTAATTATTATATGGATATACTTCTGGTTCCTATAATGCGTTTTTCCACATATATATATTTTTTTAAATCATTTTTCTGGTAAAAGTTTAATTTAATCTTAAAAGATGCAATTTAACGACAAATTTAGGATTGAAAAATTGAATAAAAATAAAAAATAGACATTCTTATAACTTTTTCTTTAAGATGCTCTAATTTAACAAAGAAAATTAGTGAAAAAGAACATGTTAAAATATTGCTTTTGTGAATAACTTTTGTGACGATTCTGAATAAGCTTTCCAATTTAATATTTCTACAAGGTAGTTAAGACCAAATTGACGGTACTTGAAAAATTAATAGAAAACTTTATATAATACAACACCTGTGAACTCTATGTTCAGGCTTTGCTAGTCAACAGCATATTGAAAGCGTAACACTGAGTTCTCAACAGTCCCTGTAACATATTGTTAGAAATAAGAGACACGTGATGAACGATACTGGCTCTCAATTTTGATTCATTAATCATATGTCCATTATATACCTGATATTTGGGGAAACTCCACAACCCAAAGTTACCTGGATTCAGATCTGGCAATCTGGCTAGTTAAGCATCTGGAAAAGTTGGCCAGATGACACCTCATAAGGAAATTTAACTGGAATCACAGTCTTTGCACGTATTGTCGTATGTGTTGAAAATGCATTATTATGTCTATTATTTATTTTATGAATATTATTATTATTGGATGGCAACGTTGGTTAAAAAAATATGATACTTGGTCTCGTTTAATCGAGAGCTCGTGTGTATTAAAATTTTTAGAATAAGTAATTTACTGTTTTAGAGCAGTAGGTTTTTTCCATTGGGAATAAAGTTTTTTTGTATTTTTTAAATGATTTCTTTTTGTAAATAATATTCAACGTAGCTGTGTTCTTTTTTACTGATATTTGAATTTTTAGAAAAAGTGCAGTACGTGTTATTCAATTGAGTAGCCGCTTTAAAGATAAAAGTGTGAATATTTCATTTACTGGCGTCCGTAGATAACCCTAGTTTTTAGAAAGCAGAAGGAAACGGTGATTTTCCTTAAGTAGCTTTAACATTTGTGGAGTCCGAGCGACAGGACATTAGTGAAATAGCAACATGTTTCAAGCAGTAAAAGGATTTAAGAAAGATGATTTGATATATGTGGCGTCTGAAATTGGCGAAGAAGTACCAGCCAATGTTACTATTTCAGGTTTAAAAAATATTATATTGAACAGTGAAGAATACAAGAAAGATGCTGAATTTGTTCAAGTACTATTAGGAAATGCTGTTGCCGAACGAAAATTACAAGAGCAAGAAGAAAAAGAAAGAGAAGATAAAAAGGAAAAAATGAAACAAGATAATGAATTTGAAAAAATGAAAGTTGAAGCTGAAAAAGAAATCGAGCTCGCTAGAATTCAAGCTCAAAGTCGAGGTGAATCTGTTCCACTAAATTATGTACCTGATTTAAGCAATTCAAAAAGGAAATTTACGTTGCCAAGATTGGAATTTAGACAATTTGGCGATGACTTAAAAGATTGGCTTCCTTTTTGGAGTCAATTTGAGCAGGTGCATAAAGATGAAGATATCGCTCCGGAAGATAAATCTCAGTATTTAGTGCAAGCCACGGTTGCTGGTTCCCGTGCAAGAGAAGTAGTTGAAAGTTTTCCGCCAACTGGCGCCAATTATGAAAAAGCGATTGAAAGCCTGAAATCTCGTTTTGGAAGAGAGGACCTCTTAGTCGAAGTATACGTTAGACAGTTACTAAAATTAATTATTTCTGTTCAAATTAAGGAAATGTTTTCATTAACTTCTCTATATGACAGACTTGAATTGTATCTACGTGCATTGGGAACATTAGGTGTAACCACGGATAAATGTGCATCTATATTGTATCCCATGGTTGAATCTTGTTTCCCAGCTGATTTTTTAAAGGCTTGGAATCGTAGTAACATTTCTCATTCAAACACTGATGCTAAAGAGAAGTTAAATAACTTAATGCAATTTCTCAAAAAAGAAGTTGAAGGCGAAGAAAGGATATCTTTGGCAGTAGCTGGTTTCGGTTTAGGAAAGAGCCAAGAGAACAAACCTTTAAAAAGGAAGCAATGCAATTTTGAAAATTTGAAAAGTAAAGTACCTACTGCTGCTGGTTTATTAACGGCCACTTCAAATACAGAGGTGAAGAAATCTTGCGTTTTTTGTGATGGCAAACATTCAAGTTCAGATTGATTTTCAGCTCAGAAAATGAGTTTAGCAGAAAAACAAAAAATAATTAAAGATAAGCGTTGTTGCTTTGCCTGTTTATCGCCAACTCACACTGTTAAGAAATGCCGAACAGTTCTAAAGTTTGTGATCTGTTCTAAAAAGCATTTTCCTCTAATGTGTGATGTACTTGATTCACAAAAAAGGGCTGTAGAAAAGAAAGAAGAAAAACCTGTAGAAAATGATGTTAGTATGTCCAATTTCAACAAACGAAGTCCAAAGATATTTCTTCAAACCGTGAAAGCCAAATTGTTCTCTGGCAATAAACAGAAAACTGTGAGATTGCTCTTTGATTCCGCATCGCATAAGTCATATATTCTGGAAAGTGTAGCCAAAGAAATGGATTATATACCTATTCGCCAAGAGAAAATGGTTCATTCCCTTTTTGGCGGCGTTATCACTAACGAGGTCAAGCATAACTGCTATAAAGTGACATTGAAACATTTGAAAGAAAATTTTGGCTGCAATTTCGAAGTTTTGGATCAGTCTACAATATGTGAAAATATTATACCGGTTTTTTTAAAGGCCCTTGGATAAAAGAGTTAGAAGAAAATGAGATTAATTTAACGGACATTGGCGACAAATGTGAAGCAATCGATATTCTCGTCGGAGCTGACGTCATGGGAAAAATGTTGACAGGAAAAAGAAAGGTCTTATCATCGGGTCTCGTGGCTTTAGAAACATACTTAGGTTGGACCTTAATGGGAAATGTACCGCCTGAAAAAGCCTCGGAAGAAAACTTGGTGATGTCAGTGTTATCGCTATATGTAAATGAAGCTGAAATCTCAAATCTATGGAAGTTGGATTTAATTGGAATCTATGATCCTATTGAGAAGAAGTCCAAACTCGAGACTGATATTCAGACTAAAGAGCATTTTTTAGAAACAGTGTCAGTTAATAGAGAGGGCCGCTATGAAGTTTGTTTGCCATGGGCTGATGATAAGTCGCCTTTACCCGACAACTTGAGCTTGGCGAAGAAACGGCTCGAATACACAACTGCAAAGCTTATAGCGATGAACATGTTTGGAAAATATGAAGATGCTCTTCTGAGCTGGATTAATGAAGGCATAATTGAGGAAGTTCCCAAGAACGAAGTAAACTCTTATGGCAATTACTTACCTCATCGTGCTGTAATAAAACCTAGAAGCAGCACTACTCCAATTCGCCCAGTGTTTGATGCTTCAGCTAGATTAGCAAATTATCCTTCTTTAAACCAATGCTTGGAATGTGGTCCTAATCAAATGGAACTTATCCCAGATATTTTACTTCGATTTAGAGAAAAAGAATTTGGCGTTATCGCCGACATTAGGAAAGCTTTTCTGCAAATAAGCATTCGTAAAGAGGACAGAGATTTCCTGCGTTTTTTATGGTGGGAAAACTTAGAAGGAAAGAAACTAAAAGTGTTTCGCCATACAAGAGTTGTTTTTGGTGTTAAATGCAGTCCTTTCCTTTTGGCTGCGGTAATTGAGTATCATATTCGGCGTTGTAACGGATTTGAAGAATCTTTAAAGAAAAGGCTTTTAGAGAGTTTCTACGTAGATAATGTCGTTACCAGCTTTAATAACAAAGAAGAATTAAATAGGTTTATCGTTAATTCTACAGCTCTAATGGCCAAAGGTTGTTTTGATCTTAGAGAATGGGAATGGTCTGGCGACTGTAATGAGACTAGTTCTAAGAAAGAGACTCAAGTATTAGGTCTTATTTGGAATAAAGAGCTTGACACATTGAAAATTAACATGAAATGGTTAGACAACATTAATATGGAAAAATTAACAAAAAGAACTATGTTGTCTGTCGTCCACAAAGTTTTTGATCCTTTTGGCTTCACCTCACCAGTCATGCTTTGTCCAAAAATAATGTTACAAAAGGCATGGAAACTAGGAACGAGTTGGGATGAAGAAATAACTGGTGAGCTTCATAAAGAGTTTATGCAGTGGTTTCAAGAACTGAAGTATTTGACTGATATACAGATACCTAGGTTTATTCGAGTATCTTCCGAAGATTTAAGTTTAGCTTTATTATCTAAGGTATAACAATAAAGGTTTTTCGCAAAATAATAATAATAAGAAGAAGAAGAATTAACATATTTATCTTTTATAAAAACATTTTCATCTATGCCTTGGATAATAAAGGTAATCTTCCTAATTTTTTTTTTTTTATCTACTATTACAATGAAAATTTCTATTTATTTCTGCTATCAGTTTTTAAAAGATGCCAGTTTAATAAACGGTTTTCTTAAATATGCATTTGTTAAATTTTAATTGTTATAATAGAAGATGACAATTTATATTTAATTATATAATATCTTTCACGAAAGCTTAACAACAAAAAGAAAAATTAAAATTTAATTATTAATAGTTTTAAAATTTTTAAGGTTGCGTCCTTTTTTTTTTTTTTATACAATGAAAGAATTTTGTGATAAGTTTAGGTGTTAAAGATGTGTCATACATCGTTAAGAATCAAATATTTAAATAGAAGTTTAAGATCTTCACTTTGAAAAATAAGTAGGCGCATATGTTTGAATAAAACTGCATAAAATTCAGTTTTAATGATGATCTTTTAATAATGAAAGTTTACAAGAATTCCTTTTTGTTTATTTATTTAATTATTTTAAATTGTGTTTCCTTGTATTTTTTTTTTTTTTTTTTTTTTTTAAATATAACAAAAGCCATATGAGACAATCATAAACTTTAACATTTATAATTGAAAAGCATTTAAAATTAAATTATACTTGACATTTTAATTAATGTATTTAGAAAGATATCATTTTAAAAAGTCTGATTTTAATGACGCATTTATTATCAGTAAAATTCTGTAGTTATAAAATAATCTGACAATTAAAATTAATTTTCA
Source organism: Salticus scenicus (assembly GCA_963930645.1). Lineage (NCBI taxonomy): Eukaryota > Metazoa > Arthropoda > Arachnida > Araneae > Salticidae > Salticus > Salticus scenicus. The sequence goes on from OZ005649.1 coordinate 252,188,817, forward strand.
GTAGTTAACCCTTTGAGGGAAGGTGGGATATATCCCATTCCGCCCAATTTTAATCCCCAAAGTTTTACTTTGCTAATACAGAGGAAAAATTTCATTTATTAATTTTCTTTTAGACTTGTTCGTTATTCCTTTGGTAGTTTATTTTAAATGAGCAAAATTTCCTTGCCCATGAAAGAGGTCAAAATCGTGTAATAAAGTCAAAAGATAACTTCATGTTCCCATGAAAACCGAATGTAAAAAGATCATAATGTGAACTATAAATAAATAATTAATCATTAAACTATTCTTCAAACATCCTTTGTCCTGCCAGAATTTGTTTTTTTATTTTTCAAATTCCCTTGAAAAAAAAAAAAAAAAAACTACGTCACGATTATTCTATAAATATAATTTAATACAGTAATAAGTAGTACCGTTGATAATGATAAAAACAGTTTTAAAACTTTTTTTTTTAGGGCTGTTGGTGGAAGTTTTTAAAAATAAGAAAAATGTATCTAAAACCATGGATATCTGTGGGTAAACTTTACATATTCGCAAACACTCTGAAGAAATCAGAAAAAAATTGTGATAATTTATAAGAAAGTTTATAACAGATTTTCATTTTGTTATTTTTAACAGGTATATGTCGCAATATTATGAATAATTTTAAAAACTAATAGAAATAATCATAATTAATAGTCCCTTCAATACGATATTACATGTAAATAAATACACTATTTATGGTAGAATATCAGAGTAATATAAATGAAATTTTAAACAAGCAAAAACATATAATTAAAAATTTATTCTTCATATTAGCGTTTCAATATACTTTTAGACTGTCGTAGTTAATTATCTCCTAAAATACAATTCGCAATATAAGTTAATATTTTCGTTACTTTTAATATTAAAAAGTTTATGTGTTAATTAGGTGCGTTAATTATGTATAAATTCGATATTATATGTGCTAATTCGATCGAAGATAAGATCTTACAGCAATGTCTGGCTATGTAAATTCGAATTATGTGATACCTAACTTACCGACATGTCATATTCCTGTCAGGGCATCTAAAACGCTTTCTGTCAACATAATGTACATCTAATAATATATTCTCAGATATTACTGTACATTATATTAATAATACAGAAATATTCCATTGACTCTTCATAATCTTATGTATTTACAAACGGGAACGTTAAGTTTGTGAACTGGTGTTATACTCTTCATCATTTATTAAGTGTTCGATTTTCATATTTTGTAATTATTATATGGATATACTTCTGGTTCCTATAATGCGTTTTTCCACATATATATATTTTTTTAAATCATTTTTCTGGTAAAAGTTTAATTTAATCTTAAAAGATGCAATTTAACGACAAATTTAGGATTGAAAAATTGAATAAAAATAAAAAATAGACATTCTTATAACTTTTTCTTTAAGATGCTCTAATTTAACAAAGAAAATTAGTGAAAAAGAACATGTTAAAATATTGCTTTTGTGAATAACTTTTGTGACGATTCTGAATAAGCTTTCCAATTTAATATTTCTACAAGGTAGTTAAGACCAAATTGACGGTACTTGAAAAATTAATAGAAAACTTTATATAATACAACACCTGTGAACTCTATGTTCAGGCTTTGCTAGTCAACAGCATATTGAAAGCGTAACACCGAGTTCTCAACAGTCCCTGTAACATATTGTTAGAAATAAGATAGGTTTATTTAGTATTTGACTGATATACAGATACCTAGGTTTATTCGAGTATCTTCCGAAGATTTAAGCAACTGCACTATTCATACATTTGTTGACTGAAGCAAAGATGCCTATGGTGCAGTTACATTCCTTAGAGTCGAGGATGCTAATCAAGTTAATTTATTTTTGCTTGCAGCAAAGTCTCGAGTGGCTCCGTTAAGAGGTGTAACTATTCCTAGAATGGAACTTCTAGCTGCTGTAATTGGAGCGAGACTGACGAATTCGGTTAGTGAAGCTCTTGGTTGGAGAAATGTTATGACTCATTACTGGAGTGATTCTACAACGGTTCTTGCATGGATACAGCGAGAAGAAAATTGGTCCGTTTTTGTAAGAAATAGAGTGCAGGAGATCAGAAAACTGAGTGATCCTTCATCATGGAGACATATAACGGGGGAGAAGAATGCTGCAGACTTGCCCTCCAGAGGATGCAAAGCAAAGCATCTAGTCTCATCAAAATGGTGGGAGGGTCCACAATGGATGAAAGACGTTTCTGAATTTCGAGCAATGATGGATTTCTCCAATCGCGATTGGAATGAGGAAGAAATTGAAAAGGAAAAACCTAGGAAAACTTGTATACTGACAAATACTGAAGCTATTGTTGATGAAGACTGGTACTATAGATACTTTTCTAGTTATGACAGAATTATTCGTCTTGTTGCATGGATCCTTCGTTTCAAGCACAACTGCAAGAATTTAAATTGGAGGAAGCATGGTGAATTGACAGCCTCAGAAATTCATGAAGCAGAAATGAAGGTTTTACTTTTAATTCAGAATGAGTCTTTTCCTCAAGAAGACGAAAAGAGATTGAAAACTTTGCAAACGTTTAAAGACGAGCTTGGTGTCATTCGTCTGAAGACGAAAATTATTTATCGAAAGGATAGTGAAGATTTTCTTAAACCTATTGTTCTTCCATCAAAACATGAAGTGGTAAAACGGCTAATTTATAAAGCACATGTTGAGGAGAACTGCCATGCTGGTGTCCAGATACTATTAAATATACTTCGAGAAAAGTATTGGATCCTAAACGGCAGAAAGGCAGTGAAAAATGTTGTAGCCAGCTGCACTGCATGCAAAATATTTCGGTCAAAGAACTTAGAAGTAATCAGTCCTCCACTTCCAGAAAACAGAGTTAAAGATGCTGCAGTTTTTCAGATAATTGGTGTTGATATGGCTGGGCCATTATTTCTCAAGGATAACAAGAAAAGCTGGGTTTTAATTTTTACTTGTGCAGTATACAGAGCAGTCCATTTGGAGCTTGTTACTGCTGCTTCAACAGATGCGTTCTTAATGGCTTTTAGAAGATTTACAGCTCGCAGAGGCAGATGCTCTACTGTATACTGTGACAATGGTTCAAATTTTGTAGGAGCAGCCAACTATTTCAAGAAACTAGACTGGGAACGCATACGAAAACATGGAGCTGTCAACTCTATTGATTGGAAGTTCAATCCCCCAACTGCTGCTTGGTGGGGCGGTTGGTGGGAGAGATTAATTCGAATTCTAAAAGATCTCTTGAAAAGAGTATTAGGGCTGGCACGTCTCGATTACGAAGAAATGATGACGGTTTTAGCTGAGTGTGAGAGGGTAGTCAACTCAAGACCTCTTACTTACATATGTGAAGAGGAAGCTGTAAAACCAATTTCGTCATCGATGTTCATCCAAGATATGCATGAATTCAGTCTTCCTGATTTGGATGCTGTTGAGCAAAATTTTTTGTGTAAAAGGCTCAAATACAGACAAACTATTCTCAAAGATTTACGAAGCCGTTTTAGATCTGAATATCTTGGTGCTCTTATTCTACGTAAAAGAAAAAGCAAAGAGTCAGCCAAACATACCGTTACTGTTGGCGAAATTGTTATGGTGGGAGCCGATAATAAAAAGAGAATCTACTGGCCTTTAGGTCGTATCACTGAGGTTATACCAGGTAAAGACGGACAAGTACGACTTGTTAAAGTGCAAACTTCCCAAAAGGAGCTCTTACGCCCGATTCAAAGAGTTTATTCCCTAGAGATAACATCTTCTGAAGATCTTCCCACACCGATGACTCTCGGCAAAGTTAAAGAATCAGATAACATCTCCAAAGTTTCAGACAGTACTACTCGTGAGCAAATGCAGTTTAGTAGAGTTGGCAGAAGAATTAAAGTGCCGGAAAGACTGAACTTGTAGATTATATTAGATATTGTTGATCATTCTACTATTTATTTTACTTTTTCATTTTTATATTTTTTAAATGTAATGTTGCCATCTTTGTACCAGAGTTGTTTGACTAATAGTTTTTATGTTTTGATTATTATTTATAATCAAAAGGTGGGAGGATATTGAAAATGCATTGTTATGTCTATTATTTATTTTATGAATATTATTATTATTGGATGGCAACGTTGGTTAAAAAAATATGATACTTGGTCTCGTTTAATCGAGAGCTCGTGTGTATTAAAATTTTTAGAATAAGTAATTTACTGTTTTAGAGCAGTAGGTTTTTTCCATTGGGAATAAAGTTTTTTTGTATTTTTTAAATGATTTCTTTTTGTAAATAATATTCAACGTAGCTGTGTTCTTTTTTACTGATATTTGAATTTTTAGAAAAAGTGCAGTACGTGTTATTCAATTGAGTAGCCGCTTTAAAGATAAAAGTGTGAATATTTCATTTACTGGCGTCCGTAGATAACCCTAGTTTTTAGAAAGCAGAAGGAAACGGTGATTTTTCCTTAAGTAGCTTTAACAGTATGAGCACTTGCTTCATTTTGCATGAATATTGCGGTTAACAAACATCCCTTTGTTTTAATGTCTGCATAACAGAATTTTCCAAGAGTTTTTTGTAACGATCCCTTGTCATTTAATACCTAACAAGTTCATTCGATGGAACTTCCTTTAAAGTTGTAAGGACCCAGGACGAAAACCGAAATAAATCAACATTATGTCGTTACATATGGGAAATGTCGATTACTATTGCCCAGCATGAGTATTGATGGATTCCATATAATGCAGTTACGTGTATTCATTACAAATTCTAAGTAAAAATTAATATCGTCTGCCTATAAACTATACATAGGCCAGTCCTCCTCTATTTGCATTTTCGTCAGAAAAATTCAAGTAAAAATCGAGGTGTGCAGAATATTTTAATGGCTTCAATAACTATACAACTTCAGAATTCTGCACAAAATCCTACGTACAGTTAACGACGTGAGTTCTAATAACCGTGTTTCAGTGTGACCACTTATAGCAGCCTTTGTAGAATTTATAAATTCTGCAGTTACTGCAATTGCATCTTCATCCAAAACGACGAGCTCAGTTACACGTCGTCCCCTTTCTAATACGACTTAGGCGCCAAGTTTTATGGCTGGAATGTTTAAATGGCTAGAACTATCTGCATGACTTTCATACATAAAGGGTAATACCTAATCTATGCATGAATCTATATATGAGAATATGAATTAGTACTGTAATCACAGGTACAGTCTGCAGCAGAAGTATCCGAGCACTAGCAAAAATTCCTATATAAAAAAAAGTACACTTAATACAGTGTTTTAAAATAAATCCTTGTCAAATCCCTTTCTTAGTCAGTCTAAGAAAAGGATTCGACATGGATTTATTTAACAAAATAGTATTAAGTGTACTTTTTTTATACAGGAATTTTTGCTAGTGCTCGGATACTTTTGCTGCTGATTGTATATACAGACGATAAATAATTTTATTGCATTTAAAAATAAGTTACTATCTAGAGAAAATATTTCTCCAAACTTCCGAATAACGTCGATAAGTGTATTTGCTAACATTGCTACTTTCTACAAATTTTTCATTGTTCAACAAGTACAGAATACGGTCATAAGATTCTTAGTGTTCTGATAAAACTTTTTATACGACTGATACGTGTTTATTTTTATCATACTGCATAGTCACTGTAAGTAAATGATTTTTTCTAACTAATTATAGGCATTGTTAGTTTAAAACGTACTCACTAAACGTATTTTTTCGTTTCTTTATTTCTTTAATGGTATAAATTAAAAAAAAAAAAAAAAAAGAAAGAAAAAAACACTTTTATCCTTGGTGGCAAAATGCTCAGCATTTTTGGAGTAAAATTTTCTAAACTGAATTTTTTGCTATATTTACATGATTTCGGGTCCTCTAAATCCGTAAATCAGAATTTTAGCTGTCTGCTTATATATCTGTGTGACTGTGTAAGTTTGGTATAAGCATAAATCAAAAACAAATATTAGCAGGAAGTCCAAATTCGGTATCTTGAAAATTGTATTGTATGTAGATAAATACTTTCTATTCAGATCGGACAAATGATTTGAGTAGAGGCACATTCAACAAAACTTAAATACACTACGCCCATGGACGATAGTTCTCGTCAATACATTATTTAACCTCATTTGTACATTAGATTTTGTACTTTAAACTACATTAGACAGAAATAAAATTAACACATGATTTTAACAGGAACAAAAACATTTTCCACATATATATACAATAACATTTTCCACATTTCCCACGTATGAAAAATATTTATCTTTCGTTTACAGGGACAATCAAAATATTTCATATATATTGGACTATGGTTTGAAATGGCGTTTCGGGTTACGTTGTCAACGCATCGCTTTTCGGCCTCTTGACTAAGATCAAAGTGTACAGTGTATGTTGTGAATGTTTTTTGGTTCGTATACAATTTTTAGACAGTATACAGGGCTACACAAAGTTATTCAATTAAGTTTAAAAGAGCGGTGTGGGTGAAAAATTCTATGAATAATTTGAAGCACATTTTGAAATTTAATAATAGACTTAAATGTTTTTCAAACGTAATTATCTAATGGGGTTTGGAGTGATTGTACCCCCCCCTCCACACACACACACACAAAATTATAGAAGAAACAAAACTATTTATAAAACCCTTTTGGGCTGATTTTAAAATAGCCTGAAATAGTTTCAAATAAAGAAACTGGAAATGTTTAAATAAAACAACGAGTAATGTTTAAATAAATTTGTAAAATGGAAATGCTCTTTTTTTTTCGTGATAAATCTATTTCTTGCGGAAGAAATAACAATTTAAACTGAACTATTGCGTTTAGTTTAGAGCTTTATGCATAGTATATTTTAACACTTATACTTTAGTTATCGCTTACTTTACAAAAGAATTCCCTTTTTCACAGCGCAATTTTTTAAAAATTATTATTGAAAAATTGTAACCTGTATAGTAGGCAGCACAATTATTGAAGCGCTAGCAATAATTCGTATTTAAAAGATCTGCACTTAATACCGTTTTATTAAGTAAATATTTGTCGAGTCATGGTCTTAGTCTTATGCTGTTTATAAAAAAGTAAATTGATGATGAAAATTAGCAATAAAATTAATTTAAAAAAAAATGAAAAATGTAGTGTATTTCTATTGTAAGCCATCCCCTTCGTGAAGGATCAAAATTGTAATGGCATGTCTCTGGACTTTTTTAGGGGTGACTCCCAGACCGTCGGCAATTGTTCATAGCACAGCACTAGTGCGACGCAAAACCCACACAAGCTCAACCTGATTTAATAATATATATATATATATATATTGCAAATACAGTATTTACATATTTTAAGTTTGTGAGTGAATATTGGTTCTATATGAGATATTAAATTAAATTTTATATAATATATTTTAAAACATAACGAAATGCTACCACTGAATTTTTCTTTTAAACCATCATTAAAACGAAAACGATTTGTAAATCCATTTATATTTCTAATAATTAAAATATATGAAATCGTAAGTTATGATTATTTTTTCCCATTTATTTTATTTATATTTTTTAATTATAAATTGTATATTGACAACTACAACAGTAAATAATAATAAAAAAAAATTAAGTCTTTATAATACAATTTCAATTTAATCTTTTAACGTTTATTGCTTCATTAATTCGAAAATTTTTATTTTTATTTAATTATTCATTACTATTCTGATTTAAGTAATTTTTTATTAAGTTCTCCCTTTATTAAATAACTTTTAGTTACTGAATATTAATTAAAATGTTAATTAAAGTTTTTTTTAATTTAAATATAAAGACACGGAGAAAAAAAAAAAAAAAAAAAAAAAAAAAAAAACGAAAAACGAAATGATAAAAAAGTTTTAGTGTGTAAAAAATATCTACTTATGTTCCAAAATATTTACCAATATTTTTGATATATTTACTTTTTTTAAATATTTCTATATAGACATATTTATGTAGTTAAAAAAAAAAAAGACAGGAATTTGATACTATTTGAGCCGTAATATCAAACATTTTTTCTGATTTTAGTTCGTAAATCTCTTATGACATTAAAAAATTTCTTATAAAACAAAACAAAGAAAATAAAGAAAAAGAATGTCAAGTCAATAAAGAGAAATTTGCTTTATTTATTTATTTATTTTTAACCTTATGACGTAAAAGAAAATAAAACTTATTAGTTAACATAGTATCTACTACATGCCCGAGAATGATGCTGTGGTTAAAAAAAAATGCAAATAGAATTAATAATCTTAAGAATGTTTCATTAATTATATTTACATTTATTAAAATAATAATGATAATAAAATGACTTGTATTTTCTCTTTAATTAAAATTATGAACGATAAATAATATTTTTGATTTTGATAAATTGTTTCTGGAGAAAAAGTGAAGAAACAAGAAGGAATTATAATTCCTTGGATGCAAATTATAAAGCGTTTTCTCATATTACGTGGATTCTGTCTCATTACTCTGATATCCTTGCATTTACTACTTTGGGACACATTGAGGGCGGAAATACCACATATAGGAATTTTACATAATTTGCAGGAATTTTTTTCATAAATTTATTTTAAGATTGTGCGTAATAGAAATAATTTAAATTATCTATAAGTTTAAATAGCATGGTAAATTTAACTGTGTAATTAATTGACTGTACTTAATTGCGTGTACTTAATTAATTATGTACTTAATTAACTGTACGTAATTGCGTTTTAAATTATATCTTTAATACTTACTTCTGTAACCTATAATTTTATGGTTATAATCACCTATTCCAAATGTATCCGTAATACCATTTTATACGGTCTTGTAAAATATTTGTAATAATAAATTCAGTATTTCGAAATATAAGTTTTCAAGCAATAAATGCACTTAGTTTTCTATGTGCAAATTCATCTGAACGGGATTATCATTAAAAGTCTCCACTGCAACACGGGTTTTCAGACAAACTGTTTCTAGAAGTTTTTATCATGTTGTTCTATATACCTGAAGACTAGCAATTTTCATTTCTGTCACGTCTGTTCCTGAATATAACTGCTTAAACTGGAGTTTGAATTGTGAGTCGCACTAGAGCTATACTCGGTGGGCAGTTGGGCAGTTGGCGAGAATCAGAAATTCGCTTTAGGTGCAGTGCTAGAATACATAGTGTGGCAACCGTCCAGAAGAAATAGTGCTCTAAAGGTTAAGCCTCTCACCAGAGGTCAGTGCGATCGAGATTCTTGCTTGAAAAACTGAAATCAATATATTTATCGGTTACGTATGTGCTTGTATTATGTTGAACAGACGAAACTAGGAAGAGCCAATCAACTCTTAGCACTGTTTACGGTCTGAGGAAGAATTTCGATCGCAGCACTGTATGAGAGGTTAATTATTTTAGGAGTATTTTATGCATTACAGTTATAAGCGCTTTGTCGCACTGTATATTATAAGTGTTGTACCCTAGGGGTTATGATGGAGTTTGGAAAAGTGGGCCATTGTGATGTTCAGCAGCAAGATCCGTTTCAGTCTGAACACTTATTTTCGTTGGAAAAGGATGTAACGTGAACACGAAACTAGTTATCACACTGGAGATATTGTTTTTCGTCGAAGGGTACCATGGTGCAGGTTGACACCATTCTGGAGGGCCGTACAGGCATCCATATTTTTGAAACAGCATTTGTGATGATAAATAAGGCATAGAAAAAATTCTTGAGCCTCATGTTCAGCTTTTCATGTACCTTTGGGTTCTAACTTCCTATTCATGGTAGACAACGCGGTTTCTTAGAAGCGTTTCTGATGATATTCTGGAAACAGAAGATGTTGAGAGTATGTCGTGGACTGCTCGATTACCTGATTTGAATCCTACCAAGCATGTATGTCTGTGGGTATTAGTGTTGGTATGCGGTTTAAAGCCGATTTTCTATTCTAGGAAACTAGCAGATTTTTTTAACGTTTTACATTCGCAAATTGCATTTTCCGCCATTCCAACTTGTTTTTTCTTCATTATTCACATAATTACTAATTATGCTTAAGATGTTTGTCATTTGCATAAATGTAAGTATTCATGTATACCAGTATATTTATAGGTATGACTTGGTTTTTGCAGGCAGGCGTAATTACATTATAGGTAAGAAGACCACATTCTTCCTTTCGTAAGTTTTTAAAAGAGTTTGAATGTTTGCCTATTTTCAATATCGTAAATTTTACTTTCCTTTAAAAATGACTAATTTATTTAGATTTTATAAAATAATAGTCTAAAATAACTATCATAATCTTAATTTTCACAATCTTAATCATAATTCTTTCCTGATTTTTTAACCACACTTAACTTCGCAAAAAGATGCGATGCAAATAAATGTGTAAAACAGTTTCAGTTTTTGAATCGAAAACTTTTTGTGTGGATATTCCTGTTTTCAAATGTTACTATTTCTGCTTTGTTTTTATTGATTAGAGAAAAAAAGAATGACATTTGTAGGTCAAAACAGTTTGATTTTCTTTGTAAGAACCGAAATGTTCAATAAAAAATATTGGTTCCTATTTGAAATTTCAAAGTTGCCTCTATGGGCAACGGGAGGTCGTCAATTTTGTCACTATTGAACAGCTTTTTTAAAATTGCTAAAAGAGTATTTTTGTAAATTTAGATCTAAGATGTATTTCTTGAGATATTTAACCAGTGCAATATTATTATTATACTCGGTATACGTTAATAATGGGAGACAGCCAAAATTCAAAAGTGAAACTTTTTTTATTTATTTATTTATTTATTTTTAAAGGGAGGAGAGTTTTGTAATAGTGATCCTAAAAATAATTAGTAAAAAATACTTAATTTTAACTACAAATTTTTAATAATTATGGAATTAATATTTATATATATATTAATAATTTCAATTACATAGCTGTATAATTGTATAGAATATCATATGTGTATATTAATAAAATCAGACTTCTGTCTGTAAATTTGTCAAAACAAAAAAAAAAAAAGCGATATCTTCACATTTCACACACCATGAAAGCTAAAAATGACTTCAGAAAATTTTGTCTGAGTGTGTGTCATCGTGTCTGTATGCCTGTAGTGCTATTTTTGTCCTGGTATCACGTGAGAATGACTGGAAGGAATTCAACAGCGCTTAGCAGGAATTTAGATCTTTACCCAACTTAAAATTATATCTATCAACTTTTTCGAAATTCCCCTCCGTGTTCCCCTGGGGGGACAAAAGTCAGAAATACGTTTGTAAGCATAACTCGGCTCCAAATTACTTCACGGTGAAGAAATTGCATATGAGAAGATTAGACTTGAGTACAAATAAAACATTATCTGCGATTTAGGAATTTTTGATTTTTAAGGAGAGAGAGAGGGGGAAATCAATTTTTGGCGGGAAATTTTGCAAATTCCAGATTTTCGAGTAGAACTCTCCCAGAAATGGAACAAGTATGTCGAAAAAAACTATGCGACTTCCTTAAGATATTTCTAAAAATCCCCCTTTTTTTTGTGATTTGCGATTTTTTTTTTTTTTTTGGTGTGTGTGTGTTTGTTCAAAATTGAGACACCGCTTTTAGCGCTAAATTTGTCCTGGAAAATTTATGAGAGCTGCGTTCACAAAGTTTGTTGCTTGGATTGTTTATATGTATCCGACCCCGAAAGTAACGGCATTTATTAAAGTCCCCCCCCCCCCCTTCCCCTTTCCTCCTGGGGTGCAGGAAGGAAAAAAACGGTTGTATGTATAACTCGGCCCCAAATTACTTCACGGTGAAGAAATTGCATATGAGGAGACTAGACTTGAGTATAAATAAAACATTATGTGCGATTTTGTAATTCTTGATTCTTAAAGGGGAGAGGGGGAAATTTCAGAAATTCTGAATTTTTGAATGGAGCTCTAGTAAAAATGGTACAAGAGTATTGAAAACAGCCATGTGTCTTCTTTAGGATATTTCCAAAAACGTATTTTTGCCTATTTGTGATTTTCAATTTTTTTTTTCTTTCTTGGGAGTGCGGGGGGGGGGGGGGGTTACGAGAGGGCCATATTCGATAATCCCTTTTTAGCGCTAAAATTGTCTTGGAAAATCTATGGGATCTGCGGTCACGAAATTTGGTGCGTAAATTGTTTATATGTATACGACAGTTATTGTAACGGGACTTTACGAATTTCTCCACGAGGTCGGGGGGCAATAAACACGCGTAAAAAACACGTTTTCCTGTTTGAATTCGCTTTAAATTATCTTAGAATGGCGAGTTTTGGTGTGTGGGTGTTGATTAAGTATATCCATTATGTACTTTGGTGGGATTTCGCAAAACTTCGAATTTACCTGCTGGGGAAGGGGAAGTAATAAGCGGGTAAGTTGCTGCCGATGGCAGAGTTAACCCGGAATCCTTACGTTGCGAGCGGAAAAAAAGCTCTACGAAACGCAGCGGGAACTTTAACATAGATTATTAATAATAATATGGGATTTTGACAACTCATTTAAGTATAGAGCCCAGCGAAGCGGGCAAAGCCTGCTAGTAATTAATATAATTAATCTTTAATATTATCATTTCATAAAACGATTATACCGATGTATGTTTGATCATCACATAAAATGTTATGTGAAAAAAATAAGAACTATAAAAATGAGAGAAAATTGTTATAAAGTTTATTAATAACTTTATATATATATATATATACAGGGCCCGAAATTTCAACTTAGATTACACTCGCTGAAAAAAAAAAGTTACTCGCCCCAATAGTATATGATTAACTCACTCTATTTTTTGCGTATAAGTAGTCCAAAACTTTTTATTGAAAAAGGAGGAGAAATTATTCAATGTCTTTTATTTTGTAAGAAAATTGAAGACATTCAATTTTGAAAAAGAGGTCATTTTCGAAGACACTAAATTCAATGAAAATTATTATAAAAACCGATTCAAAAGACATTTCACATAAGTGGTGGTAACATTTTTATCTCAAATGATGAATTTGGATCAGTCAACCTTAATTTAAATCAGTAGTATACGAATACGAGAAGAAAAATCCCTAATTTGTATAGGTGTCACTGGACAATACATTTTTTTTTAAAAACTATTATTAATTTTTGCTATAGACAAAAACATTTTTTAAAATTTTTATTTATTTATTTATTTATTTATTTATTTGGTACTTGCAGTTACATGAAAAAAGTTGGTTGACATTTTTTTTATTAAAATCATAATCGTAAAAGAAAAAATAAAATTGACAAATAAAAAAATAAAATTAATATTCTGCAGATGAAACGATTTGTTTTAACGAACAGTCATTCTTTATGAACATTTTATAAAAGTTCTCGCAAGTATAAACCTAAATTAGTCTCGGTAGTTAATAAGTTTTTAAAGTAAGTATATAAAGGAGTGTTTTTCACATGTCTACATTTTGTTCATTGAAGAAAACAGTCGCTTTGTGGGAACGTTTTTGCCAGGAGGACTTACAAAATGAATTCAACTAACTTTTGCATATTTTTTTGAGGTGGTGATAGTGGTATCATTAAGGCCAATTGTCTGCACTAGGGCTCTAGGCCTGAGTAGAATAGTCTCCGTGGGGTCTTTCTAAGAGATCCTATCCCATATTTACGCTAGTTTCGGAGAAAACCACGGAAAACTCCTAACGGCTAAACCGACGAGCGCAACCAGGTATCGAACCCAGCGACTCACGCACACCAGCTTCAAGGACAGAACCTCTAGATCACTGGTGGCCATATTTTTATAAGAAATATTTTTCATGCAAAAGGGAGAACACACGTCAACCTACCGCGAACCAAACGGAGCACTACCTTCTTAATGATTTCATGACAACTTCAATAGTGATTCCTTGTTCAGGATCAAAGAACCGTGCAAATATAGGGAATACTTTTATTCCTTTGTGATTCGAAGAATCTGAATAGCCATAAACTATAATATGCTTTGGCAAATTTATTAGAAAGTTGTTCTTTTGCAAATCTAACGCAGAAAAAAGTTAGTGTTCGCCGTTCGATACAGCGAACAGCCGATTGAGCTTTCCATTTTTGAGAAGTTCTTAAAAATTAAGGACTAAATCCTTTTCATTTGAAAAAGAGGACAGAGGACGAAAAACATAAAAAAGAGAACTTCATAGTCCTGTGATGTTTTTTACGTTTAAGATACCAGAGCGTTAAAAAAGAAGCCTGTCCTCTTAAAAAGAGGATGTCTGATCACCTTACCTAAGATTAGCATAATTTTACTTTTTTTTTTTTTTTTTTTTTTTTTTTTTGTAGCACCGCATATTGTGAGAATTCTATATACATTTAGACCGAAATTTTACTCGCCACAGTAAAATTTCCACTCGCCAATGGCGAGCTGGCATGCGGAAATTTCGCGCCCTGTATATATATATATATATATATATCTTATACTATTAAGTGAGCAATATTTGTATATATATTTCACTGATCTCGAAAACTGTAGCTCGGACAGTCACGAGATTTAACACAAAGGTGCCCCCCGAAGGGTCATTGTGCACATCGAAGTCAGATTTTCGAATTTTTGATTAGTTTTTTCTTAATTAATTAAAATTTGAAAATAATAACCTTCTGATTTCTGATAAATAAGCCATTTAAATTTTATCCATAATTTAATTGTTGCCAATTTTTTTTTCGACAGAATAATAATAATAATAATAATAATAATAATAATAAAAACGTATATTTATTTAAAATGAGGAAAATAAATCAGAAAGATTAGAAAATAAATAAGAAATATCAGTCGTATCGTTACAAATAAGATACCAAATGAAAGGGAAATGTTTTGTGAATCCGATGCATTGAACAGCTTATCAATCGGACAATTAGATTTTTTTAAATTAACTAAAGTATGAATTTTAGATGGCAACAGCAGAAGATTGTATGGAAACCGTTAGAGAAAAAAAAAAAATCTGCTTCACATTAAGTCACATGTTTTTGAAGTGGGATTAAAAATTGCAGTTTTCAAATTCTTTTAAAATTTCTCTCACGAACACAAAAATATAATATACAGCCAGTACCTCACAAGACCAACTTGCATTTCAAATTTCATCAATTTTTTTGGTTAATAAACATAAAAGTTACATCTTTTTTTTTTTTTTTTTCAAATTAAGTTTTATTCTAACTTCGAAAAGATTTATGTGATCATAGATATAATAATATATATAGATCTATCATCCTCATGTTATCGTGCAAAGATTTTTGATGCCGAAAAAAAAAGCTTTGGAATCAGCCATTAAGTGGTATTGAAAAAAAAAAGGAAGAGAAGAAAAATGAATTTGAAACTATATCTGGAGTTTTTCTTTCACCTTTAGTAAATAAATTATTCATGAATTTTATTTGCTAAAGTATTCGTGTGTACTCTCGTGTGTATTCACTCGGAGAAAGACTGCCATATTTTGGTGACATCGCCGTCTTTTCCCGAGTGAAAAGGAATCCCTATTTTCTCCCCAATTATCAATCTATATATTATTACTATATCTATGTATGTGATACGATACATTAAGAATTTGGGTTTTAAAAGTTTTTTTAAATAGATTATTTAAACTCTATGAACCATATTTTTATTTTATCAGTTTCATTAATAGATCCTGCTGGGCGGTTTTTTAAATTTTGGTGTTGAAGTACACCGAACGTTTTTCGACAAGAACTTTAATATAGCAACAGCCATTTTAATCTCAAGAGCGCATGAAATATATAAAAACATAAATGATTTATTTTTACACAAAATTTACAGAAAAAATGCAGTTTTAAACATAGGAAATTTATTTCAACAAACACTATTTTAAACCTAAATAACATTAAAAATATAAGCAGAATATGAAGGATTCTCATGTATAAATAAAAAAGAGTCTGATAAAATTATTAGCAAAACAGTCTTCCCCTTTTCATACAAAAAAAAAAAAAAAAAAAAAAAAAAAATCCATCGCTAATATGGCGACAAAAATTCATAAGCCGCCAATGGAGCGACATAATAAAGTTGTGTAGCACGATAATGTTAACCTATTTATTTATTTTTTTTATATAATAATCACTATGCTAATTTATCATACAAACAAATGAGCCTCTGTGTGTTACTGCACTTGCACACTGTCGAACAGAAATATTTAAATAATTCAAATTAATATTTAAATAAATAAATAAAAATAAAAATATGTTTAATGGGAAATAAATATAAAAATAAAAAGATCAGTTGTCTAAAATACGGCAGAAATAGCGCTCATAGCATATTGTTACAAGGGATTAAGTCTTATTGTTACAATGGATTAAAAGTCTAAAATGGTGACAAAAATTCAAAAGTTGCCAAAGAGAACTATATTAAGGCTGTACTATCAGGTTTACAAACCATGAATTATATATAAACACAAAAAATTAATTGTCTCATGCGACAGACGTAGCCGGTCACAGCATATTGTAATATTTGGCGTGAAATTGCTGTCATTTTATGGTTGATTGGATAAACAAAATAAACATAAGAAATAACGTAAAAGTAAATATTATGTGCTGGGATTCAAATATAAAAGGGAAACTCCAATGTTTTCGATACTGTTATATAATAATTTCGAAACTGTTATATAATAAGCACCTAAATGGAAGCTCATTGGTAAACCATTGTCTTAGGTAATAGTGACAAGCGCACGAGTTGCAGTGGATGACCAAATCGCTGCCGAAGGTAGTAGAGACCTGAAGCGAGCTTTTGAACAATTTCAGTAATAGCATCCGCGCGTTAAGCGGAGGTGCCCGGGTTCGATTCCCGGCTCTGGTATTTTTCGCATAGTTGGTAATATATAAAAATATCAACCTTTACACTCCAATTTTGATTTAAACAATTTCAGTAATTTATTATATTTTATTTTTAAAAAGCTATATAGAAAAGAGTTTCCTTTAAATTTAGTGACCAGCGAAGCGGGCAAAGCCTGCTAGTATATATATATATATATAGATATATATAAAACTGACGTATGCGTCTGGTAAAAATGACATCATTATAGATTTAAAATTATTAAATATATTAATAAAATTTAATTTAAATTTAATTTTAACTTTTGTTAAAATAAAATATAGTATTACAGAAATTATAGTATTTTACAGTATTTTGTTAGTTAAGATTACTATAGACTTGTTTCTCACGGTTAAACATTTTAAACAAAATTTAAATTTAGATTTATGTACATGTATTATATCTTTTTAAAATCTTTGTCTTATTTGACGACTCACGCGCACATACTTCGTCATGCATAAATGAGGTGCATGTACATGCAAATAAAATAATCTGATTAAAGAAGGGAAAAATATGTTGACATTGTTGAAAATTTTCAAAATAATCCTTATCTTTTTTTATTAAGATATATGGTACAGACATTTTTTATTGCATGTTATTTTAATTAGAAATGTAACAAAGAAAGAACTGAATTAAATTAATCTACTTATGCAAATAAAGCGTGAGGAAGAACGTAACTTTAATGCTTTGCTAGTGTCTTAAGTATCAAATAAGATTAATTTATAAGTGTTGAATCGCAAGAAAAATATATTCAATAAAAATTATTCATCCTTAGATTAATGTTTAATGGTGAACGAATACTTAACAATTGTTCGCATAAAGTTTAAAATCATTTGTTTAATTTTATCGGATTTGAATAAAAAAAAAAAAAAAAAAAAACAATGGTGTTCGCAATTAATGTCTTTACGCTGTATTAGAAGTATGAGATTGGGGTTATAAAAATGTTCACTGAATGCATTAATTGAAACAGATTTTAATTAAATTTCATCATTGTTGTAAAATTATTCTGATACTTGCAAAGTGTGGGATTTTATGGCAATGTACAGTTGTCCCATTATATTTAATTTTATGCTTTAAAAATAATTCTTTAAGATAAAAGTACTGATACACAAAGTGATCATGAATACATAGATTTCTATTCAAAGAGCTGCTAGTTTTTTTGGAACGAAGTTCCTTAACGTGGTTGCGGTAGGGAGTTAAATAGCAGAAAACGCCACGTAACGAAAATCCGTTACGCTTGTTTGTGGCAACTGTATCTCCAGAACTACTGCTCAGAATTATATAAATTTATATGCAGATGCACCTTGACCTAAATTAGTGCCTGTTAACTTTTGGTGTCAACCGCTCAACAGGTGGCGTTGCTATAGAGTGATTTCCGCAATTTAAGGGGACGCTATATCTCAGGTTCTATTGCGTATAATCAAACAAAACTTGTTATGTAAGAAGGTCATTATGAGACACTATGCTGATTCAATTTAAATGCACAATAAAACTGTCTTTCTTTGGATATTTAGTGTTAGTTTTTTTCTAAGTCTAAATTCATTCACGTTCACCATGTTAGGTAATTTTAATAAATAATAGTTTTAATAAATTATTTGCCCTTTGTAAAGGAAAATATAGAAGAAAATCTTGTGGTGGCCACAACATACTAGTTTTATTTTATTCTTATTTATTTATTTATTTTTAAATATAATTTATAATTCATTTTTTTATATTTAATTTTTAATAAACAAATATTTTCGCTAAAATATTAAATGCAACTTTTTAATTTGATTCCTTACTTTACATTATTTGCGTTGAGAGAAAAAATGAAAAATAAAAATAAGATAGAAAATAAACAATAAAATAGTGTGTGTGAGAGAGAGAAAATTAACAATCTAGATCTCTATATCAAATCAAATTCGGAATTGCAGAAGGAACTTCGTTCCTGACGGGGGTCCCTCGACCGCACATACTTTTTTTTTTTTTTTTAATAAAATTTATATCATATCTAAACTCTATTTAAAATATGGGAGATTTTTTTTTTTTTTAATGTATACAGACGCCAGTTGCAATAAAATTATGTATAAGAGATCGGCAAACGGATTTATACCTTGGATAATCTGATTTCTGGAAGTCACCCTTTGACACCGCTTATTTTAAAATCACCCCCCCCCTCCTTTTTTTTTTAATACTCAGAATGAAATGCGACCCTAGGTTGCTATTTCTTAAGCCACTCGGAAACGCCGAGCCTCGGTTGTGTAACTACCCGGATTTAAGGCAGACGGAGAGTTACAGGAGGTTCCGTTTTAGAAGGGGTGCACACCTCTCGAGCTAAGTCACTCTTCCACCACAAGTGATAGAAGAATGACTTAGCTCAAGAAACTGGAGAAAGATGGTAGCACCAGCAGACAAAAAGAGCTCGAAATTTAAACGAGATTAGGGCCGAGTAATACCATGATCTAGTACAACCAGAGGTATAATTTTGACGGGAATTCGGAGGACCCTGTGACCACGAGAAATTTAACGTGCACCAGTCGCTATTACCGTACGCGACGGTCTTCGGCCCGCTCGAGGATCGAAAACGGAATCTTTCAATTACAAGCACACTGCTCTTAACGACCAGGCTACTGCGGCCTGTACTAAGTATTATTTTTCTTGGAGAGTAAAATAATATTTCTTATTTTGTAAAACTGTTAATACACTATATAGTTTTAGACTTTTGAGGAAAGTTGTAAATAAATACCACTTCTGTCATTAGTTTTTATGCATATAAGGGATAGATTTTAATAAATAACTAAAGAAAAGAAAAAAAAAGTTTTTTTGTTTTTGTTTTTGTATCTAGAATGAGAGAAAAGTTAAAAATTACAATAGTGTTAAATATTCTTCGCTTGACGACAGATAATGTTTCAGGTTTGTCTAGACCCGAAAAAAATAATTCAGCTTCAAATATAGCACAAAACACACATGCCCTATTTTAATTAGGCTGAAAATTATTATTTCTGGACCACCTATTTTCCAAATTCCTTTGTCGTCAGAGACTGAGTTTGCTTCCACGCACTGAGATTTTAAGAATATTACTTATATTATTAATTCAAAATTCAGTAGAAAAAATTTATAAATATTGAGCATTGACGCTGTTAGCTGAGAGAAACATTTGACTAAATATTTGAAAATACGGGTCAATTAAAATGATCTATGTTTTGACAGAGTGATGATCTAGAGAACTATGAAGTACGTAGTTAAAATACCGAAGTTACAAAATTTACTCGGAAAAATGGAATTTGGGTTTAATACCTTTGTCATAAAATTATATAAATATAGCCCGTTTACAATTTGATTTTATTATTCTAATTTTTCATGACAAGTTGACAATACCATATCACTTGATGGTTGGAGAAGGTGGGAAGCGCTAGATTATTGTTTTGCCTTGGACGCTACTTTTGCTCGGTTTGTACAATTTACAAAACACACAATTCTACTTCTATGAAAAACTTTTAAATCAATATACCACATCATAACACGTTCTGTGCGATTTTATGAATATGACAAAATGTCTCAGTTTCAGTTTTTATTTTGTTGATATGTATATAAATAATAAGCACCAGAAAGTATATATATTTTTTTAACTACATAATTTTAAATATTAAATTATCTTCTATTTATAATGTTATTTAAATTATATATTGTTGAATATAGTAAAACATGACTTAGGATTTTTCTTTTATGTTTTGTATTATTAAATATTAATAAAAGGACATTAAATTAATTTAATATATTTTTTAAATTTTATTTTATTGATAAAGGAAAATTTTATGTCACCATACGAAAAAAATATGCGGTTATTTTTAAATTTAAATTATTTAAAATTAGTGCTAACCAGCTATGAATATATTTTCTTTTATAATACTCTACGTAACAGCTCCACTTATCAGTTAACATACACAAAAATATAATAAGTACTGCATCTCATATATTGAATTTTGAGAAAATTTTGGAAAACCAAAAACTTAACATCAGCGCCCCGCACCGTCCGTTCTAACACAGTAAACGTATTTTATGAACGTACAAAACTAGTTTTGTGAAACTATATGAGAACGTACACACAGATCGTTCTTATAACGTTTTGTAGGAATAACGGTAAAAATTACGCTTGTTTTAAACGTTTTATAGGTCGTACTACAGAACATCTTCACGAGGGACGCGTAAACGTCTGTAGATCGTACGATTGGGACGTTATTTGAACATACTTATAGAACTATTTTTGAAAGCAATTTGCAAGAAACTAGGGTTGGCACGGTTTAAACCAGGTGTCCCCCCCCCCCCAATAAAACCATTTTTTTTTTCGTTTCCAAAAAAATTGAAAAATTTTATTTTACTGTCCCATCTTTAATTGAAATTTCTAAATTATTTATATGTAAATGACTTTTATTTTTTATTCAATTGATTTCAACTGTAATCTTGTGTGATTGGTTGTATTTAAAGTTATATATGAGCAAAGAAAAAAAAATCTGCAGAAGAAAAATGTGCATAATAATCATTAAAAAAAATTATAAATGGAAGGGTGTAAGGCTAAATGCAGTAAAGTAAAATAAAATAAATAATAATGGAAAGCACATTTATTTCATACAAGATGTAAGGTGGAAATTGCATAATTGTAAAAAAAAAAAAAAAAAAAAAAAAAAAAAAATCCTCATTTTTGTTTAATTTAAAACTGAACAAAAAGGTCTTTAAAAAACTGGATATTTGTTATAATAAGGAAACTAATAACAGCCGATTTTCTTACCCATGTACTAAATCAAAAATCAAGGTATGCTGATTTTGAATTATCAAATAAAAAGAAGCTGCGTAAGAATGTGTCTATTTTTTTTTTTTTTTTTTTTTTTAAACAAATTATTACCTTTTGATTTTGAAATTTCATGCAAAAAGTTCTCCATTCAAGGACATTTTTGTGAATTATTTTATTGAAATGTAACAGCACTAGAATGCTGATAAAATTCAGAAAATGACATTAAAAGTTTTAATATCAAAGTATTGAAAAATGTTGAAATAATTCTAATCGCAAAAGATTCTACATCCAATGTAGAATGTTTTATTCTTTTGAGGTTGTGCGATTAAAATTAAATAGGAAATCTAGTTCGAAAAAAGCTATAAAACTTAGTTTTTTCAAATGTAATACAATATCACATTACATAATCCAAAAGTATAACTTTTTCTTAAATCTCTTTCAATAGTTTTTTTTTTTTTTTATTGTATTGAAGTTGGTTTTTTCCTAGTTCATTAAATTAAGAATTTGGTTGTTAATAAATTAATTTGTTATCATTAAATTGTAGGAAAAGGCATGTTAGATTTAAGGTTCATTCTAAAAAAACAAATTTCTGTCAATTTACAGTCATTCTATTATTACCATTTGCATTATTTTAATGGAAACGTAATGCTACAATTATGGAATATTTCCAGAAGTTTTGAATATAAAAGATTTTAGCTGTAATAAAATATAATGCGCTTTGATATAACAATTCTTTATTCAATGATGCGATCGACAAATGGGTAAAAAGATAAATAAAATGCTATGAAAAAGATAAACATCAAACATATATGTATAACAATTCAAGTGATAAGGTCCTGTATTACAGAAATAAATGATTTGATTGCTTTATTTTTAAATTTAAAAATAAATAAATGCATGTTTTATTAACATGACTACGTGAAAACTTATTTAATTAGATGTGACATAACAGAATTTTATTAGATGAAGTAATAGTTAATCTGAGAGTATTAATTACTTTTTAAAGTGGTAATTTTATTTGTAAATATGTGTAATGTGACAGAAAAACTATGCTTTTAAAAAACCTAGATAAAAAAAAAAAACAAAAAAAAAAAAAAAAACGCTTTAAACCAAAAAGATCGGGTTTTTCATTTTTCATTTTTCATTTTTCATTTTTTTTTTTTTTTTTTTTTTTTTTTTAACTTGGTTTTTTGCCAACCCTTTAAGAAACCTTATTTAAAATTATTATTCTGAGACTGAAAGCCTACAAACTGAGAACCGGACAACATTCATGATGGTGAATAGCAGAACAAGGAACGAAACCTTACCTGAAGAAAGAGTTTAATTAATATAAACTGAAACGCGTTTTCCAATTTTTGCCACCCCTTCAAACTCATATTTTTTGACATAATCATCATCGATTTTTGTTTATTTTCTCTTTAAAATTTGAATTTTTATTTGAAAAGTTATCACCGAATGTGATATTGAAATAACATGCTATAAAAAGAGAAAAATATGCCGTATACATTAATTGTAGCTTTTCTTTACACCTTTAATTTGGAAATTTTATATATGCACACGTCTTCAATTACTTACTTTTTATGTTTATTACCAGTTTGTTTTGGAGCTCTTCATAGAAGATTATTGAATATCAAAAGGAATCTTGGCGCTTGGTAATTAAACCAAAAAGGAAAAGAATACAAAATAAAGAATGGTAAATAAATAAATACGAAAATGTAGACAGCTGTTTCATTAGCAATGACCATACTGGCATTAGTGAATTGAAGAGAAAGAGGAAATTTGCTTCTATATATGCTAGGAGAACCGTATTCTGCAGGCGATTTATCAAACAATAAATCGACGGTATTTTGAGAGCTATCCTATTGAGGGGAATTCTATTGTGGCTAATCCAGCTTCAATTTCTTCAATTATATTGACTGATAAATCGTCCGTAGTATCCTGTTCTCTTAACATATATGCAGGAAAATATTTTCTCTCTGTCTTCTATGCATACATACGATATATTGCCAAAACAACTATCTGCATTCTACATAGTATTTATTTATTTAATATAATTTAATTTTAATGTTCTGTAATTTTCCTGTTTGCTTTATATAGGAAATAATAATTAAGAAGTAATAATGATATAAATCAAAGAATCGCACTCAGCGTTTCATACGTATAAAATGAAGTATAAAGATGTGATATAAATAAATGGATTTTTCTTATCAATTATTACTTAGGTAACTTCATATTTAAATTTCAACACTTAGAAAATTTATTTTAAAAAATCACCACATTTTATAAAGAAATAAGACGAAGTGAAAACCATTTAAAAATATCTGAATGTAGCATCGCCGTATACCCTTTATTTAAAACTCTGATACGGATAGATATCCTCCAGTATTTTTTTCTTTCTTTTTCAGTTTTTCTGCATAATTTTGAAAATTTTGTTATACTAAATAAAAATTAAAAAGCACTTATCATATATATGAAGAAAATGTATTCCCAATTTTATATAAGAGGAAGAATATCAGATAAATAAATCGATTTCTCTAACTCATTTTTTCTTTGGCAGTTCAATATAAATAACATAGGTACACAAAATTAATGTTGGGAAATTTGATTTGATAATTATTATACACATGTTTTCTGGTTTTCTGAAACCGAAAATAAAGCCACTTTTTCTCTATCACGTATATATTTTTGTAAACACAGGGTATTTAGAGACACATTTTTTTTTTTTCGGTAGTTTATAGTATATGGTTTATAGTGTGTTTACTTTCCATGATTAATTTTAACTAATTGTGGAAATATACTATAAAAGTTTCCATAAAATTATATTGGTGGAAGAGTCACGGGGGAAATTTTACTTATATTGACAAAGATCTATACGCGATGGGGAAATACTAGCTTCAATTTCGGTTTCAGCACACCAAAAACGTAAGGAGAAATTAAAATTATCAAATCAAAATTTTAGTTGTAGACCTGTGTAGTTCAAATTATGAATTTACACAATCTCATGTGTTATTTTGAAAAAAAAAAAAAAATAAACATCATATGATTTAATAAAGGAATAAGATTGCAAGGAAAAAGGAGAAGATTTAAAAGTAGTGGATTCCATTTATTTAAGATTCTGATATGTCAGACGGATGTTCACCAGTATATATGTTTTGCGTTTTTTCCGATTAGTTTTGAGACTTTTGTTATAGTAAGTAAAAATTAAGAAGTATCTATTATATAAATGGGTAAAACGCATTCGTAACTTCATATGACATGAAGAATGAGAATGAGACATAAATAAATAGAATTTTCGAACTCTTTGAATCGATATTTCTCTGGCAGTTCGAGATATGAATTTACATAATTTGATGTATTCTTTTAAAAAATTGTGATCGGATCGTAAAGAAATAAAACGCTACGAACAGTGTCGAAGACATTGAACACAGAGTATTTATATATACTCCTTTTTTTTTTTTTTTTGACAAATTCTACACAGGTGGTTATAATCAACTATTTGCTTTTTATCCTTATTACAATTCAGTTTTGAAATTTTTATCATAGTAGGTAATAATTAAGAAATAATAATAATATATATCAAAGAGAGTCATTTCTAGTTTTAGATATCATGAACAATGATAATGCGTAATAAAGTAATCGATTTTTCTTATCTATTTTTACTTTGACAGCTTCGAGATAAATGCGTGCGACGTTTAATCTTTTTAATTTATATGCAAATTCAGGAAAAGCGTTAATATAAATCTACTTAAGAATTAACACGATAGATTATAGATTGAGACCATAGATATATAACATATAAAAGTTAATATTAAATGAATGTGATTACAATGACAAATATATTTTACGTAATAGTTCAGACACAAAGGTGTTTACTTTGACAACGGTAGTTATAAGCGATAAGAGAATTTTCATAAATACTGTTAATTACCATCAATATGCTTATTTTTAAATAAATATATTTAAGCTTCACATGAAACCGTTAACTGAAGAATATTAAAAATGTGTGGGTGATAAAATAATAATATATATATATATATAAAACTACCAATATTCGTGACTAAAAGGAAATTATTATTTAAAATCTATTTCACCAAACTCAGATTATTTTATATTTTTTTCTAAAGCTTTCATTCACTCATTTTTGTTATTTTTTTTAAACCGTATAGTTTTATTTTATAGTTCATAAAACTTTTAAATGGATTTGAAATGTCTATTTATAATCTATCTTATGACTGAAATGATTGAAATGATTGTTTATTGATTTATTGATAACATATACATCAGATTTGTATGCTTGACTCGTAGTCCGCTTGTAAATCTTCGTCAGAATGATTACAGATAGCACGTGACAGAATTACAATACGAAACAATGGAAAAACACCCAGGGCCAGCGCGGGAACCGAACCCCTCCTACGCTCGAAGGCGATTAGCAGTGTGGTGACATAACCATTCGGCCACGGAGGGGCGCTGGTTTGTCTATTTTTCAGATTTTTTAATCATCACGTGAGATATTTTAAACGGACTTCTTTTATTTTTATCATTATATATATATATATATATATATATATATATATATATATAATGTTACCGTTATTATATTTTTATCTTCTTTTATTTTTATCATTATATATATATATATATATATATGTTACCGTTAAAGCTCGAAATCCGTTAAAGTGCAGATTACCTAGCTAATCTGCAGATTAACTAAAATGACCCGTTAAAGTGTGGAATCAAGAGTTTTCCGCATTTTAACTAGGTAATCTGCAGATTAGCGGCTTCTGTGTCGTTAAAGTTCAAATGTTTGTTTCGAGCCAATTTTTTTTTTTACCTTCACTATGATGTCAAACAGTCATGTGATACAGATACGCGAATGACCTTCAAACACAAACCAAAACTTTCATCCTTTCCCCTCCGCTTTCGCTATGATAAATGGTAAACTCAAAACTTGGAGCATCGAAGACATGGTTATTATAGGTTTCTTATCATGACCATCACAAAACTTAAAGTAACAAGTAAGTTATAATTGTTTTAATTTTGATTTTATTTCTTCTGTTTTTTAATTCTGTCAATATAAGTTTCATAAGGGTCTGCACTACATTTTTTATTGAAATCTAATCTTAATCTAAACGCTCTATCTCCTGAAACTTTATTTTGAATTATGAATACTAAAATTTACAACACAGTAATTATTTCCTCCCGAAATAAAACTATTAAACTACAACTTTTTAAAACTAATTTATTTAAAATTTGATTTAAATTACTATTACTTACTGAAAAAAAAAGTTTTAATTTTTAACTCTGAAAAATATGACATTCAATATTATGGCTTTCTTTAATAAATACTTAATATGAAATATTTATGCATTTTTTAGCATTTCGTTACATTTTGTTGTTGTTTCTTTCAATTTCAAGTTTCCTTTATATATTTTATATATCATGATTACATTTTTATTTTTAATTTGTTCGCTTTTTCAGATAATTTCGTTGTAGTTTATCACATAAAATGTGTTAATAAAGTTTTTTTTTTTTTTTTTTTTTTTTTTTTTGTAAAATTAATATATTTGCTAAACCTGTACTTGTTGTTGTAATATGTATGCTGCAAAATATAGTTTAATAAAGCTTTGGAAAACAGTCATTTTAATTTTCCTGCGGTCTAAAATTATTAAAGCAGTTTTAATTATTTGAAGTACTTCTTAAATAATGCTTCTGAATTGTCTAATTTAATATTTCTTTATCGAATTAAAAATTGGTGCATAACTTAAAAAAAAAAAAAAAAAAAAATAGTAATAGAAATGTAAGTTGATAATAAAACTTTTTTTTTTTATTTAAATGGTTAAATATTTTTATTTTGAAAAGAAATCATTACTGTATTACAATTCTAACATTCATTTATAAAATAGAAGTTATTGAAAGCTATTAAAGTTATTATATTTCATATTAAAAATGCATAGCATCTTCAAACTTATATTGACAGAATAAAAAAGATGAAATATGTAAAAAAAAAAAAAAATAAAACAAATATAACTTTAAAAGACATAAAAATTAAAACACATACAGATTAAAATAAGTAAAGAAAGAAAGTAAAGGAAATCAAACTTTTTTTCCCCCGAATGAAAAAAACAAATACAACACAGCGTGCTGTAAAATTACAACACCAGAGATCTTATTTTCACTTAAACGAGTGCCTAGTAGGTAATGTGCAGATTACCTAGGTAACTTGAGAAATGAAACAATTTTCCTCACTTTAACGGATCGCTCTAGTTAATGTGCAGATTACCTAGCTAATCTGCAGATTAACTGATTTCTGCACTTTAGCGGTAACATATATATATATATATATATATAAAAATCCGTGATTTGAAATTTTTGTTTCAAAATCTAACATCATATTTAAGAGCTTCTTTTGCATTTAAAAATTTTTCAATTATTATCATAAAGAATTTTCATTATAATTTCTATATATTAATACAATTTTCTGATTTAAAGTTTTGAATTAAAAAATCCACTGTCGTACTTTTGTATAATTTGCAATACATTCCTTTGTATTATCCCATTTATCAAGCTATCTACATATTTACCTATAATTTAGTATTCCTGCACTGTTAAAAATGGTTTCTTAAAAATGAGCTAAATTGTCTCAAAATAGCTCCGAAACAATATATACTTAAATTTGAAAACCCATGTACTCATTTTTGAATATGCTGACATGTCAAACATGGGGATATTGGGATTCTTATTGGTCAACCCCCATTTTTGAGCATGTCAGTATACTCAAAAATGAGTACATGGATTTTCAAATGTAAGTATATATTGTTTCAGAGCTATTTTGAGACAATTTAGCTCATTTTTAAGAAACTACTATTTACGGTATGAATTTCGTTAAAAGGTTATTCTCACCAAGTAAAAAAAAAAATATATATATATATATATATATATATGCAATACTCAGTAAATCACATTGTTTGTTAAAAGAAACAACTTTTGTAAATCATTTTATCTATCTTCTTTTATTTAAAACCTTCTTTAATATTTCTCTTACCCATAAGGTAGAGAAAGTATTATTTTTGGGTCAAATTTTCGAACGCGAGTTTTTGTTATATTTACATGTTCTGAGGTCCGAAGAATACGAAAATCGTGTTTTTAGCAAATGGTCTGTGTGTATGTCTGTGTGTCTGTGTGTCTGTCTGTTATCAGCATATCTCAAAAACAAATTATGGCAGAAAGTTCAAACTGGGTATTCTAAGTGTGTATCATATAAGGATGCTACAGTAAGCTTTTCGTTAAGATCAAGCAAATGGTTCGTGTACAGGGACAATCAAGAGAATTCTAATACATTACGTCTATGGGGGAAATTGCAGGTAAGTAGAGTTTAACGTCTATAGACTGCACTAAACCAAATGAAACGAATACAGATTTTTTGTAATATAGATAGTCAACAGGGAAAAAAAAATTGTGTATGTAGGAAAGTCCCCCCTCGAGGGGAGTAAATTTTCACGATGAGTATCTTTCAAAAGAGCTCGCCAATACCTTTAAAACGAATGGTTGAACCATCGATCTGCGATAATTCAGAACAAAGTTATCGATTTTTTTCTTTTAACGAAAAAAAGACTTAGAAAAAAAAAATCGTATATATATATATGTGTATATATATATATATATATATATATATATATATATATATATATATATATATATATATATATATATATATATTAAATATAAAGTGGACATTTTTTGGATATTTAGTGTTATAATACTTCTCTAATATGGAAATCGTCTGCATTATCATAAAAGATAATTTTTTTAAATAATAATTTTAATAAATTATTGTTTAAAAACAGAATTATTTTTTAATAGCCAATTAAATTCTATATAAATGTAGGTGCATTAATGAAACAAGGGGTTGAGTGGGGTGGTAGTACCCCTCACACAGAACTAATTATCATGTAAAACTCTTCCGAAGCCTAATTTGAATTGTTTAACACAGGTTTACATAACAGTACTTGTTATCTTACCTAATAATCTGCAACCTGTATTTATAGTATTAAATTTCAGAGTAAGAGAAAGTCGTGTGAGTGACACACCAGATTATTTAACAAGTTTTTAAACATCTTGCACTGAAACGCATTAAGTATAACTATTTTGCATTTACTAATTTTATATCGTTGGATCTTATTACTTAATAATTAATCTTAAGTATTTGCATGCTATATATAAAGAATTGAACCACTTTTCTTTTTTCTCGGGAGTCTCTTATTAGCTATGTGCTGTAGCATAAATGCATTTGTGTATATTGAGTGAATGTGGTAGTTTTAACAATAGGAATTACAAGCATTCAATCGAATGTCATCAAAAATAGAAAGTTATAATTTTTTTTTGTAAAATCTTTTCTTGAAGCTCTTCTTTTCGTCTCTTTAATTAGAAATATCGTTAATAAATATTAAACTGTAAGTCTTCCTATTAAAATGTGAGCTATTTGGGAACAGAATACACCAATACACACGCACACACACACACATATGTTGGTTCGACAGGTTTTAGACAAACGTTAAGAGTTGGTCAGGCATGCCAAAACAAATCATTTTTACACAAGGTTGAACATATAGGTTACACTGTAAAAAATTACTTACATTTTTACTGCAGAATTTGCTGGCACCCATTTTTTCCAGCATACGCTGCTGTTAAATAGAATAATTTACAGCTGATCTGTAATGAGAGATTCATTTACAGATGATTCTGCTGAAAATTATACTATTAAACAGCAGAACATGCTGTCACTCATTTTTGACAATATATTCTGCTGCAAAATTAGCGCAATTTTTACAGTGTGGAATGTCATGTGAGAGTCATAGCGAAACAAGAAAAATGGGTGTAAAATATCTATAGCTTCTATTCTGGTACGAGGATTGCGTTCAATTGCATTGACGACAGCTTCTTTTCATAAAGCGTGTATGATGTTCGGTTCCGTTCGTGGTGAGAGATCGAACTCGCACAATATTCCATGCAAACGCACAAACAATTAATGGTTGGCACGGTCTGATTGGAATTTTTTTTACAATTCAAACTGACCGCTGCTTGCCCATTTCTATTAGCTACCCAATATGCTAAATGCATATATTAAATAAAAAAAAAATTCATTAATCATTGAAAGATTTTTGAATTAGTAAACTGCTTATACGCACACACACATTTATATAATATAAAGTTTATAGAAACATTTGTATTTATTTATTTATTTACTTTATTTTTACAATTTTACTTTTCATGGGTTTCAGAGTTTGACTTTGTATTCTATGATAGATTTTGAAGCCTTTTAACTAATTATTCAGTTTAGTTTAAGATAAAAAAAAAGTGATTTTTTTTTTATTATTT
This sequence comes from Salticus scenicus, assembly GCA_963930645.1. Classification (NCBI taxonomy): domain Eukaryota; kingdom Metazoa; phylum Arthropoda; class Arachnida; order Araneae; family Salticidae; genus Salticus; species Salticus scenicus. The sequence goes on from OZ005649.1 coordinate 252,219,674, forward strand.
GTAATTAATTAAAATAATTCAAACGAATTTTTAGCAATCGCATGGATTGTGGTACAATAATAACATAATTTTAAACGATTTTTATAAGAATTTCGAAGAAACATGGAAGTTTTGAATTCTACTCTTTTCCAGCTGTACTCGAAACCCATTCATTTTTATACAACATAAATAAAATGTTTATTTTTACATTTCTAAATACAGATCTTATTACATTGAACAACACTAAATAAATATTTTATGATTTTTTAAATCCATAATTTTAATTTCATTGAAAATTTGCAATGATTATACATCATACATGGATGTCTATAATGTTGCTAATATTGAACTAGAAGCATTAATTTTTGAAACATTATGATCAATATTTAAAATGAACTTGCACAGCAGCGAGCCTTATTGATAATGAAATTTGCACCAATTTTTACATCTATTATTTACAAAAATTTTAAAGCAAATTGTGAGATGCGATAACTCAAAATTATTTTCCAGTGTGAATGCTCAGAAAAATATAACCCTAGATGTTGAAACGAAACCAACTTTGTGCCTTACAGATGACATTTTAAAAAATTGAATTTCACATTTTTTTCTTTTTCTTTTTCATTTTTTTTTTATTGTAAAGAATGAAAACAATGGATAACTTTGTTTGAAATTATCGCAGGCATATTGTTCAATAATTCGATGATAACGAGATCGTTTGAAAAATTTTCATTTTGAAAATTTTCGCTATTTAGAGAAAAAGCAATGTTCATACACATAAAAATGGGACATTATATCTGGGTTGACAATTGCTATTAAAAACAATATATTTTTTTAAAATTTCAATAATCTTCTCATAAAATTTTGTTCCATGCTGCTCTTATTAAAAATTAAGGGAAAAAAAAAAAAAAAAAAAAACATGATACGTGCCATTTGCACCTAAAACTGTAAGGCGTCATTTTTATGTCAAGATACTAAATATGAAATTTTATGAAACTATGTACATTAGTTCATGACCTAGAATTGGCACAAAAATTTTGACATTCATACTTAGTTGCACAGTCGGTAACAAAAGTCTCCGAACACTAGCAAAAATTCCTATATAAAAAATGTACACTTAATAAAGTTTTGTTAAATAAATCCTTGTCGAATCCTGTTTTTAGACTGACTAGGAACAGGATTCGACAAGGATTTATTTAACAAAACTGTACTAAGTGTACTTTTTTATATAGGAATTCTTGAAAGTGTTCGGAGACTTTTGTTACCGACTGTACAGATAAACAGAAACCATTTCGTCAAGATTGAAAACACGTTAAATTCAATTATCAAAACCTATTAAATTGCGTAAAATCATCAAAAACACAGGAAAGCAAAAGTTTATAAGAATCCAGTATTTTAATTTTGAATATAGAAGAAAGTAACCAAATACTGGTGTTATAACAGAAATGATTATTTCATGTCGAATAAAATAATTTTTCATTTAATTTTTTAGTCCGCACTTTAAAATTTTTCTGTGGAAGACTGTAGCACACTGTTCCAGTAAAAATATTGCCATTATATTATGCTGTATTTCTACAGTGTGCAGTAAAATAAATTTGCTATATTTTGTACCCATGTGTACTCTAATTTTCACAGTTTTCTGTTAAAACATTTTCTGTAATTGGATGGTTTAGAAGCCATTCAGTGTAAGTTTAAAAAAAAAAAAATTGTAACTGAAAGATTTATTTTAGAACTATGATACAGAGTCAGTAATTATAAAAAAGTACCACACAACTGACGTTTAAAAGTAATAACGACAATGCTTTAACTAGCCTTTGATAGTCTTTATTTAAAGCTTTGTACTTATTACAAAGTCAGTGTGCATTGATAGTGCTGCCATCTGGAAAATAAGGAAATTTACTTACTTGTTCTTGTCTATAAGAGAACGCGCAATTCTCCGTTTTTCATAAGTCAGTTTTTATTCATTATTTTTACTTACACTGATTGGCTTCTGAACCATTCAATTATTACACATATGTGCAGTATTCGATCCGTACAATACACTTTTCTTTTCGCACACACGAGGATCAAACATTTATGTTTTGTCCCAGATTCGAACTTACAATCATCCGTTCTAGAGAAGTCAGTACCTTGACAATTCGGCTTATGGGTTTACAAGGTTTGACCATTCTTTGCATAAAGAAAACAGATACGATCAAATCGATGCTGATTATTTAATAAATCATGTCTTACACACCAAAAGGTTTCTGGGATATTTTCATTGCCGATGTATACTTGAAGAGATCATGAGAAGATGATATGTCCTGAAAAAGATGAAGCGAAAATCGCAACCGCATAAACCATTAAATAACTCAGTTATATAAGAAATTCTGCATCGTTATTGTGAAGTTATGCAACATAGAACATTTGAGACAAAAATCATTGTCACTATAGGTCTCAAATCTGTCAAATAAATAAAATAACGCAGTTCAAACCAATGTTTTGGTATATTCAATATGAACTCAACGACTCTTCTTTGCGTTATGAAAATAGATAAGGTCATGATCGATGCTGATCCATTAAATAATACAGTTATATGTGAAATTCTGCAACATGGATCATTCGAGACGACAGTCATTGTCCCTGTAGGTCTCAAAGTTGTCAAAAAAATAAAGTAATGCAGCACTAACCAGTGTTTTGGTAGATTCAATATGAAATCAACGACCCTTCTTTTCGTTATGAAAACAGATAAGGTCATGATCGGTATGATCGATACTGATTAGTTAATAAATCATGTGATACGCATCAAAAGGCTTCTGGAATATTTTTGTTACCGATTTATACTTGGATGAATGATATAATAGGGGATGACACGTCCGGAAAAACATGAAGCCAAAATCGTAAACATTGAAGCCATTAAGTAATACAGTTATATATGAAATTCTGCAACATGGATTATTCGAGACAACAACAATTGTCCCTGTAGGTCTCAAAGTTGTCAAATAAATAAAGTAACGCAGAACTAACCAATGTTTTGGTAGATTCAATATGAAATCAACGACCCTTCTTTTCGTTATGACAACAGATAAGGTCATGATCGATGCCGATTAGTTAATAAATCATATGATACGCATCAAAAGGCTACTGGAATATTTTTGTTACCGATTTATACTTGGATGAATGATATAAGATGGGTTGACATGTCCGGAAAAATATGAAGCTAAAATCGTAACCACTGGATCCATTAAGTAATACAGTTATATATGAAATCCTGCATTGTGAAATAATACAACATGGATCATTCGAGACGACAGTCATTGTCCCTGTAGTCAAATGTGTAGTGTAGTGTTGTCCCAAAGTTGTCAAATAAATAAAACAACGCAGCACTAACCAGTGTTTTGGTAGATTCAATATGGTTCTTGCTGCAGCCAACTTGAGTAAACAGCAACTAACTTCATTTGCCCTGCATGCTGATACGCAGTATGCCAACTCCTCTTATATCCATAGATAAAGTAATAATTCATAGATTGATCATCGAGGGAGAAAAAGTGATTCCTTTTTACTCCGAGAAAGACGGTGATTTTTACCGGTTAATGGCCGTCTTTCTCCGATTGAATACACACGGATAATTTAGCAAATAAAATATATGCATATAATTTATGTACTAAAGGTGAATGAAAAACTGCAGATACACATTTTTCTTACATTCATTCTTTTGTTTCTTTCTTTTTTAGTAATTTTTTAGCAATCAAAAATATTTCACTTTATTATTATTTCCTTTTAAGTTAAACTCTTTTTATATACTAAATCGAACGTTCTTTACCTGCACCACTGGTAACTATACTTAAAAGAATTTTGAAAATTCCATATCAATTACTAATATAAAATCTTAAAACATATCAAAATTAAAAAAAAGTTTTCCATTAAAAATCAAAACAGTAATTATTTCATAATAATAACAAAGCAACTGATTATAAAAATTATATTTTTCATAAATTAGTCAAATATAACCTACTTATGAAAACCTATCCTTTCATCCATTTGTTAGTACAGTTGAAAGCCGCGCAATACATCTGCATTTAAAAAAATTATCAATATTCTATTCTATTACAATTGCCGAGTTTCAGTATTGGTTAATGGCTGATGCCATAAAAATATTTCCGCCATAAAAAATCATTACATTACAATATACGGATGATAGATCTATATAAATAACTATATATGTGCTTATATCATTACTCCAAGGATTTACAGCACAGTCTGATGTAACTAGACTTTAATCGTTTTTACAGAACTAGTTGTAAAAATTTACAGGAAACTGTGCTGTATTTATGTTAAGAAAGTGTTTTATTTATGTGTATATATATACAGAATTTTTTTACAGCTTATTTCCAAAATTTTGATTTACAGAAGTGATTAACTCAAAAAGGAATGAAATATTAGGTAATATGAACTAAAACTAACTTTAAGAACAATGAATGGTCAAAATTATAGGTCTATCTGAGGTTTATTTTGATAAAAGCGTACATGTCTAAGCGTTATCTAAAGCCCTCATACCTATCATGATTTTAAAGATAAGCTTTTCTGTCAAAACTTCAGTTTTAACGATATTAATGACGTTTCAAATTAGGCTTGACTAACAAATTAGCTGTTTAGATTAAGTGAAATATGTATCAGGTCAATAATTCATGCAGTCATGCCTAGGACATAAATAAATGTCAGAAATATATGTTGATAGAATGATTTATATAAAGTCGTGAGAGTTATGTGTTGACATCAAATTTCGTACGCTTAAAGTATTAAGTATTTCAGTCAACTAATTTATCTATTAGAAACATATGTTTAAAATATGTGATGTTCTAGAGTTTTCTTACAAAAATCTTGTAACTGAGACTTGCCAAATGTAGACTGATTTGCTGTAAATAAAATCATGATCAAATTTCTGAAAAGATACAATTCCAGTACTGTGTAATAAAATTTCATAAAATATGATTTAGTAAAAAAAAAAAAAAAAAAAAAAAAAAAAAAGTTATCTCATTAACCTTACTTCCATATTTTTAATTTTTAAACAGACATTCACCACACACATAGTACACACCCAGAGTTATAAATCTACAAGAGTTCTTTGACATTTTAGACCGTCTTAAAAGTAATCTGGTTGCCTCGAAAATGGGATTATTAGTCAGGACAGGACTATTGTTTTCAATCAGATATTTAGCGTTACCCTCATTTGCTATATTTATAATTAGAAATTTTAAAATTTAACTACTAAAAGAACTTAAACGATTTTTAATTACAGAAGAAGAAGTATTTACATCGTAAAAGTATTGTTATTTAAACAAACACCATTTATATGCCCTTTTATGTTTATTTTTTATAAGGTAATTTATTTTTTTCAAAGTTACAAAAATATAATAAAATACATCTTTTCGATCCCTTTCTATATAAACAAGCTTATTATCTTAAGTGGTTATTTAATAATGTAAAATACAATACTCATTTAAAAAATAATAATAGAAAAAAGGTTGTTTTTATGAACTACGCTTGAAAAATCGTTGAATGTTACATATGTTAGCTATTTTTGTTAAGATATTTAATATATATTTTCGTTAAGATATATAATAAATATTTACTTTAAAACACTAACGCAGTTAAAATTAGATAAAATATTTCCACGTGTATTTTTGCTATTACTTTTGTATCATTAAACAAAACTAATTGGAAAAATTCTTTTTGCAACAAACAGATTTATTTTATTTTGGTAATAAAAATAAGTAAATCAATAAAATATGTTGCTATTTCATTTTTCAGAATGGTGTTGCGTTTTCTAAAAAAAAAAAAAAAAAAACCTTGCCTCAGAAATTCTACACACTTTATTATTTTATGCTTAACATTTTGAGACTTATATATATGTATATATAATCCTTATTTTTGAGAATTTTTATGTGTGTAAATAATGAAAAAAGTTTTTGTAATTAGCTTCACATTTAAAGAAACACATCACTTCGTAATTTATAAAAAAAAAGCCTTTATTTTAATATTTAATAAGGATTTTTTTTCTAACATATTGAGAAAATTTGTGTAAGATTACTATAAAAAATTGTACATGTAAAATCTCAAAATTTAACATTTGTATTTCACTGGAATATTAACGTTTTGGTTCCAATAAAAAACAAAAAAATGCAAATGTTAATTTTAAATTTATTATATAAAACTTTTAAGATTTCGTGTTGCATGCTTTACACTTATTTTTATTAAAAAGAACATGAATCTAATTGACGGACTTACAAATATTGTGATCGCGGAATTCTCCTCCCCCCTCCCAAACAAAAAAGAGAGAAAGAGAGGGAAAGTGTCTTTACTTTAATTTTTTGCATATATTTATTCTAGTAATTATATCATTAATATTGTATTTTTTATTTTTACATTTTTTTTTCACTTTACTGGAAAAAAAAAAAAAAAAAAAAAAAAAAAAACATTTTTATTACCTTTATAAATTTTAAATATTTATTTACAATTATAAATTATAAATATAAATTATTTTGTGCCTTTATAAATTAAAAAGAAAAAATGTATGTTCATTGTGTAAAATCTACATAAAAAAAGTTAATAAAGAATTTAATGAAAGAAAACCGAAGCCTATTTTTGTTTTCTGACTAATATATATATATATATATATATATATATATATATATATACACATATATATATAGTACGACAAGACTTTTGTTTAATCTATTCATCTATTAAAGGCATGCAGTAACTGTGTTGCATTCTTTAGCAATGATTACTACATTCATTTCTTAAACTATCTTTTCCACAGCCTTTAGTATTGTACCTTGTTGCCATTTTGGCGATGAATTAAAATGTCTATCGCAACTGAGTAAATAAAGACCTTGGCGAAGAACATTCAAATTTCTTCGGTGCCAAATTTCAAATTTTGCCAAAGGGGTCTTACACTAAATCTGCTTCATCATTTTCACACTATTTTTTCTAAATTTTATTTTAAATATGTATATATATATATTAATCTAACGCAAGAGGGAAAAAATAATAATAATAAAAAAGGTCTAAATATATAAAAATCATCAAAAATAAATAAAATGAAAAAAGCAACTGATTTTTACATTAAAATATGAATTTGCGGCCCTCAGCAACGGTAACTATATTCATTTCTTAAAATTCAGTTGCAGGTTTATTGCCCATTGCAGAACACTAGTGCTACTTAAAAGACAATCAACCATACAACTAACCATTTGCAGGTTTTATCTCAATTTTAATTTAATATTTTTTTTTAACTTATTGCCAAAGGAGAAAAACATCCTGACATATTTAAGGTGAAACACAGCAAATGACGACGACGCGAATTGTTTGAATGGAAGCAATAGTCATGTCGTACTAATATAATAATTTTTAATTGAACTTACAACAATCTAAATTTACAACTATAGTCATAAATATCTTAATTTTTGTATTAACGTATTTAATTTTCTCTCTTAATGCTAACAAAAAATATGCAGTTTAATATATGGTTCTTAAAATTAAATCCCTTTTTTTGTCAGTGCGTGAAGATAATGCATAATTAGATGCATCCATCATTCTCATTTCTGCTTATAATGATTAAAATTCAAATAACGTAAAAATAATTAACGTTGTTATTCTCGAGAAAGATATTTTTATTCATTCCCCAGATAATAAATAGTACTTTTTATGTGCATTGATTTCAGTGAAGGTTTTGTTTGCATAAATTTGCTAAAAAGGATAAAAATAATATTTTTTTGGTACATATTTTATTAAGATAGCATTTTAAGATTTTAAAAGCCAAGTTGGATATCGGAAAGCAAACATATTTTCTGAATTCCATTAAACAAACCTAAGTTTTTTATACACCAAGCAAATAGTCGTTTCAAAAGTAAAAATTATGTTGCAAAAATGTATGTTTTATGTTTTACATGTGAGATGTCATAGTCTATTTTGATCATTAAAAGTATAGTGGTAAATGGGTAAGCAAAAATTTGTTTTTAAAGTAGCTGTAGATAATAAATAGAATAGTGTTGAATGGTTTATTTTAATGTTGATATCTGTGGAAAAGGATGGTTATATCATTTAATAACTTAACATTATATTTTCTGAATTCTATTAAACACGCGTAAATTTTTATACGAAAAGCAAGTATTTAATGATTTATAAAAGGAAATTATCTTTAAAAATGTTCTCTTTTTATGTCATACTAAATTTTTGAGTCTGCTTTAACCAATAAAAGAGCTGTTTATGGGTAAGCAAAGTTTTTTTTTTCTAATAATTGATGAGAAATGGGATTGTGTTAAAAGGCTAATTTTAATGTGGATACCGCTAGAATAATATTGATACTTACTCTTAATCGATTTAAAATTATTTTCTAAGTTCTTTTAACAAGTAAAAGTTTTATTTATTAAGGGAACTTGGCCCTTTTGACTTAGCATCAGTGAAGGTTTCATATAAAAGCTTATATTTTCATTTAATATTTATAAATTGAATTATATTAGGTTTGTTCAATAAAATATATATTCAGGTAGCAATTCTTATGGTTTTTGATACATTTTTTAGAGATTTGAAATTTTATGGGGATAGCAATTAGATCGCCTCAGTTTTGTAACTGACTTCGTAAATAGTTATGCCTTGTACCAGATATTATGTCACAAAATGTTGCACAACATGATAATAATAGTAATTTGATGTAAAAATTATTATCTATTATTACTATTACTATTTTCCTTGTAATTCTTACTCTAAATTACAAGGAAAAAAGTTGTGAATCGTTTTTCAAAATAAGTAGAACTTTTTGAACCTGTATAACGTATTTCTCTTCCAAATTAGACGCAGATAGAGCATACAGCAGGAGCTGGAGATGAGTAACTCATCGCTTTGTATGTAGGTGATGTATCCATCGATACTTTACACGAGTTCGGTTCCGCCTATTTAGCGAATTAGCAACCAGTTTGAGGGTGAACCTGGCACATTTGCTCCCAATCGAAGAGGGTACTTCCTTCGATTTATATTGTACATACTATCATGAGAAAAAAGTAGCTGAAAATTAAGAAGGTGTTAAAGTTGGGTTTAAGGCCGACTAAGAAAAAAAATTTTTGCTCGTGTGAAGTGAGCAGAGTCGTAGCAGTCCTAGCTTGTAGTCATGCGAGTATCGAAATGCTTGTATTCATGGAAAACTCCAAAATGCTAGGCAGACACATGCATAAGGGTTCGAACTCAGCACCTACTAGTTACGAACTTCGCGAGCAAAACTTTCCAGCCACTGGTGGGACGAGAATGAATAAATATGCCACATATGCGAGTTCGTACAAGATAACCCCTGCTTTATTATGAGAAGTAATATTATGCAAACCAACACAACAAACCCTTTTTAAATTGCTTTCATGCAATTGCAAGAAGGGATGCTCGAAAGTTTCCACTTGTCGGGGAGATGGGCTTAAAATACTTTGTTTTGGGCCTTCGGTGTTCTGGAAAGACTCGCTTCAAAAATATAAAAATTTTAATTGTCGAGGTTGAAGACGATTCGATGATGATCTACCTTCAGACTTGCAGCCCAAGACGTACACATTATCCCCACCAACTACTTTCATTCAAGGAATATGGCCGTAAACAGTCATAAACCTCGAAAAAAGCAAAACATTGAGCGTTTTCAATTATTGATTCGTAAGATATTTTAATAAGATATATAAGTATACATTTCCAAATTTAATTTTGAATGTATGCATTCTTATTTTATTCATCCATTCATCCTAACATAATATATATATATATATATCGACTTTTTTTAAACGATTATATGCCTTTTACATGTGGCGCATGCCCTCAAATGGTTATTAGAAGGGTTTAGACTCATTTCGTTAAAAATCTGATTTCCCGACTTTTTAGTTTTTGTTCGCTATTGTAAAAGATTTATTGGGTCAACAAACTTTGCTTAATTCTTAAATGGAAGTCAATTAAATTTACTACAACTACATAATGCAGGCTTTAGTCGTAGGATCAGCGGTTATGTCGAATTTCGACTCCAACGAAGAGCAAAACGTAAAAATTTCATCGTTTGGAAAAAAACAACCAATAATTTGAAGTAAAAACAACTTATTTGTTAGAAAATAACACTTTAAAACACGTTTTTTTTTTTTTTTTTTTTTTTTTTTTTTTTTTAAAGACTTATTTAATTAAAATTACGCATATAATTTTTTCTAAGCTTTTCGCATTGCTTGTCAGGGCATCATTAAGAAAATTTCAAGACATAGTTTAACAACAAGTGCAGCAAGACGTTCATTGTATATTACAAGAAAAAACACCCGAAAGTTACCGTTAAGCTTGATAAGTCAGTCTGAAATCACAAATTGTAGAGATTGAGTTGAAGCTTTACTAGGGTAACATGGAGCAACTTGAAACCTGGAAATGTTAAGGAACTTGCATGGAAACCTCTGTGGATAAGGAAGTGGCGTACTGGCAGTAACAGGACATATGACGGAATTGTAGCTCCAGACTGACTTCTTGTTTCTTCCGTCATATGTTTTGTTACTGCCAGTACGCCTCTCCAGTTCTTACTCACAGAAATTTTCATCCAAGTTTCTTAATATTTCCAGTTTTTAAGTTGCTCCATGTTACCCCAGTAAAGCTTCAACTCAATCTCTACAATTTGTGATTTCAGACTGACTTATCAAGCTTAACCGTAACTGTCGGGTGTTTTTTCTTGTAATATATAATGAATGTGTTGCTGCTCTTGTTGTGAAACTATGTCTTGATATTTTGCTGATGATGGCCTGACAAGCAGGGCGAAAAGCTTGGAAAAAATGATATGCGTAATTTTAAATGGTTTTAATTAAATATATCTTTTTAAATTGTTTTAATGTGTTTTTAAAGTGTTATTTTCTAACAAATAAGTTTTTTTTACAATAATACACGTATTTATTAAATATCTCTACATGAGATATGATTTCCTATACAATGTTTGAAGTGCCATATTTCCGAAACAATTGAACGAACAGAGATTGAATTCTACTTAAATTGTTAAAATTTAATATTTATTAAGCATGGTACTGGAATCTAATATCGAAAATCAATTAGGTTAGGACTGTATACTACTGAAAGAAGTCCCAAAAATTTGCAGATTTCGAAGTATTAAGCAACGAGCACAGGTTTATCGAATTTGCAAATTTGGGTTTATACTAGATTAACTGGTCCTAACAATATATTAAAAAATCAGAACTACATCATGCTTTGAAATTTTAATGATTAATTTGATTAGGCTAATACTTTCTCTCTCTCTCTCTCTCTCTCTCTCTCTCTCTCTATATATATATATATATATATATATATATATATATATATATATTAATAAAGTAGTAAACTTGAAAAAAAAAGAAAGAAAGATAAAATGCCATTATAATCCTCAAGAACTAAAATAAATTAATAAATAACTAATATAAATATAACCAGTAACAACTTAAAAAAATTGAAAAATTTAACCATTAATAATTTTAATAAAGATATGAGAAACAACCATAATACTCACCATGACAGAATCCTCAAAAATCTCGTAAAATAATTAAATAAAACATATAAAATGAATAAATTAATTGAAAAAAATTTCAGCTTTGAGCATTTAAAGTGATAGTTGTTAGTGTGTAAATAAAGATTTACATTAAAAAAAAAAAAAAAAAAAAAGTAGATAATGAATGAAATGATGTTGAATGGAAAATTTAATGGGAACTTTTACAGCAAAAAATAGCTACTTTCTTTTAATAGCTTTACAAAATACTTCCTGAATTATTTTAAGCAAACATAAGTTTTCATTCATCAAGCAGATGCTTCATGATTAAAAAAATAAATTTTACTCTCTAAAAATTTGTGCTTTGTTTATATGCATGAGAAACATGACTGTCTGTTTTGACAATTAAAAGCGATCACTGTTTATAGGCAATTGAAAACTTATTTTTTAAAAGATGGAGATAATATGTGAAATAGTGTTGAATGGTTATGTGGATAAGTAAAGCAAACGACATTTATTTAAAAATAAATATTTTACAAAAGGCTTTCTGAATTATTTTAAACAAAGTTTTTATTCTTGAAGCAAATGTTTCAAGATTAAAAAAAAAAAAAAAAAAAAAAAAAAAACTTGCAGAATATTTTTTTTTTTTCATGCGAAATGTTTCAGACTGTTTTAATAATTTACGATGAGAGCTCTTATGTAAATAGATATTCATTTCTAAAAATTGTAAATAATAAATGAAATGGCTTTTAATGGCTAATTTTAATGCGAATATCTATATCAAAGGGGGGTTATATTTATTTAACAGCTTTATATAATACCTTCAGAACTTTTTAAAAGTTTAAAGCTTCTAAACAATAAGCAAAGGTTTTTTGATTTAGAAAATAAAATTCACTCGCAAAATTGTTTGTTTTTTGCATATGTTATGCGAAATATTTTCATTTATTTTGTTCTTATAAAAATTACATAAAGGGAGATAATACAAAAAACATTAAATCAAAATCGTATACACAAAAGCATTTAAATAACACAGCACTAGCTACTGTTTTGGTAGACTCAATATGGCTTTCGAGATAACGCTGCTGTAGCTGCAGCCATCTTCAGTAGACATCAATTAACTTCATATACTCTGCATATGCTGATACCATACCTGCCAACATTCTAATCACTATTCCGTAGCGCTGATAGTACCGCCCCTTTTCCACATCACTTTATTTTTAGAATAATTTTCTGCAAATGTAAAAGAAATAAAATAAGAAGAACAATACAGTAAAAAAAGACTGGTGTGAAAAAAAAAATGACCAGTACTAACAATAGTAAGGAATATTAATTTGAGCGTTCATAGGCATCTGGTACGCTATACGCCAATTTCTGCTATATAATTCCGTCATGCGTAAGCAAAATTTTCCTTTTTACTTCCATTACCCTGCTTCTGTAGGTAATGGAAGTATTGTATTCGGTCAAAAATTCGATATCGAGTTTTCAACTGATTTACATGTTTTAAGGTTTCCTGAGTCCAAAAAAGTGATTTTTGACAATTGGTCTGTGTGTGTGTGTGTGTGTGCATGGGGGGGGGGTCTTCTGACTGCCACATCTCCGAAACTAATACACATAGAACGACGAAACTTCAGAATTGAGTTGGGTCTAGTATACAGAGGATCTTTTTTAACTTTTGGTGAAAATTGGAAAACCAGAAGTGGGTCATATGAAAACAGAAATAGGACCGTAAGTCCGTATCTTAAAAATAGCTCTAACGATTTTCTTGAAAGTTGTTACACAAAAACCCTATTAGAGGTCCTTTCATATGTAATAATTGGTTAGTTCATGAAAATTGATAGGCGACCTGTAAAAGTAGAGAAACATTCGTTTTTAATTTTTATTGAGAAATTAATTAATAAAAGTAGATAAAAATATCGAATGAAGATTGAGAATCTCGATTATTTACTTTTACCTAAGAATTATTATAAATTTACAGAGACTGTGGATAAACATTTAAGTAATTTTACAGAATTTTTTTACAGTGTACCCCCATTTAAATAAACGAAGAAAATAACGTGAATAAACGTGCAAACCAGACAAAATAATATATATTTTCATGTCGTATTACCTCATTCAATTAAATAATGCAATTTCAATAGAAGTTTAAAAAATAAACCTGGTAAAAATTTCGAAATGTTATTCTTAATAAAAATACCTTTTTAAGAATTTTAATTTTAACCTTGGTAGCTTCTTTTGTGTAGGTATTATATAGTTTTTTTTTTTTTTTTTTTTTTTTTTTTTTTAATAAGTACTGGTACGACTAATGTGCAATTTAAAGTTCCAAGTTAAATATAGCAGTTTTTTTTTTTTTTTTTTTTTTTTTAAATTTGTGCTGTCTAGCTGCGAACTATTTTTTTTTTTAAATATGGAACATACATTTAAAATTTCTTAAAATTAATAATCATGGTTAAATTCTGTCATTTCTTTTGCATTGCATCTTATAAAAAATTGCTTGGTAAGATATATTAAATTTCACTCTCTGTTAATAATAATTAAACGATGCTTATTTTTGGGGACATTTATTGCAGCTGTATACCTAAAAGACATTCTATAAATAAATGGTATAAAAATTTTCATTTATTACTCGCTAAGAGAGGGGAAAAAATTAATTATCCCATTCAAAAGCATTTTTATTGAAGCCCCAGGTAATAAAGTTAAGCTATGAGTATATACTTTTTTATGTCAAGTAATTTAGATGAAGTATTTTTGTGCATAAAATTAGACAACGAAGATAAAATAAATTATTCTTAAATGTGTATTAATATAGGAAAATAGCCATTTTGGGTTTTAAACTGCAGGGCATATTAAAAGCAAATTATTTTTTGTATTTATTTTTAGTAAGTAAGAAATTATATGTAGCAGTAATTTAATATAATGAAAAATATGTAAAAGTAAATTTTACAGAGGATATGGCGTTTGGTTGCTTATACTTCAAAATTCATATTCATCAAATGAAAATGCCTGTTTCCTTTTGCAATGACAAATAATATCTTTAAATTTAATTATAATTTTCTTTCGTTCTTCTTCTTCTTCTCTGTTTCTTTTCTTTTCTTTTTTTTTTTTGAATATAATTAAATTTTGTAATCCCTGTAATTTCAAGAATGCATTTAAATAGATTATTTTTGGTTAATATTTCTGCTTTAATATGATTTTTTTTAAAACAGATATTTCTTATCACATATTTATAGGTAAACATAGTTACAGTGCCTGCCTACTGTCGGAGGTGATTTTTTTTAAATAACTGGAAAATTGCCTATTATGTGCATTACATAATAGAATATAGTTAAAAACAGAAACTAACATGAAAAAATATGTAAATTAAAAAATATTTTGATATTTAAACTCAAAATTTACATAAAATTTGCAAAAAAAAAAAAAAAAACTTGCGAATGACTAATATTAAAATGCCTGTATCTCAACTTCTAAGCAAGATAGAAAGAAAAATTCAAACTGATTTAGAAAGATAAAATGTCAGGCTTTAATACTAAACCAAAAATTGAAAATCAGAGTTTTGATCGAAAATGGCATCTTAAAGGTAGGCAGGCACCTTAAAGCTGTTGCTGATAAGTCCAACTTTTTACCCCCATCAGAAACAAAAGATATAATCTTTAACCACATTTCTTATGACCATGGAAACCAGTGTTGGGCATAATTGATTAAAAAGTAATTGAATTACAATTGAATTGCAATTAAATTACAATTATAATTATTTTACTGTCAATCGATTAACAAGTAATTGATTACAAATAAATTGAATTATTACAAATAAATTGAATAAATAATTCAATTTATTTCCAATCAATTACTTGTTACTTGATTGACAGAAAAATAATTATAATTGTAATTTAATTGTAATTCAGTAGTAATTCAGTTACTTTTTAATCAATTATGCCCATCACTAAAGATAACCTTTTCGTTGAGAGAAAATAAGCGATAAGGGAACACCGAATGACTGGATGTTTACTAAATCCCAACCTGTCGGTCAACTCTGCACCCTTCCAAGATTTTGCACTCTTCCTCACTGCTAGGCGTAGGAAACGTGGTTACAGTTACTTATTTGACTTTTATAAAATGTAATGTCTGAAGCTAGAGTATTGAGTTTTATTTGAAGGCTGTTTAAATACATTAAACTAGAAATTATCAGTAAATTTAAATGTAACGAATGTACTTTTTCTTTTATCATTAAGTTAACCCTTAAATACCGACTGTTGTCTCTCGGAAACATACCCAATTTTGTCTTCTAAAGTGTTATTAGAATATTATTGAAGCTCTAATGCCTCATGTTTGGCGATGGATAACAAATTGCTTTTTAGCTGTAAACTATAGTTAAAATAAAGCATGATTTTTAAAGTATTTTTTTCGTGATTTATTTAAGAGAGGAATTAATAAAACATTCTTAAAGTGATTTAAAAAAAATCTGGCATTTAAGAGTTAAGTAATTCCGCTTTTTGCATTAAAACTCCTCATTTGTTAAAGTAAAAATAATAGTTTAAACTTAACTAAATTGTCTTTACTAACTCAAAATGAGCGTGAATGGGCAAAAGAGAACTTTATACGTTCATCCCGTTACAGGACACAAAGTGGATTATTAAAAATTGTGTTAATGAGTTTCTTTGAACATAAATAATCAACCAAAAAATCTTTAAATTTCTTTTATTTTCATCATGCTAAGTACAACAGCGATGTTCTGTAAATAGAAAATGGTTTTATTAGAGGGTAAAGTCATGTTCACTGTCTTTTCGAATATAAAGAAAATGGACGAATGGAGTTATGTGGAAGGCCATAATTGTAAAAGCTGCATTAAGCTATGTATCACTAAATGCTTTATGTTCAGTTTTGAAAGAAAAAAAAAAAAGAAAAAGAAAAGAGTACATTTAAGCAAAGTCAACATCTTTTTGCACGGTAACGAGATACGTCACCAGTGATACAAAATGTCTACATTGTTAAAAATTTCAGTTCAAACTTGAACCACTATATGGAGTAAAGTTATAAGCAATACCATAATATGGTTTAACCTCACTTTTAAATTTTCTACTTCTTGCGGTTGAATTAAGTTGCACCAAAACTTGGATCTACCATACATCTACTCACAAGGGAAGTATGAATTGGTGAAATTTCTATTGAAACCAAACCAAGCATAAATTTAAGAGCATGGTCGAAAACATAGGGTAAAGTGCAAATTTTGTGCAAAAATTCACCCATTGGCCAAGATAAAACCCTAGAAAGTTTATCCCCTTTTATCAAAATCAACGAAACACAGAATTAAGGGAAAGGAAGCGTGACACAGTGACAGGTGTTTGATTTGAGAAAAGAAGGTCTTCAGTTCGATCCCCGTTTGGTGGAATTCTGCATTTTGTCTTATTTGAAACACAATGCAAATATTTGGTTCAATATAAAATTACCAAATCACGGTAAAAGGTTAAACGATTGGATGGTTCCAGCTACTTCAGTACCAAGTTTTGGTCCAAACTCACACCACATTTTTAACAGTGTACTTTGCTTTAAAGATTTAGATAGGAAATCTGCTAACTTTTAATGCACAGTCTGTCAAACGTTTTGGAATTTTAATGTGCACGGTCACCCGAAAAACAGCTTTGAGCATGCTAATTTGACATTGACGACTGAGTTATAATAAATGCTCTACACTGGATACCCGATTAACTCTTTATCTACCACATTAAGAAAAAGACAAAAATTGATTTGAAACACATTTTTTTAGTTACTTAGGGGTATTTTTCAAAAATATACGCATAGAAAAACATTCATATCACCTCAACATAGTAATTAATGAGGATTTAGAGAGATGATACTTCACTGTACTATTGGTTCATAGGGGACAAAAAAGTTATTAGGACGAAAAAAAAAAAGGGAAAAATATTTATTTTTTATGTTCTTTATATATTTTTCTAAGATTGGTCACAGAATTTTGTGGTAATATAGGAAATAATTATAACATACGCAAAGACCTTAAAAATACAAAGTAAAAACAGCGAGAGTACGCACTAAAATCTTTTCTGGAACAAAAACGGTTACATATAGCGTTTAGTATTCCTTGTAGTGATATTAGAGTGAAGTATATACGTTCTATTCTTATAAATATCTTTGACACATTTTTCAAAAATTCGATTTTAAACGCTTTTGTAAACTAATGTGCTTTAAATTACCGAAGATAAAGCGCAGATTTCTACCGTTGAGGTATAGAAAGATAGGTGCAACTTCCCGAAAACTGTTTAAAGCGACTTTGTGATGATCTAGAAAAATTGTGAAGCGTGGGTGTGTTTTATTTTATTGTGATATGTTTTTGAAAAATTTAATATTGTTCTAGTTCAAGTAAAATACATTTTTGAATATCCTTCGTTTTTTCTGGTAAACAATTTTAATTTGAGAAATATTTTTCTCCCTTTAAAAGACCACTTGTCAGATTTATTTCTATGCATAAAAATCGTTAATCCTTGTTTAAATTTTGTAATGTTTCGTAGATAAAATGATGGAAGTGAAGACTAACCAAACAAACACCTGACACTAAAAATCTAATCGAACATGAAGAATTTAGATGATAACTGAAATAACTCAGGATGTTATATATGTAGCATCAATTAGAACTTTTCGGGAGTGAGTAATTTAGTAATTGCCATTTTTTGACAGTGTACTGCAAAAAAAAAAAAAAAAAAGTTCTGTTTGCTACAGTTTGCTGTCAGAAATTTTCTGAATTACAAAAAATTTCTGGCAGCAAACTGCAGCAAGCAGGACTTTTTTTGACAGTGTATAAAACCTGACATTTAACATAAAAAAAAATTTCTTAAAGATCAGAAATAAAACGGTTACATTAACTTTGGCATGAAAACTTTTTTTACTGAGCTTCTATTCCTTTAAACACTTAATTTTTCATTCTTATAAATGTTTCATAATTCTGAATGATGAATACGTAATTTATGTTTTATAAATTAAGGTCGATGGTAATTATTGTACAATGATACTTCAGTATTGAAAAATCGTCATTAAATGTATTTATCTTTAAAAATACTTGAAGAATAACTGACCTTTTTATCGAGTTTATATACAAAACATTTAGAATTTGTTTGATATTAATAGTATAAAAGAAAAAAAAAAAAAAAACTTCAATACTTTGATTTATCCTTAAAAATGTTTGAAGACTAATTCATCATTTTAACGAATTTATACGCTATCTACCAATAAGTATTTGGACACTTTCGAATTTACACGTTTTGTGAAATGTCTAGAAAAGTTTTCAGAAAGCATCTTGAAATTTTGAGAATATGAAGAACATGTTATATCTCATATATTTCAGCAAAAGTTTTGTTCTGAAGAGGAAAAGGGGACCAATAAAAAATTAAACAAAACTCAAAATGTTTTGGATTACCCTGTAAGAAATAATACTTGAAATGCGTTTTGGCTGTAATATGTGATTATGAGGATTCTTGTAATTATCTGTATAAAATTTTACGAGGCTACCACATATATCCAAAGAGATATAACGATTTCTAAAAAAAAAAAAAAAAAACTGATATTAGACCTACACTGTTAAAAAAATGCAGAAAAAATACAGAAATTCTCTGTAATTTCAGAAAAAAAGTCGTAAATTACGGGAAAATTACGTAGACAAAACGAATTTTACGACTTTTTTTCTGAAATTACAGAGAATTTCTGTATTTTTTCTGCATTTTTTTAACAGTGTAGGGCCCTCGATTTATTGTAAATCGAGGGCTCTAATTAGACCCAGTAAAACCCATTTTTAGGAAATTTGGCATACTACATTAGACACAACCTACTCCAATCGGAATGCAAAAATTTTAATTGTCTTATGAAATATGAGCAGTTTTACTAAATAGTTTTAATGTACGCATGCACAAGACTGAGCGAAATTTCATTTGCATAATATAATAGCCAATAGTATTGAGCTACTTATATGAAAATTCCAAACAAATATCGTATAAATTCAAAAAGGTATGTGAGATAGGATAAAAAGAATTTCAGTTCCTCTTAAGAAAAAAAAAAGAAGAAGAAGAAGAAGATAGTGGGTTTAATTCATATTTGTTTATAATCAGAAAATACTGTATTACCATTGAGCACTAATGAGATGAAAATAAAAATGTTAGTAAAACCCCTTACAGTTTAGCTTTTATTTTGAGATAAAGATCCTGTTCATTCTAACTCTCATTTTTTTTTTTTTTAATTTACACGATATTTGTTTGGGGTTTTTATACAAGTAACTAAATGCTATTGGCTAATAAATTATGCAAATGAAATTTCGCTAAATCTTGCGCATGCTTAGTTAAAAATTATTTAGTAAAATTGCCCACATTTCGTAAGATATTTAAAATTTTTGCATTCTGATTGCAGTCAATTGTGTCGAATGTGGCGTATCAAGTTTCCTAAAAATGGCGTTTTACTGGGTTTAATGTCTTACGTGTTATAATTAAAAAAGTGGTAATTTTTTTTTGCCATTTTTTAAAGAAATTATTTAATCTCTATGAATATATGTGGTAGCCTCATAAAATGTTATACAGATAATTACAAAAATTCTCATAATCACATGCTGCAGCCAAAAGGACATTTCAATCATTACTTTGTACAGGGTCATCGAAAACATTTTGACTTTTGTTTAGTTTTTTACTGGTCCTCTTTTCCTTTTCAGGACAAAAAAAAAATGTTGAAATATTTGATGTATAACCTGCTTTGCATACGTCCAAAGTTTCAAGATGATTCTTAAAGGCCAATTTTAGATATTTGACAAAACGATTAAATTCAAATGTGTCCAAATACTTATTGGTAGACAGTATATATAAGACTTTTAGAATTTGTACTTTTTATTAGTCAGAATTACTGTAATAAGTATAAAATTCATGGAAGTTTTGAATTCTTTGCGGAGACTTTACATTAAAGCCACCAAAGAAAAACCACTTGATTTTTAGGTGATTCTAAAGAAACGATTTTAACTGTTTCAAACTAAAATAAACTGCCTTGAAATGAGATAGTCATTTAACTTTCAGACAGTAGTCATTGACTAGGTGTCACCTGAAAATCACTAAGTAGAGACGTTATTTTTTAATTTAGTTCTATAGTTTGTTGTTTTACTGCAAAGTTTCAATTTATTGCTCTATTTAGTGATTAAAATAAAACTGATTTTTTACTTATTTTTTTCCTTTCATTGCAATGTTGCGCACAAAATTAAAGCTTTATGCATTCGTTTTATGATTTTTTGAAATTTTATTTTTCAATCAAAATAACTAAATAATTGATGAAGATAAAAGTGCTATTAGATATCTGATTAAAACTTAATATACATGTTAAATTGGTTTTAAAGTTATTCTGATTTTTTTTTTTTAAACCCGCATTATTATAGTCTTGCTGATTTTTCAATTTATTTCGAATTTATTTCGAAAATTATACAAAATGATATATTTCTGTATAAATAATAACTGATAATAAAATTATATCTTGTTTTGATTACAAACCTCGAGCCTACAAAGTTATCTTTAATTTATTTTCATTGAATGAAAGATATTAAGTCATTTTAGAGATTAATTATTTAATGAAAATTAATTATCATTGAAAGTCCGAGAGAGATATAAAACTTTGTACAGTTGATTAGA
Organism: Salticus scenicus; assembly: GCA_963930645.1. Classification (NCBI taxonomy): domain Eukaryota; kingdom Metazoa; phylum Arthropoda; class Arachnida; order Araneae; family Salticidae; genus Salticus; species Salticus scenicus. Next base: position 252,240,806 of record OZ005649.1, read on the forward strand.
AATGCGTAAATTTAAGAAACAAAACATCATATTGCCAATTTCATATTCTTAAAATACTCTTTTCTACAATTTAAAGTAAAAGGAAATGCATTTAAACTTGAATTTTCAATTTATATTTGCATTTCTGCTACAGTACAAATTATTTATCTTAAAATAACTATTATATATATTCGCTCAATTTAAATCATTACTGATTACTAAAATTTGTTGAATTGTAAATTAAACGATATATATCCGAGCTTAATTTCTGATAGCGATTTGGCTCTTGCAGATGTTTAATAGGGAAAGCTACTGCTTTGCAAATTAGTCCTCTTTATGATAATTGCGTCATTGTGGGATAGAACGGGTTAAATTAATGGTGGCTATATTGATTATGATAATGATAAATTTTGTAAGGTGATTTAACTCTTGTATTGCGTTAACAATTAAATAGAACAGTTTTTGTTACGCCATAAATTCACTAAAATAGAAATAATCTGGTGTGTCGCTCACACGACTTTTTCTTACCCTGAAATTTAATACTATAAATACAGGTTGCAGATTAATAGGTAAGGTAACGAGTACTGTTATGTAAACCTATGTTAAACAATTTATATTAGGCTTCTGAAGAGTTTTATATGATAATTAGCTCTGTGTGAGGGGGGCTACCGCCCCCCTCAACCCCCCCCCCCCTGTTTCATTAATGCACCTACATTTATATAGAATTTAATTCGGTTATTAAAAAATAATTCTCTTTTTAAAAAATAATTTATTAAAATTATTATAAAAAATATATATAAATGTATATCTTTTATGATAAGGCAGACGATTTCCATATTAGAGAAATAGTATAACACCAAATACCCCAAAAAAGTCCATTTTATTCTCAATATTTAAAAAAAAAGTATGATTTTTTTTCTGTTTTTTTTCTTTAAAAGTAAAAAAAAAATCGATAACTTTGTTTTAAATTATCGCAGATCGATGGTTCAACCACTCGTTTTAAAGGTATTGGTGAGCTCTTTTGAAAGATACCCATCATGAAAATTTACTCCCCTCGAGGGGGGACTTCCCCCCCCAGGGGGGAGACGAGGCTCCTACATACACAATTTTTTTTCCCAGTTAACTATCTCTGTTACAAAAAATATATATTCGTTTCATTTGGTTTAGTGCAGTCTATAGACGTTAAACTCTACTTTCCTGCAATTACCTCAAAACGTGTATAAATATAACAAAATCTCGCGTTCGAAAATTTGACCCACAAACAATACTTTCTCTACCTTATGGGTAAGAGAAAGTAAAAAAAGGTATTAGAAATCTTTTTGGTTAGATTCTATTATAGTTGATATATTACTGCTTAGTAAAAGAAAATGTATTTGGGGTGGTCTGAAAAGTCTTAGTTAACGAATGCATTTTTTTCTCACACACAAAATAATCCTCTATATATAATATAATATAATTCAAAATTATAATGATCAAATACTAGGGAAAAACAACTGAATCAATCAAAAGAAAAAAAAATACATATCGAATTGAAGCTTTAAAAGAATAAAAAAATATTGATAAAGTTAACAAATGTAAAAAAAAATATATTTGAATTTTCCTCCAAATACTTCTATATTTTTATCAATGAAAATTATAGCAGCACGATAATAAAATAATGAGTTGTTACTGAGACAGTGATATATGAGACTATATAAAATCATTACCACTCCCCAACAATTCAGATATTTCAAAATAAATTAAATTGCGTACAAAATGTGTAAAAAATTAAACAACAACGACAAAAAATACTAAGCATCATCCATTTATACATTTATTTACATTGAGTAAAAATAATTTAATAATATTAAACACGATACGGTGTTAATGTAAGAGGTAACAAGGTTAAATTTTTTAAACAGTTAATGATAAAACAAATATTGAGATTGATCATCCATAAATATAATTACAAAAAAGTAGCGAAAAATATAAAATTTTATACTATAAACGTAGCTAATTATAAACAGTCTGACTTAAATTCATAAATGACAGGAAAGATATATGTTGTTTTGAATGCGCATAAACCTTTCAACTAAATTAAAATCATAAAATCAATCAAAGGAATATTTTTTTTTAAACATTGGGAAAAAAATTCCGCTTTTTTTTAATTATAATGCGCAGGGTGTTAGACCCAGAGCCAGGATATTTTCAGAAAATTTAGCGTACTTCATTAGACACATCTTACTGGAATCAGAATACAAAAATGTTAAATATCTTACGAAATATGAGCATTTTTACTAAATAATTTTCATCTACACATGCGCTAGCTTTAAACAATTTTATTCGCATAATTTAATGGCCAAAAGTATTGAGCAACTTATATGAAAATTTCAAACAAATATCAAGTAAATTTAAAGAGTTGTGAGAGATAGAATGAGCAGAATTACAGTTCTTTAAAAATAAAATAAAATAAATAAATAACTAAAATTAACAAGAAGGAAAAATCATGCAGTACGCATTGATTAGTAACACTTTCCAACTGTACGTAATTGTTGTATCGAATAACTTTTAATATTCTTTGCCTACGTTATCACACAACAGACAGAAAACTGAAAAATATACAGATAGATTAATTGATTTTAAAATTACTCTTAGGCATTTTGGAAAGTGTAAAAAAAGATTCACGCAAAATAAAATGCAGCCATTAGATTATAATTACAGCTTTTGATCTCTCTGAATATTTTAGTGTAGCCCTGTAAATCAGAAAGGTTATCATATCATATTCTATACAAAACATTATTTTGGAATATTAACAATACATTTCAATATTTTATGATTTTTACAGTAGAAAGACTTTTAAATATAACTTTCAATACATTCTGTCCTAAAACGTAATGCATTGGCATTTTTCTTTTTTTTTATTTTTGTTGTCCCTGTAAACAAACTAATTGTACAGGGCTTATTAATGTCATCTTAAATAGGGAAAATTCTATAGGGAGAATGTTTATAAAAATAACAATCATAGAACACGATGCTTTCGAATGCTTTTGGGTGTTCCGGTATACAAACCAGAAGAGATATTCACTCCATTTTCAATATGGAACATCCGATAGTGAACTTCAATAAAATATATCAGTTTCGAGAAATTCCATATATAATTACAGGAGTGAGAGCGCGGGGTTACAAACAGACAGACAGATGGACAGATACACAAACTGAAATCATATTCACACTTAAAAATGTTAGAAAGTGTTAAAAACGCTTAATGTAAACGAAAGTACAATTTTAGTAATTTTTTATTAATGGCTCTTAATATAAATAGATATTTTTGTGTCACCCTGTAAATCTAATGCTAATTATACTATGTTCTATGCAAAGCATATTTTTTTGTGCATATAAATAACATATTTCAATTTCCTAAAACTTTGTGAAAAGTAAAGTTATTAAAATTTGATTTATAGAAATACCTCTCATAGAACGCAATGCTTTGGAATACTTTTGAGTGTCCCTGTATATAAATCGGTGGTGGTATTTCCGCCCTTTTATACAGGAAACATCCAATAGGGAATTTGAATAACATATTTCAATTTCATTAAGATATGTCTACAGTAAAGGTATGAAAATATGGTTTATAGAAATACCTCTCATAGAGCACAATGCTTTGAAATACTTTCGGGTGTCCCTGTACACAAACCAGTAGAGGTATAAACTCCATTTTCAATAGGGAACGTTCGATAGCGAACTTGAATAACATATTTCAATTTCATTAAGATATGTCTACAGTAAAGGTATGGAAATATGGTTTTTAGAAATACCTCTCATCGAACACAACTCTTTGAAATACTTTCGGGTGTCTCTGTACACAAACCAGTTGAGGTATAAACCCCATTTTCAATAGGGAACGTCCGATAGTGAACTTATATAACATATTTCAATTTCATTATGTCTGCAGTAAAGGTATGAAAATATGGTTTATAGAAATACCTGTTATAGAACACAATGCTTTCAAATACTTTCGTGTGTCCCTATACACAAACCAGTAGAGGTATAAACTCCATTTTCATTAGGGAACGTCCGATAGAGATCTTGAATAACATATATCAGTTTCAAGAAATTCCCTAAATATTTACGGGAGTTAGAGCGCGGGCAGACAGACAAACCGAAGTCATTAACACTTTTCAAAACCTTGTTGGAAAGTGTTAAAAAGAAGATAATAGGGGGATTTATCAATATTTATTTACAATCAGCGAATATTGCATTGGCACTGAGCATTTATCGAATCAAAGTAAAAATGTGAGTAAAAACTCCTTATAGTTTAACTTTTATTTTGAGAGAACCGAAGTTATGTTCATTCTATCTCCCATAACTCTTGGAATATAAACGTTACTTGTTTGAGGTTTTCATATAAGTTGCTCAATACATTTGGCTATTAAATTATGCAAATGAATTTTTTTAAAAGCTAGCGCACGCGTAGATAAAAATTGTTTTGTAAAAATGCTCATATATCGTAAGATTTTTAACATTTTTGCATTCTTATTACAGTATGCTGTGTCTAATGAAGTATGCCAAATTTTCTGAAAATTTCTTTGCTCTGGGTCTAATACCTTACGTGTTATAATTAAAGAAGAGGAAAATTTTCTTGCAATATTTTAAAGAAAACCGTTATATATATCCATAAAAATTTATGTGGTAACCTCTTAATTTATACAGACAATAAAAAAATTCCTCTGAATCACATGCTACAGCCAAAATGCATTTCAAGCCTTACTTTTTACAGGGTGATTTAAAACATTTTGATTTTTCTTTAATTTTTTACTTGTCACCTTTTCCTTTTCAAGACACAACTTTTGCTGAAATATATGAGGTATAACGTATTCTTTACGCTACCAAAGTTTCAAGTTTATTCCAAAACAACTTTTCTAGATATTTAACAAAATGTCTAAATTCAAAAGTGTCCAAATACTTATTGGTAGGTAGTGTATTTCCACGTTTTTAATCTGTTGCAAAAGGTAAATCCCATTTTAAATTTCTTTTTACCCATATACAGAAAATATTGTTTTAGGGCTAAATTTCTGAAAATGAATTTTTGTTATATTTGCACGTTAAGAAGTGCCCTGAAACTGAAAATTAATTTTTCGGCAGTACGTTTCTGTGTGAGTATGTGAATCAGCATAACTCAAACACAAATATAATATGAAATTCAAACTCGGTATGCTACATTTGATTCATATGGAGATGTTATATGAAATAGTTCGCGTACAGGGACACTCAAAACTACTCAAACACTGAATTTTTTTGTTTGTACATTTTAACATCATTAGACTAAATTAAATATTATAAAACAAATAGATATTTCTCATAACCACATAAGCACGTTTAATATATAATATGATATGTAAAGAATTTACTGATCATTCACAGGGCCACAGAAAATAATTCGGATTTATTAGGGAATATCTGCAATTTCCTTAAAGCGCATTTCAAATGATAGTATGCGTTTCTCTCACAGTATCTAGTCACTGATGATTAGTGATAAATTTAAATACATTCTGTGGTGTGTACACTATCCACCATTAAGTATTTGGACACTTTCGAATTTAAACATTTTGTCAAATATATAGAAAAATTCTTCAGGAATTATCTTGAAACTTTGGGAGTATAAAAAGCATGTTATAACTCGTATATTTCAGCAAATTTTTGTCCTGAAGAGGAAAAGGGATCCAGTAAAAAAAATAAAAATAAATAAACAAAAACAAAAATGTTTTGGATCATCCTGTAAAAAGAAATGCTTGAATTTTTTTATTATAGCATGTGTTTATAAGGATTCTTTTAATTATCTGTATGAACTGTTATGAGGCTACCACGTATATTTATTGGGATATAACGGTTTCTTTAAAAACTTGAAAAAACAAATGACAATTTTTAAAATTATAACACGAAGGGTGTTAAACCCAGTGCAAAGTCAATTTTATTAAATTTGGCGTACTAGTACATTAGACGCAACATAATACAATGAGAATGAAAAAATGTTAAATATATTATGAAATATGAATACTGTTACTAAGTAATTTTTAACTACGTATGCGCAAGCGTTTATAAGATTTCATTTGCATAATTTAATAGCCAAAAGTATTTAGCTACTCATATGAAATCCCAAACAAATATCAAGTAAATTCAAAAAGTTATGAGTTATAAAATGAGCAGAATTTCAGTTCCTTAAAAAAAAAAAAAAAGGAAGATAATAGGGGTTTTTATCAGTACTTATTTACAACCAACAAACATTGTATTACCATTGGGCATTAACTGAATCAAAATGAAAATGTGAGTAAAACCCCTTATAGTTTAGCTTTTATTTTTAGAGGAACTGAAATTCTGTTCATTCCCTCTCGTAACATATTGAATTTACATAATATTTGTTTGAGGCTTTGAAGTAGCTCAATACTTTTCGCCATTAAATTATGCAAATGAAATTTTTTAAAAGCTTGCGCATGTGTAGTTATTTAGTAAAAATGCATTCTGATTGCATTATGCTGAGTCTAATATAGTATGCCAAGTTTCCTAAAAATGGCTTTGCACTAGATATGATACGTATAAAAATTTAAAAAGTGGAATTTGTTTTGTAATTTTACGAATTTAACTCTACGAATGTACATTGTAGTCTAATAAAAATTCATACAAGTAATTAGAAGAATCTGCAAAATCACAAGCTACAGTCAAACTGCATTTCCAAAATCACTTTATACATGGTGATCCAAAATATTTTAACTATTGTTTAATTTTTTACTGGTCCTCTTTTCCTTTTTAGGACAAAATATTTGGTGAAATGTATGAGGTATAACATGTTCTTTATACTCCTAAAGTTTTATGATGATTACTGCAGAATTTTTCTAGATATTTGACAAAACATCTGAATTCGAAAGTGTCCAAATACTTATTGGTAGATAGTGTAGACATATGTATATATATTTGAAAAAAAGTGAATTTAAACTTTATTTTCATTGAATCCTAATTTGACCTCTCATAACGTTTTCAATTTGCATGGTATTTGTTCAGAGTTTCATATAAGTAGCTCAATATTTTTGGTTATCAAATTAAGTAAATGGAATTTTTTAAAAGCCTGGGCACGTGTAGTTAAAAGTTATTTAGTAAAAATGCTCATATTTCGTAAGCTATTTAACAGTTTTGCATTCTTATTGCAGTATGCTGTGTCTTATGTAGAATACCGTGTTTTCTAAAAATGGCTTTGCACTGAGTTTAATATCCCACGTGTTATCATTAAAAAAGAGGCAATTTTTGTTGCAATTTTTAAAAGAAACTATTATATCTCCATGAATATATGTGGTGGCCTCATAAAAATTTATTCAGATAATTAAAAGAATCTTAATAATCACATGCTACAGCCAAAGTTCATTTCAAGCATTACATTTTACAGGGAGATCCAAAATATTTTCATTCTTTTGTTTAATTTTTTACTTGTCCCCTCTTCCTTTTCAAGACATAACTTTTGCTGAAATATATGAGGTATAACGTATTCTTTACGCTACCAAAGTTTCAAGATAATTCCTGCAGAATTTTTCTAGGTCTAAAGTGTCCAAATACTTATTGGTAGACAGTGTATCAGAATTACAGACAAAATACACGGTTATTCAGAATTAAGCGAATACATTATTTAGATTTGGTTGTAACTGATTATAGTACTTTTCAAATTATACCATGTCGAGAAAAACTGCTTAGGAAAGGTAATTGCTTTTTGTTATTTTAAACAAATATTGTTTTGGATTCCAATTAACAACGTTTTCCTAGACTTATTGACTTTGATGTCTTCTGAATACGGATATCTAGTTTCAAGCGGTTGTTTTCTGTGCTTGTTATTAATAAAACTTAATAACTAATAAATAAAGTTCCATTTGGGTATTTTGAAATACGGAAGTACTACATAAAAATTTTGATTAAGATTGATTAGTTTTAAAAGATGGAATCGGTACACTGTTAAAAATGGTTTCTTAAACATGAGCTAAGTTGTCTCAAAATAGCTCCGAAACAATATATACTTAAATTTGAAAACTCATGTACTCGTTTTTGAATATGCTGACATGTCAAACATGGGGATATTGGGATTCTTATTGGTCAACCCCATTTTTGAACATGTCAGTATACTCAAAATTAAGTACATGGATTTTCAAATTTAAGTATATATTGTTTCGGAGCTATTTTGAGACAATTTAGCTCATTTTTAAGAAACCATTTTTAACAGTGTAAAAGTCTTTAATAACAGCTTTAAATAAACAATATTCAAATGGAAGATTCAGAGCAGTGATAGCTTCACACACTTGGGATTATATAACAAATAAAAATTGTTTCTCTAACAAGCAAGATAATAAAAATTAATGTAATAATAACGTCAGTTTATTAACTTTCTACACTGTATAAAATAGGTTCTTAAAAATAAGTATATATTGTCTCAAACTAGCCCAGAAACAATATATACTTAAATTTGAAAACCCATGTACTCATTTTTGAGTATACTAACGTGCTCAAAAATTGAGTTGACAAATAAGAATCCCAATATCCCCATGTTTGACACGTCAATGTACTGAAAAATGAGTACACGGATTTTCAAATTTAAGTATATATTGTTTCGGGGCTGTTTTGAGACAATATATACTTATTTTTAAGAACCTATTTTGTACAGTGTACTACAGTTAATAATCTGGTGTATTTAAATTATTAACTTTCAAGCGTTTATTGCGTGAGTTGCGCCAAATGAAATTTGTAAAATGAAAAAACAGCATTCTGTACTAGATTTTATTTTATTTTTAATCGAAAAAAAATAATCATTCAATTTTTAAAATTTAATCTTTTATTCATATTGTAAATTAATATTGCATAATATTTTTCCAGATAACAAAAATGCACGTATTTACACATTTATAAATTTCATGCTTCACACTCTTTAATAAAAAGCAATGGATTAAAAATGATTAAAACCTATTTCAAGCCATAATATCTTCTAGATATATTCTATTTTAGAATTTTCTTTTCATATTTAAATCAATGTTAAATTAGTAAAATGTTCAAGTAACCTTTTTGACAATCTTTGTTTAGTTTAAATTACAATTTAAATTTATGCTTGTTATATTTATCTAAAGTTTCATGAAAATGAATATGGTTTATTGAAGCATCTCTTAGTAATGCTGTTCTTTTGATATAATCTTATTGTAAATGGTAAATAATGAATTTTCATATATTTTAAAGTTATACCATATTATATCCTAGTAAATATTGACTTTAAACGGTAAATTTTTAAATTATATATTATTTTATGCATTGATTAAACTATGACATTTATATAAGTAAAGGTTTCGTTATCGTTGCTGACGTACATGATTTTGTTTCATCTTACATAGAATAATTCAATTCTAGTAAGATAAGCTTCTTTTAGGCGAATAATGATTATTTCGTCAATGAAACATTTTTTGAAAGCAGTATTTTTGCAATTTTTATTGGAAGAAGGAATAACTAAAAAATATTTCTTGGTTTAAATAATGTAAGATTTTCAATAGTTACAATAATTAATAATAGTTAATGATAATAATAATATTAACAATAATAATAACAATAGAAGTATAATAATATTATTTGTCTTAATAAAAATAAATCGAAATTTGTCAGCTACAGGTTTCAGTAGTTTCGTGAACTGTGGCTGTTTATTTTCACAAGAAATACGGAAAATTGTTTTATAACTTATATGAGGGACGCGTGACTGTTTGTCTCATTCACTCACTCATTTAATCGTTCTCTGATTAATACTGACTTTCATTATTATTGAATCCCGTAATATGGGAAAATATTTGAAAAATTATCAATTACAAGCGATTGTTTTTACTGGTTTGTCTCATGTACACTGTTAAAATTTTTGTTTTATTTTGAACCAAAATATGGTGAACAGTAGCTGCAACCATGATATGGTGAAACTTTTTACCATTATTTAGTACTTGGTTCTTCCAAAGTTTGGCACTATAGTTCTTGTAACCATAAGATAGGGTGATCTTTTACCATAGTTAAGTGATTTTATTCAATAAGAAGTACCAAATCATGGTAGAAGGTTGCACCATCGCATGGTTGCAGCTGCTGTAGTATCAAGTTTTGGTTCAAACTAGCATATTGCAACTACTATAGTACCAAAATTTGGTTCAACCTTGAACTCGAAGTTATAACAGTGTACGTGCAAAAATGCATAATTAAATTAAATTCTTTATTTTCACTTACCAAGAATTTCAATTATTATTACAAAAGTGTGTTAAAGAATTCCATCACATGCCTCAAACTGTATTTGGCAAGAAAAGCAATATTTATGGTGCACGTAATCGTCACAAATTGCTGAAAATAATAGAAAAAGAATATTTCTACACAGTTTGCACTACAAACCAAACACAGTGTTAGCATTTCAAGAAGTGAAACTATAAAGAAATAATTTTTAAAACAAATACATTTTGTACAAGGAAGGTATATTCCTACTTTATTTTCCGTTGTAAATAGAACTTGAAATATTTATCTTAGACAAGGGTTGTGACAGCATTTGTCAAATTTCAGCATAGAAGTTTAAAATAGCCCCTTTGCAAAGGTTAACCAAATAATTAATGCAATTTAATTTTCATAAGGAACTGTAATAACATCGCCTGACACTGACAGTTAGTGGATTCACCTTGGCCTTAATAAGATCTATTCATCGATTGGACATTCAGAAAACTAATTTTGTGATACGTTCAAGGATACATCCATGATGAAAGTCAATGTATGTAGTTTTAGAATTTAAATAAAGCCAATAATTTAGGGACTTTTAATATTAAATTTAGGTTGCTGACCATATTGTACGGCATATTTTATGGTAATCAGTGTTCGAGTGTACTAAAGACAGACATGGCAAATCATTTTGTTTAGTCAGAGCACAAGGAGTAAAATTCATTTTAAGAATTCTGTAATACAAATTTGTGTAACAACTGCAGAATTATTAATAATGTATATAGAAAAGCGGATTTTTAGTTGTCGCAGAAATTTATTAAAAATATCTTTCGAATGTAGAAATAAATTAAAAAAAAAAGATCTTTAAACTTTCTTGATCATATCCAAAAACATAATTTTACAACATTTTTGAGACTCTCAGTAAGCAAAATTTTAAACTTTATAGGCGATCTTCGAAAATAATTTAAAAATATCTTTGGAACTTTTTGAAATAAAACTTCAAACTTTCTAATTCGTCCCAGATATTAAAATGTTATTAATGTCTTGAGGTTTCTTCCAAAGCAGAATTTTAAACATTCTTTGTCCTTTTAAGAGAACATAACTGGTGTTAACATGTTTTCTTAATCATGAATATGTCCCGCTATCATAAACTTTTATTTTCATGTCCTTTTCATTTTGTTTTGCTCTCTAATTTTTGTGAGTGGTTCTGCGTGCAAAGCTGGTAGATGGGAAGTGCCGGATTTGACCCCAGGTCTAGCTCATCGACCTAGCCGTTCGGAGTTTCTGCGATTTTCTCAGAAACTCACGTAAATACCGGCTAGGGCCCCTTAGAAAGACCCACATGGAAGGCATTCGGTCTATAGGCCTAGGATCCTAGCGTAGTCAATCGGCCTTAAACCTTACAACCTACAACCAACCTCTGATTTTTGTTCCTCTTATTTACATTATTACTATAATATTACATGTTATTGTAATTATAATTATTATTAGTATTACTTTATTATTATTATATTGCATATGCAAGAGCCTTTCTTATATTTCATGACACGTTTACTGTTTTCGTTTTTCGGAATTTCGAACCGATGAACTCTTCGATAATAAAATGCTTTGGAAAATAATGAATTTTCTTGAAAATGTTGCATATATTTTTTCATATCCCTTCTTTGTATATGCTGTCATACGTGACGATATCATTTTCGAAATACGGAGTTAGTTTTAATCTTTTTTTTTTTTTTTCCATAAGCGCCTTTATACAGGTTACAATTAAATAGAATCTTGTAACTAAAACGGGCTTATAGATATCCACCAAATTTAGAAAATGGACGATTCATTACATGCGTGAAAGAAATTAATTATTCTTCAGTTTATTGTCTACTAAATAATTTTTTCAAAAAGAAAAAAAAAAAAAAAAAAAAAAAAAAAAAAACATAAATTATAATAAATCGATTCCTACGGAATTTGTATGCAATTTGATCATTCATTGATTAGTAAATATTCCCCTGTGAGTCAATTACATTCTTTTCTCCCTTTTTCTGTGTAAAGTGCTACCTTGTTTACATAAAAAAAAAAAAAAAAATTAAAATACTATATGAATCGTTCATATACCAAATTTGGTGAAAATGTGTTCCTCCATTTTAGTTACAGGACATTCTTTATGGCGCTTAAGTTTACTTTTTCTTATTCTTTATTAGCTGTAAAAGTACCAAGTTTTCCAATTTCTTATCTCATGAAAATACTAAATTTAAAATTGCTTAAAAAAAAAAAAAACATGAATACTACAAAATTATATATATATATATATAAAGTTTGTTGAGGTTCTTCTCAATTATTACTTTAAAATATTTTAAATAAGTTCACTGTTAAAACTTTTAATTCAAACTTGAACCACTATAAGGAGAAAAGTTATAAGCAATATTATATAATATGGTTCAATTTTACTTTTTAATTTTCTACTTCTTGCGATTGAATTTCAGTTGCATCAAAATTTGGAACTACCATACATCCACTCACAAGGGAAATGTTTCGGCGTTCATGCAGTTATAATTCAGGAGATATTGTATTCAGGAGATAGCGTCACTAGCTCGCTGAAAAATCACCGGCTGTAAACCGGAGAGTGAAAATGAAATCTGTGAAGTGAGATCGCGTGTGATTATGTCATTTAAAACCGACATTCATTACAAGAAAAAAATGGTTCTTTATCCAATTTATCCTAACCAAGTGTTACTATAAGAATGTTCACTGAAGTATATCTTTTTAAGAAGAGAGAAAAATTTATTATACAGTCCAGTAAGTTTGAATCAGTGAAATTCTGTTTGAAACTAAATCAAACTTAAATTAAAGAGCGTGGTCGAAAACATAAGGTAAAGTTCAAATTTTGTGCAACTCATCCATTGGTAAAGATAAGACCCTAAAATATTCAGCCCCTTTTATCAAAATCAACAGAACACAGAATTGTTGGGCAAGAAAGTGTGGCACAGTGCCAAAATGTCAGACTTGAGACAAGAAGGTCTTCAATTCGATCCTCGTCTCGGTCGAATGTTGATTTTTTTTTTTTTTTAATTATTATTTTATTTTATTTAAAACATAATACCACTATTTGGTTGAACATAAAATTACCTAATCATGGTAAAAGGTTAAACCATCGGGTGGTTATAGCTACTTCAATATCAAGTTTTGGTTTAAACTAATACCAAATTTTAACAGTGTTATATGTTATTTCTCATGGGAAAATACTGAAAATCTTGAATGAAATGCATTAATGATCGGATATCATTCGTTAGTTTTTTAGAAAATTAATCGTAAACACTTGAGATATTAGTGAATACTAAAGAAATAACTCACTACGAAAAGGCATTTACAGGTCCCTTAACTGAATAGCCTTTAATTAATTATTTTTTATAGTAAATTTCAGTAAGTGCTTACATTGATTCTTTTCAATTGAATCATACAATTATTGATATTAAATAAGTAGCATTCATTTAAGAGATGCTAAAAGCCCTGCTATGAATATTTCGACATCGTACAGATTAATATCTGATATGTTAAATGAATATTAAGTTAGCGTAAGAACCTTATTTGTAATGATTTACACATGACATGTCAATATGTTAGGCTTCAAATAATCTAAAATTACATAATTACACTAATTTATAAGACGTGCTTTGATGTAATTAAGGATTATAAATTTGAATAGAATTGACAATATATGGTAGTCAGATTTACTTAAAAGTATCAGTAACAAAATGATATACTTAATGTAGAACAAAATTATTAATGTTAGTAAGGAAAATCTATATTATAGTGAGCTTAAAATATTACTTTAATAATTAAATTATTGCATTTATAATAATTACATGTATAAAACAATAAGTGCTACCTTTTTCAAACATAAACACTCTGACATAGCTGCCAACTTTTCCGGAGCTTTTATGAATTTTTGTAGGAGTTTATATGAATAAATAAGTTGAAAATTTCTGTAAAAAAATACCGGTATAAAAATATTGGAACGATTGGCAGCCATACTCTAAAATTCCTTATATCACATTAAAAGGAAAATACTATGGATAAAGTGTTTTTAAGATGAAAATGTTAAGTTGGTAATCATAGAATATATAGAAATATAGCAATGGTTATGGAATTTACAATAGTGTAAAACGTATCATACTGTAAATATAAGTGTCTGAAATTCAGACACAAATGTGTCTAAAAGAGAGTGTTCAATTTTAAGATGCAAAAAATGTCTGATTTATTTCAGACACTTGAATTATCTTCAAAGGCGCATTGTTTCACACAATTGAAGTGTCTGAAATTCAGCCATCTTTGATTCTGTCTACAGTGAATATTTTTCATAAATAAATAAATGAAAGGTTGCGTGTTGTACTATTTATCTGTGAAAAATTGATTTTAGAATCTCCTAGAGTATAAAAAAAGCATTAATAAGTTTTACAAGAAAATATTTCGTTTCCTGGGTCTGGAATGAAATAGACAACCAATGGATTCATAGGCGAATATCTTCCCAATCATGCCACCAAGATATACGGTGTATATTACTTGTATAATAAAATGTATTCTAGTATCCGTGAAACAAATCGCAGCCTTATGTCTTTGTAATAAAACTATCCATAATAACTAAAGCTTAATATATATTATTATTTTAAATTTTATGGTTAGAGGTTTAGAATATTTTTGTGAAATGCGTAATAAATATGAGAAAATTGTAGACGATGGATTTTAAACAAATTGTTTTAAACTGGTATTTACAAGAAAACAAACTATATACATGAAAACAAAACAAAACAAAAAAAAGTTCTTTTATATTTTGTAGTATAGGGAAACATTGCTGAAGAAAAGAGTTTTTAATACCAAAAAAGTAAAAAATCAATTATGCACAAATTGTTCAAGATTGTTTAGTTACTACAATTCACTTTTTTCGCTACAAGTTACAGGGTTCGTTTATCTTAATATTTTATGATTTATTACATGTGAGAACTTTAAATAAAAACTAATTAATACCCGACAAAATTTGACGGATCATGTGCAACTTAAATCTTTTCACGGCATAGTTTTAAATATTCCTGTTTTAATATTTCGCATTGCTCTTAACCAGTTTAAAAGCCCCTGCTGTAATTAATTATTTTTCGGTTGGAGGGGAAGGGGAAATAAATTTCATGAAATTTTAGTATACAAAATTTAAGCGTGCTCCATATAATAAAAATAAAATACCAAGATTTTCCCTAATTTTACCCTAAATATGACCAAAAGAATGTGAGGATAGTAATTAAAAGAAAGAATTTATAAATTATGATAAGATTGGGGAAAGATAGCACACATCAATACTTTTCATACGTATAATTTTAATCTGATCGCTAATTTTTATCTTCAACATACTTCTACAAACAGCATAAGACAAAGATCATGACTCGACAAATATTTATTTAACAAAACGGTATTAAGTGCAAATCTTTTAAATACTAATTATTGCTAGCACTTCAATAATTTTGCTGCCGACTGTACGTAGCATGAAAATAAAATCTATTGAGCATCGATAACGATAATATTCCATTTCAATTACAATATGACAGTGGCGCCTTCTATAAACTAAAAAAAAAAAATAAAAAATAAAAAATAAACCTCAGAATATTTTTTTTTTTTTAATTTATAACAATATTTTTAAAATCACATAAATTTATAAGGCAAAATAATTTAATTTAAAATAAATTTTAATAATGCTTTATGTTTTCTTTACATTCTATAATTATAATTTTATTTACACTTATAAATAGACTATGCTATTTAAAAATAAATGACTAATGGCATTATAACACTTTATTCTATCAAAATAATATATTTCAACAAAAGCATACTGTTAAATAATTAATTAAATAAATAAAAGATAAGAATGAATCTAATATTTTAGCAAGTTAATTTTCTCAGTAAATTTCTTATATAATAAACTATGTAAATTTTTACTCGTGCAAAATATCAATATTTTAAGGTTATTCGTTCTAAATTATTTTTTCTATAATATATTATGGAAATGAAATATCAGAAATTATAATAATGAGATTTAAAAAAAAAAAAAAAAAAAAAAACCTTTTTTGATTTTGTATATCTATCTCCATCTTTTCTAAATAAAGTTTTCAAGTGATAAAAGTTAATTTTTAAAGAACAATAAACTCTGAGAATTTGTTAATTTTAAAAGACTTTTTTATTTCTTTTAAGGAATGGAAAACAATAATTTTAGGAATATATATGTTTTATATGGTAACATATGGCGCCACAGCATAAAATCCTGAAATACTATCCTGTGTAAGGAAATTTTCCACGAAAATGCACATGACTGTAACCAATAAGAATTCGCGAATTGGTTTAGTTTAATATACTGCCTTAAAAAGTACGAATCAATGACTTAATCGTGTGAATTATTTTCGATTGAGCTTTAATTAGGTGTCTGCTATAGACATATGAAATATTAATGTCGTCTGTTCGATCTTTATTATCTGTATTCGTATTGCATTGCATAAAGAGAAAAGGATATTCCCGTTCTGAATTGGCTCAAAATTTTCTCGCGCTTGCCTAGATCGTACGATTTTGGTCTTACAGAAAATGCTTTGTGTTTTAATATTATAGATTAACTTTGTTTTTTAATTTTTAATCGAATAAGTTTCACGTCTAAGTATTTTAAATAAAATAACTACTTATATTGTATAAAATAATATTAAATTTATTTTATGTAAAAGAAAAAAAAAGTTAAAACAAGTTGTGCATGCTGCTTAAAGTAGATTCCATATGTAAATTTTTTTAAGTAATACAATTGTCTGAATTTCTAAGTGTCTGAACTTTGAAATGTCTTAATTTCTAAGAGCCTATCACTGTAAAATATATGTCCTATTTGCTGCCAGAAATTCTCTGTAATTTGAGAAAATACGTTCTGACAACGCAATTTTTTTCCATAAATTAGCGTATTTTCTGAAATTACAGAGAATTTCTGGTAGCAAATAGGACATAATTTTTGCAGTGTAAATTGTAAAATATCTGAATTTTTAAATGTCTAAACTGTAATATGGTTTAATTTCAGACATGTTAACCTTATTCAGACACTTATCTCAGTTTATAATACGACACTTATGTGTCTTAATTTCAGATGCATGTGCTGTCTGAAATTTCGCACTACGTGTTTCAGATATTTATGTGTCCGAATTGGTATGTCAGACATACATCTGTCTGAATTTAAGACGCTTCTGTTTACGGTGCAGTATCACTATTTAATGGATCTTTTTATTTTTCGAAAATATACTACGTAAGAATGTATATGTATATGTATATATATATATATATCTATTAACAGGAATTTTATAAATATATAAGTTCAACAGATTAGAAAAACCAATAGGAGAATTACAAACCAATGTGCAAAATTGCAGCGAAAGGAAATGCAAAACTTAGATGTAGGAATTTATAAATGTAGAAATATATAAACAAATGAATGAAATAAAACCCGAAAATACACTGAGATCTTCATCAGGGGGGCCCCTCAGTGTAGGGGTGAATGAGAAGTTTCTGAAAGGACAGTAGCTATAAGCTAATAACTATCCTTAGCCCCCAACTTCTCACCAAACAGAAAACCACCAATAACTGAAGAGAAATCTAACAAATATATAATGCATAAAACTACAAAAATATTTTATAAATTTATCAAATTTTAGAATTTACAAAATTACATCAATTCATTAAAATATATATATATATATAATACACAAAAGAATTTAATTGAATTGTATTAATTGAATTATCAATCTTAAAAGCTTTGGATTCAATTAATATGGAAAATATTAAATTCTGTGATATAAATAAAATAAAAACAAAGGTTTTCAGTTTGAAAAATAAAGTTATAAAGTGGTTTATTGGAAATAAATTAAAAAGCTATTGTTTTAAAAATATTTTAATTAAAGATATTATTTTGGATTTGTTCAAATATAAAATTGGTAATTATGATTTGGATAAGGAAGGAAATTCGAAAGATCACCATCAAGAAAATTTAGTTTTGTCGTTCAGAGATAAAATTTTTGACTCCATTAAATTTAAAAAAGTTTTGAAAGCTTGTGAAAGTTTATTTCCTTTAAAAAACAGTTTCAATATAAGGATTGCTAATAGTTACGATAAAACTTAAAAAAATATAATTTGCAATTATAATCAATATAGTAAATGTATTAGTTTAATTAAAGAAGATGAATGTTACTGCAATTCAAATAGTTTGAAAGACTTTATTGATCCTTATTATGGACATATTGTCTCAGGTAATTTAAATATAATTGAAGATGATCATTTAAAAAGTATTATGAATTTGGGATCAAGCTTTAGGTTGAATTTCAATTATAGCAATAAAAAAATCATTGATTTTATAGAAAAAGATTTAGACATTTTTATTTTAAAAGTTTCCTATAAATATAGCTGGCCTTTTGAAGACTTTAAACAATGGAAATTTAAATTTTTGTACCTTTTTAAGAAACAATTGCTTTTCCTTAGAAATTACTATAGTAAATTTAACCTTGATGAGTTTAAGTACAGTGCTGAACTTAAAAAAAGTATTGAAAATATAAAATATAAATTTATTATTGCTACCGTAGATAAAGCTAATAGTAATTTTGTTATTATTTGTAAAGTTTTTTATAAAAATCTTCTTTTAAAGGAATATTCCAGTAATAGTTCGTTCAATAAGTTAACTGACCACCCCTCTATTATCAAAAAACGTATCTTGGCCTTTGATAAAAAACTAAATTTAAGTAGAAATTGTTTTAATTTTCCATATCTATTCGTTACAGTAAAATTTCATAAAAATCCAGTTAAATTTCGTTTTGTCACCTGTGGTACTAACAGCTATAATGATAAAGCCGGTAAAATCTTGTTTAAATATTTAAATTCAGTTTTAAGGGTAATAAATTCTGCTAAAGATTGTAACATTATAAACAATAACCAGAAAGTTTTAGAATATTTTAAGATTAATTCAGAAAGCATTACTTCCGTAAATACATATGATTTTGAAAATTTGTTTGGCAGTATTCCGCATAACCTGGTTATTGAAGTTTTTGAAAACATTTATGATGAATTTGGCAGCTATTTAAATTGTGATAAAAATTACTGGATTAATCTTATCAGGTTTTGTATTTTTGAAAACGTCTTGTTTAACGGGAAAGATTACTTTTTACAGCGGAGGGGGATCCCAATGGGCACGAGTTTTTCGAGTGCTTTCGCAAATTTATTTTTATATTTTTTCGAGAAAAAATTTATAAATATTACTTTCTTCAGATTTATTGAGGATTTAATTGTTTTCAACTGTAACTGTTTCGAAAATATTTCTAAAAATATATATCCTAAAGAATTAATTTTAAACCGTACAGATAATGATAAAATTTCTTTCCTAGATTTAAATATAAAGAGAAAAGGAGATAAATGGCTCCTTGGATTATATGATAAAAGAAAAGATTTTAATTTTAAAGTTAATAGTCTTACTAATTGGTTTTCAAATATCAGTAAAAAAGTTTTAAAAAATATTATGTTCGCACAGCTTAAAAGAATTCATACTATTTGCAATAATGAAGAAGATCTAAGATATGCTCTTGAAGACTTAAAAAGTACCTTGCAAATTAACTGTTACCCGTCCCAATTTTTAACTGTGAGTTTCCAGAGTGTTCCTATCTCGGTTTGTTCTACTTCCACATTCAAGGGCGATATTTAAGAACCGACGAGTAGCCCCGTCGGCTGAAGATTGTTTGTGTTTCAAATGAAAGGTTGTATTTTTATTTCATTTTATTCCTTCAGTATTTCTTTTGTGTATTATATATATATATATATATTTTAATGAATTGATGTAATTTTGTAAATTCTAAAATTTGATAAATTTATAAAATATTTTTGTAGTTTTATGCATTATATATTTGTTAGATTTCTCTTCAGTTATTGGTGGTTTTCTGTTTGGTGAGAAGTTGGGGGCTAAGGATAGTTATTAGCTTATAGCTACTGTCCTTTCAGAAACTTCTCATTCACCCCTACACTGAGGGGCCTCCGTGATGACGATCTCAGTGTATTTTCGGGTTTTATTTCATTCATTTGTTTATATATTTCTACATTTATAAATTACTATATATATATATATATATATATATATATATGTATGTATGTATTTATATATGTGTGTGTATGTGTGTTTGGGCGTGAACATGTACAGTCGGTAACAAAAGTCTCCGAACACTAGCAAAAATTCCTATATAATAAAAGTACATTTAATACAGTTTTATTAAATAAATCCTTGTCGAATCCTGATCATAGTCAGTCTACAAACAGAATTCGACAAGGATTTATTTAACAAACTGTATTAAGTGTACTTTTTTTTACTTAAGAATGTTTGCTAGTGTTCGGAGACTTTTGTTACCGACTGTATATGTAGTGTGAGTGAATATGATAGCATCTATACAATTTATTTAATTTAGCTAAAACATTTTGGTGGGTTATGGGCCACTATCGCAAGAATTGTATAAATTTTCATGGACGTAGGACTTGTATTTCTTTTACTGAGAAACAAAAAAGACTTCTATATTATTACTGCCAATGGACTTCATTTATTAGACATGCGCTGTCATCTAAGTTCTACATTCGATAAAGATAAAATTAAGTAGGCCTGTTACTAGTCGCCTCCGCATGAAATGTCCATGCTTATTAATAAAAAACTTGAATTTACAGTTCTTCTTTTTAAATCTTGAAATTTCGAATCTCGCCAAGATGATCTTACAAAAGAAAATTTAGATATTTTATTTTATTATTATTATTATTATTATTTAATATTATAAGCTTGACTAATTACACAGGCATGCAAAACTG
This sequence comes from Salticus scenicus, assembly GCA_963930645.1. NCBI lineage: Eukaryota > Metazoa > Arthropoda > Arachnida > Araneae > Salticidae > Salticus > Salticus scenicus. The sequence continues at coordinate 252,261,881 of OZ005649.1, forward strand.
AAGTTTTTGAAAAATACAAAAGAAGGTTTTGCTGATTTTTATGCTATTCGGTGTGCTGATTTAGAAAATGACCTCAATTTTCCCCCATCACGTCAGGATATTTTCTATATTTTTTTTTTCTCGAACAATATTGCATGTACTATCCAGCAACAGTATTTTTTATCCATTTAAATGTATGTAAAATGATCGATTCTTGGCGTAGCAAACTGGTTTTTCAGCAGCCGATTTATTTTTTATGTGTTTAAATGGATGAAAACCACTGATGCTAGATCACACGAACTGCCTGTAATCGAGAGAAAATCTAAAAGTTTCCATCCATTGCTTCACGTTTTATGGCATATTGATTGTTGTTATAATTGACTAGTTTGTTATTTTATTTGTAAAATTGATTTTTATGTTTTCTGTTTTATTAATTTTGGTTAGGGCTGTAGTTATTTTATTGTTTTTAATGTCGTTTTGTTGTTTGTTGTTTTGTTATCCCATTTTTAATTTTTTATTTCGTCATTCCAAGATATATACTTGTACTATTTTCTACAGATGCCTACAATAAAGTGTAACCAATAGAAAATGACGTCAGGTGGCACTGTTTGATGAAGGCTAAGGTCGCAGCTTTTCTATATTTTTACGTGCATTTTATTCTATTATCAACACTATTTTTCTTGAATTATAATTTTTATTATTTCGTGAATGATTTAATGCTATAATACTATTTTAAAAATTATTATTCTAAAATACTGGAGACAATATATTACAACACATGTATAAATATAGAAAAGTTGCGTCCCCCTGCATGAAGGTGAACAGAAGAAAAACAAGCAGAAAATATCCAGAGAGTAATCATGAAGAAGAACTAAATTCGGAAAGAAAGTACTTAAAGTTCTTCTTCATGATTACTCTCTGGATATTTTCTGCTTGTTTTTTTTCTGTTCACCTTGTTTTTTTTTCCGCTTGTTTTTTTCCGCCTTGTTTCCGCTTGTTTTTTTTCTGTTCAATTTTGAACGGCCTAACTGTATTTCTATTTGTTTTTGCCCATAGCCCCCCCATACTGCCCCCCCTTCCCACCCCTTCTAATAATTTTACAAATTCGAAACTATCCGCAATCGATTTGTAAGTATCGAAAATCTCTATGTACCAATTTTGAACGATCTGACACTATTTTTATTTTTTTGTCCCCCCCTCCACCTCCCCCCCCCCCCAAAAAAAAAAAAAAAAAAAAAAAATCTGTAAAAATCAAAAAATGAGTTTTTGGAAATATTTTCAAGAAGACGCTTGGCGCTTTTTTTTTTTTTTTTTTTTTTTTTTTACATCTTTGAGCTATTACTTTTACTCGAAAATCCGTATTTTTCTAAATTTGCCTCCGAAAATCATTTATACCCCCTTCTCCCGTCAAAATCCAAAATTCCAAAATCGCATGAAATGATTTTTTCGTATTCAAGTCTAGTCTCCTCATCTGCAATTTCTTCACTGTGAAGTAATTTGGAGCCGAGTTATACTTATAAATGTGTTTTTGCCTTATGCGCCTCCGAAAATCATTTATACCCCCTTCCCCCCTTAAAAATTCAAAATTCCAAAATCGCAGAAAATGATTTTTTTGTTTTCAAGTCTAGTCTCTCCCTCCTCAATTTCTTCACCGTGAAGCAATTTGGAGCCGAGTTGTGCTTACAAAGGTGGTTTTTGCCTTCTGTACCTTCGAAAATCATTTTCAGCCCCTCTCTCCCCTTAAAAAATCCAAAAATCCAAAATCTCAGGAAATGATTTTTTCGTATTCAAGTCTAGTCTCCCCATCTGCAATTTTTTCATCGTGAAGTAATTTGGAGCCGGGTTATGCTTATAAAGGTGTTTTTGCCTCCTGCGCCTCCGAAAATCATTTTCACCCCTTTCCCCCCTTAAAAATCCAAAAATCCAAAATCGCAGAAAATGATTTTTTTGTATTCAAGTCTAGTCTCCCCATCTGCAATATCTTCCTCGTGAAGCAATTTGGAGCCGAGTTATGCTTATAAAGGTGTTTTTTCTTCAGCAACTCCGAAAATCATTTTCACCCCCTTCCCCCCTTAAAAATCAAAAATTCCAAAATCGCAGAAAATAATTTTTTCGCATTCAAGCCTAGTCTCCACATCTGCAGTTTCTTCCCTGTGAAGTAATTTGGTGCCGAGTTGTACTTATAAATGTGTTTTTGCCTTATGCGCCCCCGAAAATCTCATTTTTACCTCCTACCTCCCTTAAAAATCCAAAATTCCAAAATCGCAGAAAATTATTTTTTTTGTATTCAAGTATAGTCTCCCCATCTGCAATTTCTTCACCGTGAAGTAATTTGGAGCCGAGATTTGCTTATAAAGGTGATTTTTGCCTTCTGCCCCCCCGGGGGGGAACGGGGGTGTATTTCGCAAAATCCCGTCTTAGTGAGCGTCAGGGTCCTAAAATCAACCTGCTCACCAAAAATTGCGACTCTATCTCCCATAGGATCGCCACAACCGTGTTGAGTCAGTGAATGAATCAGTGAGTTTACTCTTTTATATATATAGATTAAAATCACATGTTATGTATTAATATACAAAAATGGGCTATATAGCATTTAAAGAATACTTACTTACTTTTTAAAAATTTGGTACTTTTTTTTTTTTTTTGCTTTAGTGATATTTTTTTTTTATTTTCAAACACTATTGAAAAATGTTTATGGCTTCGATTTGTCTGTCTGCTGATATGTCCACGCTCTAACTTTAGTAAACATTTTTAAAATTTCTTCAATCTGATAAAAATTGTTCTTGTTTATTTTAGCATATTCTCTGTTCAAAATGGTGTAAATAATACTATCTGTTATGTACACGGATTTTCAAAATACTTCCAAATCATTGCGTTTTATGAGAGGTATTTTTGTAAGGCGCATTTTAATACTTTGTACTGCATAAAATATAATGATATTGATATTTATTATTAATATGCCCCAAAGCACCTTCTTAAAAGAATATGGTATGATTAGCATTAAGGTTTACAAAGCTGAACAAAAATATTCAGATACATTAGGTTCTACAAATAAAAATTGTTAGAACTGAATTTTTGGATATGTTAACCGTCTTTAACACATTCTGTGTTTAAGACTGGTTATGACTACAATAGTATATCTAGCTGTCTGTTCATTTAATTTCCATTACAATTTATAAAATTCCTTGAAATTAATATATTTATTCAAGTTAACTAAAGTATGCTCTCTTCTGATAAAATGTTATTCAAGTTGATTATAGCATATTACTTACTGATGTCATACTGTAGTTGATATTATAGCTTAAATGATTTGTATATTGGAACTCACAAAATATTTCAGATTCATTAGTCTATGAAAGTTTTTTTTTTTTTTTTTTAACTATATTTCATTACCTTCAAACTACGCACTACAAAAATAATTTAGTATATATTATGAAAGTACATAAGCCATTTTCTCTGTAAAATAAGGTATGGTTAGCGTAATTTATTGGCTTAGAGGTCTCACAAAGTTTTTCTCATAAATTATGGAATGGAAAGGAAATGCTTTCAATATATATTTTGTATTATGATGATTTTTTAAAACATTATGTGGTACGTATACACAGTTTATACAAAATGCTACAAAAGTGCAATGCTTTTAAAGCTTTTTATTTAAATATAAAATTACTAGAGGTACCTTTTTTTGACTCCTTACAGCATAGTGAAAAACAAAATATATTTTATTAGCCGTGCTATTTTTAGACAATATAGTATAACAACAATCATTAATGAGGAGTACTTGAAACCATCTATCCTAACATTTTTCTTTAATATAAAATCTATATATATATATATATATATATATAATTTATATTTGAGAGTTTTGAGTGTTACAGATAAAAGGCTCACAGATACACATATACTGTAAAAAAAAAAAAAAAAAAAAGTGTAAAATCGCTGGATTTGACTGCATAATTTTACGGGAAATGACCATTTTGCTAGCTAATTGTCCGTAAATTGATGCAATGAAACTAAAATTTTAGAAACTGACATTTGTTTACGGGCAAAAGTCATTCATCTACATAATTTGTTCAAATCTAGCATCTGAATTCAATTGGTTGTGAGAATCATTTCGTATTTGAAACTGAAAATGTAATTGTTGTCTTATTGGTTGAGAGAGTTTATTTATACATTCATACAAATAACGACTAAAATATAAGAGCTATAGTTTTCCTAATTCAATTCAAAGAATTTAATTCAAAGTTGTATGTTTGTCACAACGTAAAATTACGGGCGAATATATCCTTTATGGCCCAAATGTATTTTTACGGACTTTGCCTGGAATCTCTGCCGCCAGGCGTTGCCCGTAACCTGGCTTGAAATTATTTTACTGCGTACAGGCAAATGCAAAAATAGACACACACAGAGACCAGCTACTAAAAACCTGATTTTCGGATTCACGATATCTGAAAAAGATGTAAACATATCGAAAATTCAGTTTCGAAAATTGACCGAAAAACAATACATTCTCTACTGTACATTGTTAATGTTAAGAGAAAGTAAAAAATGGATTTTTTTTTTTTTTAAATAAAATCGTACAATTAATCACTTTAAATACTATAAATAGTTTAAGGAATCTTTGCAATTAATTTAACTATACTAAAAATAAACATTCCAGTAATAGTAATATAATATTTAATAGAATAAATTTTTCTTTAAAGCAGTATCAAATTATAAAACGGAAAATATTTTTCATATTTCCTTTAATAATTATCTCTTTTTCTCACATTTGGAATTGAAATATTGTTTTTCGTTGAAACATAAACAGAATTTTTAAGGAAAAAATGTTTAAGCGAATTTCTTAGCAATTTTGTATAATTTATGCAATAGTTCTGTCTGTGTAATCAATTTAAATAACTGAATAGATGAATATATTATTTATTTTAAACCAAATAAAAGCATAAGTTTTCTTGCTGGAAATAATAAAATAAAAAGTTCATTCTGTTAATATTTCAATGGTAGTAAATATTTGTGTAAGGGAATTGCTTTTTATTTTATTATTGTTGTTGTATATTATTTTGAAAATTAATGTGAAATTTCCATTAATAACAATTTATATTTATTACAATTTTAATCTCCAGAATTGTTTTACTTTTAAGTAGGTGTGAAAAATGTTTTATTCGTTCAAAAAGAAAAAAAAATGAATTAAATTATAGAAAACATTTTTTTTTTTTCTGTTTAACTAATGTGTTGTAATGTTAACAATAGTTATATAACACTTGTAGGCGGTATTAGACAACGATATTTACATTTTATTAGTTAAAACCAAATATTTATTTAATATTAAAACAAACTGTTTTCGATATATACATACATAAAAAATTAAATATTCATTATAATGATTTTTATACGGTAATAAAATATTTTATTAATTTACTAGCGTGCAATATTGCATTATGTTATTTGTGAAAGAATAGTTAAATTAGCAAAGCAATCTGCGAACTTGTATTGTAAAAAAATACTGGTATTTTTATAGAAAAATCTATAGAATTTACAGAGTAAAAAAATTAATTTTTTTTTATTCCTAAAGGATGGAAATAAATATTAACTGGGTACTTTACTGTATTATTTAGCGCAAACGTATTGTTTGTGTTGAAAGAAGGTTGAGAGAGCTTTATTTTTTGACGGCGTATGTGAATTTTGTTTTTCAACAATCTTGCTAATTTTCCTGCATTTTAATCACATTAATTCTATAAACAATTGATCGAGCATTTTAACGTATTTTTAAAAATACGTATTAGCCAAATTTATTTTGCAGTAATATGTAGGTAGTGACTGTTTAAAAATTGAAAAGCCTTTAGAAATCACTGTTTTTGTTTTTGTTTTTTCTTCTTCGTGAAATAAACAATGTTAAACTGGTGACCTAGGTGCTAAGCTTTTTTATTTTCTCTTAATCATAAGGTAGAGAAAATTGTTTTTGGGTCAAATTTTCGAAAGTTAGTTTTTATTATATTTACACGTTTTGAGGTCTACTGAATTCGAAAATCATATCTTTAGCGGTTGGTCTGTGTGTCTGTCTCTGTGTGTGTCCGTCTGTTTGTGTGTCTGTCTGTGTGCCTGTCTGTTGTCAGCATATCTCAAGAACAAATACTAGCAGAAAGTCCAAACTTTATATTCCAAATGTGTATGATATAGGGATGCTTCACTAAGTCTTTCTTTGGGATGAAGCAAATAGTTTGTGTACAGGATCACCCCAGAGAATTCAAATACATTACGTTTATGGGGGAAATTGCGGGTAAGTAGAGTTTAACATCTATAGACTGCATTAAACCAAATGAAATGACGTTTATGTTTCATATGGTTGAAATATCGCTCATAGCCTAATGTAATACTATATTTGGAATGAAAAAGCTGTCAATTTATGGTCTACAAAGTAAATAAAATAGAAAACTTGAAATAACAGGACAGTGTAGTACATATAATATGGTTCATATGCAGCTGCGATTTAAATATAGAAGTGCTGCTTTAATTTTTCGACTTTGTTCGTTTCGAAACTGTTATCCGATAAGCAATTAAACTGAAGTCCACGGGTAAGATGTCGCAGGCAATAGGGACATGGAGCTGAGATTATGTGCGTAAAGACGATGCTGCAGAAGGAAGCAGCCCCCTCCCCCCCCCCCTTCCCCAGCAAGCTTTAGAGCAATTCCGATGGTTCTTTTTTAGTTTTTATTAATAAAGTGATATAAAAATAGTGTGTAATCTAGTAAGTAATAATTTTATAACAATTTTATAAGAAAAGAAACATGCGAAACAAACAAATAGTAGAGTAGTTATAATTTATAGAATCTTAAGATAGGTGTTGCCGTTGTTATTAAAAATCAAAAACAAATATCTGCAGAGTGCCTAAATTGTGTATTTTAAATTTACATCATATGACGAAATTATCGATATAAATAAAGAGAAGTGTCTGTGTGTGTGTGTGTGTGTTTGTGTGTGTGTCTGTCTGCGCTCTGGTGCTCACACTATTGATCGCAGAGCTTCCAAATTTGGCATATAGGTACCTGGTCCCTGCAGGTGTGCACCGCATCAAGATGTTTCGAATTTCGAATTTGAATTTTTTAAATTAGTGTTTTTTCTATTTTGTTTCATTTTTCATAAATTTAATTATTTGATTATATTCTTCTGCGTACCTTAGCAACGGTTATTTCACTACTTATTTTTTATTTAATACATTCATTTGAAGTAGTAATTCTTTTTTTTTTTTAATTTATTATATTTATGGAAATTCAAATGTTAATGCAATACAAATAAATTGTTATATTTATGTATAATTTTTTATAGTATAACAACTTTTTATTTTTTATTTTAAATTAATTCCTTTAAAATAAAAATCCATTTTTTTTAAATAATATTTATTGGGGGGGAAAATGGTAGTATATAGTGGAAAAGGATTAAACTGATTAAAAAAAATTTTTTTTTTCATGTATTTAATTCCTTTTAATTAAAAATCTACTTTTTATTTTATTTTGTTATACTGGTGGGAATCAAATCGTAATACAGTGTAAATAACGGGGGCTATAAAACACATTGTTAAAAAAAAAACATGTAATTGATGCTGAGATAGAGTCATCTTTAAAATCGCAGTTCTTAAATAACAGAAGATCCACATGTCGTCGATAAATACCTAGATTGAAGTGCCCGGGAAAGACCTTTTTGCAGACAGTTAGAGCAATTTCAATGTTTATTTATTTATTTGTGTATAAATTATTATTATTATTATTTTATTTAGTTTTTATTTATAATGTGGTGTAAAAAATAAATACTGATCCAATTCTTTTGAAAATTCATATAAATATAGTGACTAGTGAAGCGGGCGTAGCCTGCTAGTCTATATAAATAAAGAGAAGTGTCTGTGTGTGTGTGTGTGTGTGTCTGTCTGCGCTCTGGTGCTCACACTACTGATCGCAGAGCTACAAAACTTGGCAGACGGGTATCTGGGAACCTGTAGGCGTGCACCTTGTGAGGTCGAGCTATGGACCGTCACCAAAAGTTGGGACGGTTAAATTACTTCGTCGCCAGTAGCTCGGCGAAAGTCTTGGTCGAGATTGTTTTATGTCAGCATTGTGCAGCAGTAAAATATATTAGGATCTCGGTGTTAGATGAGTAGAAGAGATGTTAAAAGGTTTTGATTGAAATGAAATGAAAGGGAGTTGTTGAATGGAGTATAAAAGGAAAGATATAGATATAGGATAGATATAGGATGTGATGTAGTGGAATGGTGATGAAGGGGTAGCTGATTAGTGTGGAGTTAAGAGAAATGTTGATGGTGATAGTTTTATGCGAATGATGGTAGAGAGGTGTAGTTTTGTGGAGTAAAGAAATAAAAGAGTCGGTCGTGTCCGGGAATCCGCTCGACGCTCTAAAGTGAGAAAAGTGATAAGTAGTCGTGAGCAGTCGTCGAAAGGATCAGCGTTGGTGAGATAAAGCAACTTCCTATTTTATGTCTTGTAAAGTTATTTCCTGAGGTTATTTATTTAAATTACGTTAGCTCAACGTCCTCCTTAATTTTGAATGATAAATAAACTTTGTTTACCGGTTAACTTTGTCTCGAGCTTTCATCATTACGTAATTAAGTTAATCTAAGTTCATATTTAAGGTTAAGTAAAATCTACATTAGAGAATCATGGCCCACGCAGATTCTCTACACTGGCGCCCAACTCAGTTCGACACCCCCCCCCCCCCGCTCGAGTCTATTTTACCGGCTCAAATAATGTACTTAAATTTTTTGAAGAACTTGAGAATTATTTTGATGTATGTCATATTGATATTCCTGATCGATGTAAATGGTTAAAATACTCCTTAAAAGGAGAACCTAAAATGTGGCTTCCCAGCAAAACTTATACTGGCGGGCTCGTTATGGCCTACTGCTGGCATCCTGTACTTGCCATCATTTGCCGGTTGCCCCATATAACTCCAGCAGCGGGCCTTTTATGGCTGCCAGCAGTGATGGGAGCCTAAAGCAAAATGGTCGGTGGCCCAGAGGTGGCACAAACACAGATGGCCTTATGCAGGCTATCACCACACGGCCAACCTCATGTTTTTCATGTTGTGGCCACAAATTATTATGCCATAACCAATTTGTATGCATAGAGGGCGCTGTGATTCTTTTTCTGTTCATTTGAAATTCCCTCGCTTTCCGCCATTTCATACGAAGTTGTTGTTCGTTAATGTAGTCTGCGGGTGCGTCTTCGAGGTTGAAAATCTTGTAAAAAAAATATATGAGTAAGTAATTCCATTATTAATTTGTTTTTGTATTATTTTTTAAATACTATTTTTTAAAAATGTTTCACTCTAAAGCCATTGTTATAACAAAAGGATTTCTAGAAATATATAACAATTATCCAGTTGATCCGTTTTAGTAAATTATGATAGTCGCTAACCTTCTAGTATTTTATCATTGTTATTATTATTTTAATTGATTTAATAAAATAAAAATTATGGATTTTATTTTATATATTTATATTATATGGACGGGAGAAAGTTATTAGAACAATTATAACTATTTATAGTTTATGTTTTATTTATTTTTTTCTTCCTTCAGTGTAGTTAAGAAGAAAGCATTAGATTCGGGAAAATTTTCGACATCCGGTTTTCGATAGATTTTGCACGTTTTGGGTTGTTCTCATGAACATAATTTGAAAAATTGTCTGTCTGTCTCTTTGTGTGCGCTCAAAAATTTATGAAAGTGATAGTAGCCTAAAAAGTTTACTTCTTCCGCTTTTTTTCCCCTTTAATGTACAAACATTGCTTCCTCCACCCCTGAGGGAGAAGTATATCAGATAGAGTAAATTTCCAATATGAGGGCTTGGGGACAAAATCTCTCGGGACAAAATATCGTAGACGTAAATGAATACAAAGTAAAAAGAGTTGGTAATTATTAGTAATGATGTATAAAATTTCATGACAACACATACCTTAGTCAGAGCACTGACATTCTGACAAACCTACAATAAATTTTTTTATAAATTTTACTTAAAGAAGTTTAAAAACTATATTTATTTATTTTTTGTCAGAATTAGTCATAATGAATTCAATCGTGCTTATTAATTTTAAAACTTTTAATTCAAGTTTGTGAACAGTGTTCAGCTTTAATGTCAGCAATGATGTACACGATTTTTAAAATGTATTTTGAATAGTGAAAAGCAAAAGATAGAATAACTTAAAAATAAACATAGATAAAATAATGAAATTCAACTCTATGATTTATTTAATTATTTATTTATTTATTTTAATTAATTAATTAATATTTATAAGGCCCTGTGGCCCCCTCCAGAGATCACGCGTGACACAAAATCAAATTTTCAAATAGATCCTACTATTTTTTTGACGCGAGATTTTGTCCGGCGAGATTTTGTCCCGCGATATTATGTCCGGATCCCAATATGAGTATTTTTGAAAAAAAAATTCGTTAATATCTTTAAACGAACGTTATATTATACATCTGTGATATTTTAAAGCAAATTTATTGATTTTATTATTTTTAACAAAAACTAGTATGTTGTGGCACCACAAAACATGCTTTTATATTTTTTATTATGTAAATTTGCGTAGTGCAAATAATTTGTTAAAATCATTTTCCTGAATGCATGGAAACGATTTTCATTTTAGAACAGTGTTTGTCAATAATTATAATAATAATAATAATAATAATAACAATAAATGAATTTTGTGCCAACTTCTGAAAAAATGACTTCTTCTTCTTCTTCTTCTTTTTTTTTTTTTTTTTTTTTAAATAATTTATAACTTTGTTTTAATTTACCAGAAATTTAATTCAGTCATTTACTTGAAAGTTATTGATGAGTTTCTTTTGAAAAATATCACCACTGAAAATTTGAAGGGCGAGCGATTCCTCAACTTACACAAAAAAAGTTTCCTGGTTAGTTGTTAACAAGTGAAATTGTTTTTCTTGAATTTTTGCATGCGTGAGAAATCCTACACACTAAATCAGAACAGAAAGCCATCTGTACTTCTTTCATAAAACAACAACAAAATGTAACTGATAATTGCTGCGTCAGCGTTGGTTGGGCTACTGGGCAGAGAGGAGATTTATTTATTCAGATAACGAGGAACTGTGTTCAGAAAATAAAATAAAAAAAGAAGAAAAATTAGTTAATTCATCAATTATTTTTAAATGAAAATTATTATAAGTATACAACTAAAAGTTTGTAGGTGTAATATATGTCACTATCGCATGAAATGTATAAAGGTTCATGGAGTCCTTCTATTTTTTACGGGCCTATAAATAAGTATATTTATTTATTAACAGCTTATAGATTCAAACTATTTGAAGTACGCTATTAAACAAATTCTTCAATAACATATTGATTTCTATCTGAAATTATGCTAGGATTTGTGTCAACTAATTATTAATATTATTATTCATTTCCATAATCCGAATACCGTAGATAATGAAAGCATTGTATTCGGTCAAAAATTTTGATATCGAGTTTTCACCTGATTTACATATTTTAAGGTCTCGTGAGTCAGAAAAGTGTTTTTTGGCAATTGGTCTGTGTGTTTGTGTATCTGTATTGTATATATGTGTATATGTTTCTGGAAATTTTCTGATTATCATATCTACAAAACTAATAAAGAACGACGAACTTCTGATTAAGACAGGTATAGTGTACAGATGATTTTTCCAACTTTTGTTGAAAACTGGAAATCTCAAAAACTGGCGATTTTCTTCAAATTTATATAAACTTTGTTTTGGATGTCCTTTTGTACTTGTTAGTTCAGGGAAATTGATAAACGACCTATAAAAATACACAAATTTTTTAAGGCTCACAAGTGCTTTCTCTTAAAAACAGCTTTATGGATTTTCTTCAAAATCGCTATATTAATTCCTTTTTAGATATCATTTCGTATGCAATTGTTAATTTATGGTGAACAGATCAGTTTACTAAGTTTTGGTGAAAATTTTCAGTGGGACGGTGAGCCGATATCTCAAAAACGACTTTAACTTTCTTCAAATTTGCTACATAAACCACTTTTTACTCGGTCTTTAGCATGTAATACTTGCTTAATACAGGAAAATTGACAAAAGTACTTATTAGGTGGAAGCAATTGCAAATCTAGGAAATGAGTGTTTCAAAAAACTGATCTAACGATTTTTTTTTTTTTTTTTCGTTAATTCGCTATGTAAACTCTTTTTGTTATATCTTCATGACACATGTACCAGTTTGCTTTGACAGGAAAATTATTAGATGTGTAAATTCATAAATCATTTTTGTTTTCTGACCACTTTATTTAACAACAGCAACAACAATAATAATAATAAAATATAACAGGGGTGAAATATGGGTAGTAATTACTGATAAAATTCATGCAGATTACTATTATTATTATTATTATTTTAATGTGGATCGGGTTGTCTGAACTTATTTTACTGTTGTCGGAACTATTCAAATTTTATTATCTAATAATTTTCTTGATAATCGCGAAACCCCACTATTGGAAAGAAATTTTGTAGCCTAAAATATTCTTATACATCCATTTATTCAACTTTTTATGTATTAAAAAATATATGAACATAGGAATTTTGATATTAACAAAATGACACAAAAAACGACACTTTTAAAAACTTGAATTTTTTGCATTTCAAACACACGTCTATCTCTAATCTTCGCTTTATGGTAAACGTAGTTTTTAACTCGGTTATCGACCTCAAGGTTTTGAAGACAAACTGTTTTTAAGCTACTACATTTCGTTGATGACATTATGTTGAACTTGTAGTCAATTTATCTTTTCCTGATGATGTGTCAAGCTTAATTATTTTGAGTGGAAACGACTGGTGTGTTGTTTCATAATCTATAAAATTAACTTACTTTTTTCCTTCTTCAGCACTAATTTTCCTGTCATTTTACTAAATATTCTCTAAAACCTTTCTAGCATAATTTATTTTAATAAATTGAAAAAAAAAAAAAAAAAAAAAAAAATAACTTATCCAAAACAAACAAGAGAGAGACAGATTTTAAAACATATACTTATTGCAGCAAAAAATGTAATGAAGAGCTGGTGTTGAAAAAAGTAAATAAAGAACTTTGTAAATTTAATTTACAAAGTTGTAAAAAACATTAATAACAATAATTAATTAAAAAAAAAAGTTTCAGGTCGAAATGATTCCACGACCATTCATTATGTGAATAAAATAGGCACGAGTGAAGTAGTTATAAATGGCGAAGTATTGCTCTTTCATACATTTTGAAATATGACTAACTATTATTAAAATAAACAAACCAAAATGAAATATTAATAACTGGAAGTGATATTTAAACTTTTCAAAAACATAATTGCCCCATGGGATTGAAATAGTGCTAATGGCATATCTTAATACTATCTTCGGCGTGAAATTGCTGACAGAATTTTTGAGAAATGAATACATAAATATAGAATAATTATATTAATATTATTATATATTTTAATTATATTAATCATATTATAAATTTATAATATAATAAATTTATTCTAAATATAAATTTAATATAATAGAGCGAGGGATAGGAAAACTATTTTATGTAACTAAATTCTCTGATACATGGTACCAAAACTAAGATGTTTAATAGATGCTGAGTTATAGTAAAACTGTAGTTCTTGAATAATAGTAGCATCGCCTGACTACCGATAAACACACAAATTGAACCTGTCGGATAAGGCTCTATCAAAGGCAGTGGAGACCCGGGTCGAACATTGCGCGAAAGACGAAGACGCTGCTAAAGCAGCGGAGAATCAAAACTTGGTTTTATGTGATGTCAGTGAACTTTGCTTTAGTTATTAATTTTAAAGTAATATAAAATATATATATATATTTATCTATTGATTTTCTTTCCTTTCTTTCTTTCTTTTCTTTTTTAATTCATTTAAGTGTAGGGACAAGAAAGCGAAGAAATCCTGATAGTAATAAATAGAAAAATTTGTAAATAAACATAATCATTGCCCCCCTCCCCCCCAACCCAATGAAAAAAAAAAATGTATCAGTTCTTTCAGGTTGAAATAACAAAACATCCCTTCGTGAGTCTAACAAAAAGCGTGAATGCAGCAAATTATTTTTGCTGCACTCATGCCCACATTGTTTCGCCTGATGAAGAGCCTTTGGGGTATTTCGACCAGAAACAATTGTTGATTTTTTTTTTTTTTTTTTTGAGTTTATAGTGTTTAATGTTTTACAATGCTCTTTTTATAACAATTTTGGTTTCAATATTTTATAATTTTCACATGTAAAGTTACATTTATTTATATCAAATAACTTAACAAAATTAAACATATTAAAATTTGAACACTTAAAAAAAAAAAAAAAAAAAAAAACATAATCTACTTTATTCCAAAAAATGTAATGGATCAACTGAATATTTCTTATATGCTGTACTAGAAATCCTGAATTTATAGCCATGGTGTATGAATCAAATACTTGTAAATAGTATTTAAAAATGAATATGTACAAAATCAAATTAAATATTGGATGCATAGAAAAAACTGGCTGCTACCTCATCAGAAAAAAGAGAGGAAAAAAAAAAAAAAAAAGAAAAAAAGAATGAAAGAAAAAGAAAAAAAGCACTAATTAAATTAAAGGTATCACCAATAAAATAATATACTAGGTATAATCAAATCACTGCTGGCCTATTAACGGCCTTCTTCACTTACCGTCTCCGGAAGTCCGAGTCAATGTTATTCTATGGGAAACTTTCTTTACAAATAACTTATTAATCAATACATATTTTAAATTCTGTTTTCACATTCAGAAAATTCCCAACTTTTAAATTGTTGGACCTTTTTTAAAGATGTATTTTTTTAATTATTAATATTTTATTTTGAAATTGAAAAATGAAAAATTTCACATATTAAAAATTCGTATTTTCAGCTTCAAAATGAAATATAAAAAATTAAAAAAATAATTTTTTTTCAAATGTCCGTCAATTTAACAGTTGGGAATTTTCCGAATGTGAAAACAGAATTTAAAAATATGTATTAGTTAATAAGTTATTTGTAAAGAAAATTTCCCATAGAATAACGTTGGCTTCGGCTTCCGGTGACGGTGAGTGAAGCGGGCCCTTAATAGGAAAATATAAAGGACCAATGAAGACTGCCGGCAGTAATGTAATTTTTTATGTTTGCCACAGCTGGCCCACTGTAGGCTGCCAGCAACAACATGGAAAAACTATATTTGCCACCATATGGCCCAACACTGGCCCTCTAACAATTTCCAACCTAATGTTCGTTACCAACAGTGGCCCATTACATATTTTCATCATACTGCTAGCTGCCAGCAATGACCCATTCACCGGCCCACTAACTTATTTTTAACTTACTGCTGGCTGCCAACAATGGATCGGTTGAATACGGCCAACTGATGGCCGGCGTAACATATTCCCTGCGGCAACGTTAACTTTTGCCACCGGCGGGCCAATTGCAGCTGCTGCTGGCAACCAGCACTTGGCCTCATGCTGGCCGTCATTTGAGGTTTTGCTGGGTTGACCTAATTGCCTGTCATTCTTTGGGTCAAAATCCCACCTATGAAGAGTTAAAAATCAAAATGATAAACACCTTTTCCTTAAGTGCCGATAGAGCAAGATTAAGGCAGGAGCTCTATACGCAGAAAATGTCTGTATTTGATAAACCGACAACCTTTTTCCTGCGTAAGCTAGATTTAATTAAACAACTCGATCTGAATTTATCTTTTTTAGACATATTTGATATTGTTAATCCGCTGTTCACGGTGCCAATTCAAGATTACCTCGAGTTAAAGCCAACCGCATCTGTTGATACTCTTTTTCAAATTCTCGATAAATATCAAGCACGTCACGCTATTAAACCGGCGGATAAGTCTAATCGCTGACAAGAACCCGTCAATGTTCAAAACGAACAGCGAGAAAATTTCACCCCCCCTCAAAATAATAATTTCATCCGACCGCAAGAAGCTAACTCTTCACAAGCAAGACCCAGTGACTTAAATCAATCTGAAAATGTTGCAAGAAATCAACCGAGCCTCTATAATACCAAGGTACAAACTATATGTTTAAATTCTCTTTCTATTTCTTCGGCCAACTTGCAGCGTTTAAATTCTTCTCAATGCGTTTCCAATTTAAACTCTCCGTTTCCTTCGAATTTAGAGAAGAATGAAAGTTTATTAAATGTAGCGGCTAATCCTTTCATCAATAAATCACATTTATGTTTTCAAACTGTTAAGTCAAGAGACCTTTCTAGTAATTTAAACGCACCTCATAATAAATTACAGTTTAATTCTCAAACTATCAAGTCGGGGGCAGATTCTGCTATTTTTATTGATAAATCTCATACAAATGCTAAACCGGTCGAGTCCGGAAATTTATCTCAGGTAACAGGAAAAATTTTAGCAGAAAATGATGTTAAAATTAATGTTGGTACTAAATCTTTATTAAAGGCATCAAACTCTTGTTTTCATTCTGTTCAACCAACAGATTTATCTATTAGTATTCATGCATTTCCTGATAAACTACATTTCAGTTCTAAAACTGTCAAGTCGGCAAAATTGGCTATTTGTAATGCTAAATCATATTCAAATACTCGACCGATCAAATCCGGGGAGTTATCTAATTTCACAGGCACTGTGTTAAAAGAAAGCGAAAAGTTAAGCCACTGTGCTTATAAATATCTCGCATCTACTTTAAACGAAAAGCTAGTAACTAATTTAAATGAAAGTAATGGAAAAGGGCATTTAAGTTTTCTACATGTCAAGCCGACAGAATCTTCTAGTTTAAATGAAAAGGCTCCCAATGAAAATGACCGGTTAAACTGTTCAACATAATTCACATTCTCCTACCAGTGCTTCTCGTAAACTGCTAGATAATTTAAAAGCAAATGTAGTAATTTCAACTAAAAATATAAATTATTTCCAAGCTCGTAAGCCCTCCAAGACATCAACACTCATGAGTAGAGATGGAGCGGAATCGTCCACTGATGCTACGGACAGCGACAGCGTGCCGGGTTCGATCGCAGCCCAGGAATGCGCCCTCGCAACGCCTGACCTCCTGCTGCAACCCTCCAGCCTGCGATTTCTGCGGCCAGTGCAATGACCAGCAGGACTCTCATATTTAATGCTAATTTTCTTACAGCGGAAACCCTGGGTCAGGTCGTATCGTTCTTTGTTTTATTTTTTCTCAAGTATTTGTTTGTCAGAGCTGTACCAAAATGTAAGACATGTCTTGAAGCCTTTCGGATTTCTTATTTTTGTATGAAAGAGCAGGACTTTCTAAAACTAAAAACTGTAAAATTTAAATTAGTACATGAACTTTCATTTCGAAAATCATGTTTTTGCTTCAAATGTCAACATTTTAGTTCTCTCTTAATATATTTTATGCATGTATACTAAGTTCTTTTATTTTGTAGCCATCGCCTGCAGAAAGCTGGTGATATAAACTGTTTTTTTAACCTTTGTAAATATCCCCCCCCCCCTTTTTCGTATTTCTATACATATTGTATTTGTATATATAGCTAAAATGAACTTTGATAAGTGTATAAAATGAATATTGTTTATTGTTATAACTTTTGTATTCCACTAAAAGTTATCTATCTATATATGTATATATATCTATGTGTATGAGTGGGAAATATTTTTTTTTTTGCTATATGCATAAATCACGCGTAACTTTAAACTAAAATCACTAACAAATTAATTTTTTGTCGTTTCGCATGCTATAGCCCAGGCGGAAAAAATTATTGTATATAAACTATTTTATGTATTCAGAGACAATTTGTCTCGTTGATCTATCTACAAATTGTAGTTTAAGTCTATTTTTTGATTTATACTTTAAAAAAAGTTTCCATTTTAGAAATATCTTTGATGCTCTAATCTGATGTAGAAAATGTTATTCTGATGACTGACGTTTCTGAATGAATTTTTTCTCAAGTACGTTGGCCAGCTGATGTGGTTGAGCCTAGACTGGCTCTGTTATGGATGAAGAAATTCCTCTTCTAAGTTTCGAAGGATGATTCTGGATCTAGGCTGGTCTTTCGATGGATAAAGTTCAAGATTTTATGTTCAATAAAATGATTTAAACAATGTTACAAGTTTTAAATTATGTTTATTCCTTTCTGGATTAACAGAAAGATGGTTGTAAGCCCCATTGTATAGTTGAGCTAACCTATTTGAGGCGTTTTTTTTTTTCTCCCTGTAGTTTCCGGCTGTAAAGGGCCCTCAATTCAATTTAAAACTTAAATTTCTTTTTTTTTGTTCGAGGTTTGTCCGGTTTTAAGCTAAAGGGTTTTTTATTCGCCATGGTATTTGAAGCTGTAAGCAGTTCATTGCTCAGCAAATTACACTTTAAATTTTTTTCTAACTTATTTCAAAGTTTCAAATTAAGTTGTGGCTGCACTCACTCCTATGTGCTATATTAGGGTTTAAATTTACTCGATCAAACCCGTTGGGGATTTTCCCGACTAAATTTTTTTCTTGGAGGGGGACTGTGAGGTCGAGCTATGGACCGTCACCAAAAGTTGGGACGGTTAAATTACTTCGTCGCCATTAGCTCGGCGAAAGTCTTGGTCGAGATTGTTTTATGTCAGCATTGTGCAGCAGTAAAATAATTAGGATCTCGGTGTTAGATGAGTAGAAGAGATGTTAAAAGGTTTTGATTGAAATGAAATGAAAGGGAGTTGTTGAATTGAGTATAAAAGGAAAGATATAGATATAGGATAGATATAGGATGTGATGTAGTGGAATGGTGATGAAGGGGTAGCTGATTAGTGTGGAGTTAAGAGAAATGTTGATGGTGATAGTTTTATGCGAATGATGGTAGAGAGGTGTAGTTTTGTGGAGTAAAGAAATAAAAGAGTCGGTCGTGTCCGGGAATCCGCTCGACGCTCTAAAGTGAGAAAAGTGATAAGTAGCCGTGAGCAGTCGTCAAAAGGATCAGCGTTGGTGAGATAAAGCAACTTCCTATTTTATGTCTTGTAAAGTTATTTCCTGAGGTTATTTATTTAAATTACGTTAGCTCAACGTCCTCCTTAATTTTGAATGCTAAATAAACTTTGTTTACCGGTTAACTTTGTCTCGAGCTTTCATCATTACGTAATTAAGTTAATCTAAGTTCATATTTAAGATTAAGTAAAATCTACATTAAAGAATCATGGCCCACGCAGATTCTCTACAACCTCATCGAGATTTTTTCGAATTTAAACTTTTTAAATTAATTTTTATTTCAATTTTAAATGTTGGCTTTTATGTTTCATTTTTCATTTTTCATGAATGTATTTTCTATTGTAATCGTCTAGGTATCGTAGCAATGGCTATTACGCAATTTATTTTTACTTTCCGAACACTATAGTGAGGAAAGTATTGTAATCATGTCAAAAATCCGAATTCGAGATTTTGATGTTTCTATACGTTTTGAGGTCCCCTGAGTCCGTTTTCACTATTTTTACGATGATATATGTATGTGTGTGTGTGTATGTGTGTATGTGTGTATGTCTGTGAGTGAACACGCTAGCGTCTAAACGCTTTGTTCGATTAACCTGAAAGTTGGTACGCATATTGTAAGTCACCATAGTACAAACCCTATAGATTTTGGTGAATCTAGCACTTATAGTTTTTTTACAGGGACACAAAGAAATATTCTTTATCATTATGGCCTATGGGAGCAAAATCTTAAAACTGCGATAACATCTAAACGCCTTATTCAATTGAGCAAAAATTTTATACACATATTATAGATCACAAATACTCAATCTGTATAGATTTTGGAGAATCTAGCACTTATAGTTTTTTTACAGGGACACAAAGAAAAATTCTTTATCAATATGCCTATGGGGCCAAATTTTTAAAAATGTGATAGCGTCTAAACGCCTTATTAATCTGAGCAAAAAATTTGTACACATGTTATAGATCACAGTTGAACTAACTGTATAGATTTTGGTGAATCTAGCACTTACAGTTTTTTTACAGGGACACAAAGAAAAATTCTTTATCATTATGGCTTATGGGACTAAATTTTAAAAAGTACGATAGCATCTAAACGCCTTATTGAATTCAGCTGAAAATTTATATGAGTATTATAAATCACTGTTGCACTAACTATAAGCATTTTGGTGAATCTAGCATTTATAGGTTTTTACAGGGACACAACGAAAATTTCTTTATCATTATGATCTATGGGCTCAAAGTTCAGTAGCGTTAAATAAAACAACGTGTAATAGATGGAGAAAAATACTCAAACACTCTATTATGGTTTTCTCTCTTTTGTTTGTTTAACAACTACTCTTTCTTTACTTTATCTACAAAACTGTTAATTACTCAATGTTCGGAAAGTCGAGTGGAGTCACTCCAGATTTTTTATTTAATACATTCATTTGAAGGCGAAATCTTTTTTCTCTTTTTAATTTATTATATATTTTGAAAATAAAATGGCGATGTACTAGAAAAAAATAAGCATATTAAATTTTAAATTTTAAAACTTATTTATAACAGTTATGTTTATGCATAATTTTTATTGTATAAACTTTTATTTTTTAATTTAACTTTTATATTTTAACTTTTTTTTATTTAATTCCTTTAAAAGAACACATTTTCTCTTTCTCTGTCATTTTTTTTTAAATTTATAGTATTTGTCGAGGAAAAAAATGGTAGTATATAATAGAAACGATTAAACTGATAAAAATTTATTTGTTTTTATGCATTTAATTCCTTTTAAAAGAAAATATACTTTTTATTTCATTTATTATTTTGTTTGGAATGATATGATAATATAGTGGAAATAACGGGGGCTATAAAATGCATGGTTCAAAACCAAAATATTTAATAGATGTTGAGATATAGTCATCTTTAAAATCGTAGTTTTTAAGTAATAGCAGATCCAGCTGTCTTCCATAAATACCCAAAATGAAGTGGCCGGGAAAGACATTTCTTCAGGTAGTTGAAACCTGGACCCGCTGTAGTGCGGGTGGAGAAAGAGCTGCCGCAGGCAGCATGCACCCGAAGCGAGGTTTACAGCGATTTTAATATATATATTTTTAATTTTTGTTTATGATGGGATGTAAAAAAATAAATACTAATCGAATTCTTTTGAAAACTCATTTAAATATAGTGACCAGCGAAGCGGGCGTAACCTGTTAGTTTGAGAAGAAACCTGTTATTTTAGAAGAGTCTTTATTGAGAAATACAAATGTTTCATGTATAACTACATGCAACATTATTCCAATATATTATGTGTATGGGCGATATTTCTTGTTGGTATATATAAATACCTTTAGACTGCACTAAATTTAATCAAACCAATATGTACAGTCGGTAACAAAAGTGTCCGAACACTAGCAAAAATTCCTATGTAAAAAAAGTACACTTCATACAGTTTTGTTAAATAAATCCTTGTCGAATCCTGTTCTTAGTCAGTGTAAGAACATGATTCGATAAGGATTTATTTGACAAAACCGTACGAAGTGTACTTTTTTACATAGGAATTTTTGCTACTGTTCGGACACTTTTGTTACCGACTGTATGTTTTCTGTAGAATTTGGTGCGAAGAACACTCTATTTGGTTATTGCTCCACGGTCATTTAAAGTTTTCTTATGTGTTTTCTTACTTTGTTAAATTCAAATACTGTATGTGACGTGTATACAGTTTCGAGGTAATATTCAGGGATACCTAAAATTAGAGAAAAACTAATTTGTGGTCTGGGGGAAAAATCTCTGTACCGTTTGAAATAAACTTTTAAATTTAATAATATTTTATGAATGTAACTACAACATTCAAATGCAGAATTCAGTGTGTGGACACAATACTAATGCTAATCTTTGAATAAAACTATTATGCATAAGGAAACCTTATTTACCAGATTACACAGAACTGCACCCAAAGGAGTGTTTAGAATTCATTAGCTGAAACTGATAGATTTTTTAACGCTGATTTCAAGAAAAATTTTCAAAAAATTCTATGACATACCTGTTTTCAAAACATTTAAAATTTAAATGAGATGGAGCGTAGATACCAAGGTAAATGGAATGTCAATATAATGACAGACTATTGTTTGATTCTATGCACAGAGACATCCCCGTACTGTTTACAATAGACCAAGTGGCAAAAGGAACTTTCTGGGCAAAAGGAAAAGAAAGCATTAAGGATATATGAATTTGGATGTATTAAACAATGGTAACCATTAACTGTTCTAATTAATATAATTTCCAATTAATATAAAATCAATATATATTTAGTAAATTATTTCCAGTTTTTCGATATATTAATAATTTGTAAATAAAACACTTAAAAATTTTTTGAAAAATTTTCTTTTCTGCAGAATATGTAAAATAGCCTTTCTTGCCCATATATTTAAGCCCATCCTTACGTGATTCAGAAAAATAAGTGCCACATTTGAAATCAGCGCACCACAAATAAAATAAAAATCAGTCATTAAATTGCAAAAACTTTTTCATGACTCAAATTTTGCAGGTGTTATTACTAAACGTACTGTAACTTTCTGCGAAAAGCCCACAAGTAAGATAAATCAGTTTTACACCAAAAATTTTAATTAACGGGTGAAGTCATAATTGTACGAGGTGTTTATTCATAAAAGTATAGCTTTTTATGTTAATGAAAACATTTCTTGTAAAATTAATTTATCTGATTTGTGGGTTAGATGCAGGAAATTCAGGCATTTGTCAGTTCTCAGTTTATAGAAAAAGAATGAAAAAGGAGCCTGCCTACTTTAACACATTGTTGTAGAGGTATTTTTACTTTTTAAACAGTAAGCTTCGCCTTTTGCACCAAGTCGAATCTCGGTGTTATAATATGTGTAATAATAAAGAAATTTCTATATATGTGTAACATATATAACATAGATCATATCTGTAACATGGATGTGAACATATGATGGATGTTCATATATGTAACATAGATCATTCGAGACAAAAGCTATTATGAGTCTCAAACTGTAAATAAATAAATAAATACAAATATGTCTTTTGTCGTTCCTCACGAAAAAACGCCCGATATACGTGTAAGACCGTGGCGAAATATACCTACATTCATTGCGTTAAAGCATTGGATTTAGCTCTGGAGATGCGTGCGTGTAGGTACAGTACTTAAAACAATAAGTAAATAAATACACGAAACTTATTTGTTGGTCGGGATATTTTTCCATAAAAATTAGAACTAAGCAGTTAAAATGAAACTATCAATACAACTTATCTTTCTTTATGATATATTTATGGAAAGTTAAATAAGTATTTCAAAATGAGTTAACCATACTCAATAACACACTAAGAACTTATGATTTCACGCAATTAAAAAAATCAAGTACATAAATACAAATTTATTAATAATATAAATTTATTTGTAACTTCTAAGAAGGATAATTAATTGAAATAAAAATTAAAATTCATAAAAATAAATAAATAAATAAATAATCTAGAGAGTTTTAATGGAAAATAAATGGAATGTTAATTTTCTTTTATTTACTTTTTAAACATGTTTAGCGTGTAAAAAATGTTTTAATACATATAACTTAACTAATGAATTTGACTGTTTCAGAATTTGAACATAAATTTTATTTATAATTGCATACACTATTTTCAACATTTTCTAACATAAAGGAATAAAGGATGAGGGTTCATAAGAGGGTTTTTTGGCCCTGAGGAATTTCAAGTTCCTGTTTTATTATATGAATGGTTAGACCGCTATAAATAAAAAATGATCCAAATTAACTCCAAAATTTCAGTATAACTACTATGAAATATGACACAAGAGTGTAAATACATAGGCCCCTCACAGTCATTGTTGGCGTAATATTAAGTATAATTTCCGCCTGTAGGCATTATTGTTCAAAGTACATAATTTTAGAACAAGATTTTCTGTATTTATGTTTACATTACAAATGAATATAGGTTATAACTATACTATTTCAAGTCAAATATTTGTATCCATTTTATATTAATTGTAGAAAGACGAATATTGGGTACATTCTTGAGAAATGTTGTAGGATACAGATTTCAAAATAAAAAGTCATAATCTGAGTTACAGACTTCCAATATGTTGGACAATCGACGGGAAATGCCGGGTACGAATCCTTGTCGCACTCGTCGACCATTTGAAAGACTTCCATGGAGAGTATTTCACCCATAAGCCTAGGATCCTAGCGTAGACAATCGGCTTTAACCAAACAACAAACGCGAATTCGATTTTCCGAATTGGAAGTGTTCAGGATAAAAACTGCACAAATTAAAAAACAACAGCAACAACAACAACAACAACAACAAAAAAAAAAAAAAAAAAAAAAAAAAAAAAAAAAAGACCAAAGACTTAAATATTTTTAAAAGAATATTTAGTGCGTAACAAACGGGAAATTTGAGTAGAATTTTATAAAATAGATTCTTTTCATCAATAACATCTCTTTCAAACCAGTAAAAAGTAGCAGTGTACGCAATTTTTCACCGTAATCAATGTATTTTTTTTTTTTTTTTTTTTTTCAATTTTCAATTTTTTTTGTTAAGAGCGCAGTGGAGCAATACTTTAATATTTATGTATCATTCATTGTGTACTTTATAATATATTTCAGTAAGAAAGTGTTGCTCCTTCGCGACCATATTTAAAAAAAACAAAAAAAAAAAAAAAAAAAAAAGTTGGTCAAGTTTCTAAAAATAGGAGAATTTTGGTTAAAAATGTAAAATCGTGTATCTTTAGACCCCTGTGGAACAAACAATTACTGGAATAATATAAATGATATTGATTGAAACTTAAAATATGCATGTTTTGAAATAATTAAATGCAAAAGTTGCACACCTGTGATCTATCTTTTACTTTCCCCAATTTTAGGGCAGAAAACCCCACTTATGGACCGTCATCATTTTAATTTCATTTTTCATTTTGATCGAAATTTACGATGAACGTTTTAGTGAAATAAAAATAAATAAACTTTCGATAAAAATAAATAGACTTTTTAGTTATATTAATTATACAATAAATAAGTGCATTATTACTAAAAAACTAATAATTTATATTACATAGATTTTTTTCAAGGTTTAAGAAACTTTGATTTTGCATAAAACCATTGAATAAGAAACAATTCGAAAGATAAATAACTTTTATTTATGCAATAATTCCTTTTGGTACAAGATTTTCATTTTACTGCTAAGTGGCGACAAGGTGACGGAAAATAAAATATATGTTACCAAATAAATGATGACAGATCTTCAGAAAGAAAAATATTTTTGTTTACGATAGAAGAATTATTTTAATGGACATTCCACATATGATAGACATCTACAAAAAAATTTGGTACATAGTAATACAAACTTTCAATTAAACGTAGAAATTCTGTCATACTGTCACTTATTTGATACTAACGATAATACTATCGTACTATCATTAACAAATTAACATTTGAGAACTGAGCGATAACTGTTATATTTTTTTTATATTATGTCATTGCAAACTTGATTTATTTGTTTGTAATAATAATTAATTATGGAAGAGGATAGAGCAATTTGAACAAAATAGGCTGAAGAAAATATCTCATATAATGAAAAAATAAAAGAAATTTTTAAGAAATATGTTTGCTTTAAAAAGTATAAAGTAATCAATAAATTTCAAAATGGGAAAGCATTTTATCTTGCAGTTTAATATAAAAAAGGTAATAAATTATTTATCAATAAAGAAAATAATAATAATTTATTAAGCATAATCGATAATATTAATTGCATTTTAATATGTTAACGTCTGCCAATAATAAAAGTATTATACTTAGAAAAAAAAAGTAGTATTTCATAATGTTATATTTTCCTAGTAGTAAATTTTATGAAATGAAATTTCCATCACGCTCTTTTCTTCTCACAAAACTATAGATAATCCAAGCGATATGAGCCTACATGTTGTTTCAAAGGATAGAATCCCTTTCCTACATTAGAACTCTAATTGCAGAAAAATAGATCTACAGCCATATAGGGAATCAGAGTACAACATTAAGTAAAACAGCTGTGACAAGTTTGGTGACAAATTTGGCGACTTGGGGAAAAAATTTGACAAAGATGGTTTTTTATGTTTTTTTCTAAAATTTAGAAGTAATATGATTCATTTTAAAATTCAATTCTATTTTTATTAAAAAAAAAATAAAACAAATAAAATGTTTAATGAAATATTAAAAAAAAAAAAAAAAAAAAAAGTAGCATCGCTTGTGCTCGCATAGCAATTCCCTATAGTTTTAACATAAGAATTATTCCTACGGTAGATATCACTTCTATAAAATTCGAAAATTCAAACTATATAACAAAATGCAACCAACATCGTTGCTTTCTTTATTCTATTGTATTTGTATATTTATAAAAATAACACTCATAGAACACAATGCTTTCGATATGTATATATATTAATAAAAAGTGAGGTTTTAAGGGATTTTTCTAGAGAATTCTTGTACCAAACTTTCTCAAAGCGATATAGCAGTGGCTGAAAGTTTCTGTTTTGAACCTAATAGATGGAAAGTGTCGGCCCTAGATCTAAATTCAATCGTTATCAACTCAGCTGTACTGAGTTTCACATCGCTTTTCACAAAACTCGCCTAAATATGAGTTAGGATTCTCGTTGAATTCTTAATCGCAGGTACCATAGGGGAAGAAGCATGTCAGTAACGACACGCATATTACTTTTTAGTGAATTTTTAGGAATTTTTTATAGAAGTTTGGATCGATAATCTTCCTTCATCTGGTAAGTGTTAAAGTTTACGTGTCGTTTGTTTAGTTAGTTATGTAAATTGTAATAAGTACAAATTTTGAAAACTTTATTACTTTAAAACGTCAGTTCTTTTGTACTTTCTTATTATTATGCAAATTGTAGTTTAAAGAGGAAAAAGTATATTAGATAGTTTTTAAAAGTACATTGTCAGTCCATCCTTCAATTCTATGAAGAGGACCAATTCTCCATTTTGTAAGTTAACAAGAAAGAAAAATCATGCAGTACGCATTGGTTAGTAACACTTTCCAACTGTACGTAATTGTTGTATCGAATAACTTTTAATATTCTTTGTCTACGTTGTCACACAACAGACAGAAGGACTGAAAAATATACAGATAGACTAATTGATTTTAAAATTACTCTTAGGGATTTTGGAAAGAGTTAAAAAGGTTTAACGCAAAAGAAAATGCAGCCATTAGATTATAATTGCAGCTTTTGATCTCTCTGAATATTTTAATGTAGCCCTGTAAATCAGAGAGTTAATCATATCATATTCTACACAAAATATTATTTTAGAATATTAACAATACATTTCAATATTTTTATGATTTTTACAGTATAAAGATTTTTAAATATAACTTTCAAAAAATTCTGTCCTAAAACGTAATGCAGTGGCAGTTTTTTTTTTTTTTTTTTTTTTTTTTTTTTTTTTTCACCTCTGTAAACAAACTAGTTATACAGGACCTATTAATATCATTTTAAATGGAGAACATTCTATAGGGAAAAAATTTATAAAAATAACACTCATAGAACACAATGCTTTCGAATGCTTTTGGGTGTCCCTGTACACAAACCAGAAGAAATATTCACTCCATTTTCAATATGGAACATCCGATAGTGAACTTCAATAAAACATATCAGTTTCGAGAAATTCCATAAATATTTACAGGAGTTAGAGTGCGGGCAGACAGACAGACAGACAGATGGACAGATACACAAACTGAAATCATATTCACATTTAAAAATGTTAGAAAGTGTTAAAAACGCTTAATGTAAACGAAAGTACAATTCTAGCAATTTTTTATAAATAGCTTTTAATATAAATGGATATTTTTGTGTCACCCTGTAAAGCTAATGCTAATCATGCTATATTGTATGCAAAGCATTTTTTTGTGCATATAAATAACATATTTCAATTTCCTAAAACTTCGTGGAAAGTAAAGTTATTAAAATTTGATTTATAGAAATATCTCTCATAGAACGCAATGCTTTGGAATACTTTTAAGTGTCCCTGTACATAAATCGGTGGTGGTATTTTCTCCATTTCATACAGGAAACATCCAATAGTGAACTTGAATAACACATTTCAAGTTAATTGAGATATGTCTACAGTAAAACCAATAGAAATACCTCTCATAGACCACAATGCTTTGAAATACTCCGGGGTGTCCCTGTACACAAACCCTTAGAGGTATAAACTCCATTTTCAATAACAAACAACCGTTAGTGAACTTGAATAACATATATCAGTTTCAATAAATTCCATAATTATTTACGGGAGTTAGAGATCGGACAGACGGACAGGCAGATACACAAAACTGAAATCATATTCACACTTAAAAAATTTTAGAAAGTGTTAAAAATCCTTAACGTAAACGAAGGTACAATTCTAGCAATTTTTTATTAATAGCTCTTAATGTAACTGGTTTTCTTTGTGTCACCCTGTAAATCTAATGCTAATCATGCTATATTCTGTGCAAAGCATTCTTTTGTCCATATAAATAATATATTTCAATTTCCAAAAACTACGTGGAATGTAAAGTTATTAAAATTTGACTTATAGAAATATCTCTCATAGAATGCAATGCTTTGGGATACTTTTGAGTGTCCCTGTACATAAACCGATGGTGGTATAACTTCCATTTTATACAGGAAGCATCCAATAGTGAACTTAAATAACATATTTCAATTTCATTCAGATATGTCTAGAGTAAAGGTATGAAAGTATGGTTTATAGAAATACCTCTCATAGAACAGAATGCTTTGAAATACTTTCGGGTGTCCCTGTGCACAAACCAGTAGAAATATGAACTCCATTTTCAATAGGGAACGTCCGATAGTGAACTTGAATAACATATTTCAATTTCAGTAAGTTATATCTACAGTTAAGGTAGGAAAATATGGTTTATAGAAATACCTCTCATAGAACACAATGCTTTGAAATACTTTCGGGTGTCCCTGTACACAAACTAGTAGAGGTATAAACTCCATTTTCAATAGGGAACTTGAATAACATATATCAGTTTCAAGAAATTCCATAAATATTTACGGGAGTTAGAGCGCGGACAGACAGACGGACAGACAGACAGACAGACAGATAAACCGAAGTCATAAACACTTTTCAACCTTGTTGGAAAGTGATAATAAGTGGATTTGCGTCATGTTCACTAGTTTGGAGTAAAATAAAGAAATTATTTTGAGGTAAAATGCCTGTAGTTTTACATTAAGAAAAGATGCCTGGATATCTTGATGATGTTTGCAGTAACACCTGGCCGTTAACTACAGCAAAATATTAAATAAGATACAGATAATATTTTATTTTAGTTTTGTCTAATGCCAATCATGTGTTTCAAAATAAATGTATAATGTTTTATAAAAATGAAACCTGATTAGGTTTCTACCGAAACATAAATTAAGTTTGTTAGAAAATACAATTTTCGAAACCCTATAAGATAAAATGATATTTCGTACAAGATACGTAGACGATGTATTCGTTGTTATTCACAAAATTCAAAACATAAACGAAATTCCAAATACTTTAAACCAACTAGATAATAATATAAAATTTACCTGTGAAAGTGAAAATAATGATGAAATTAAATATCTAAATGTAAAAATTAAACGTTTTGAAATTGGTATTAATACCATCGTCTATAGAAAACCAAACTCCAGTCAAGAAAGTACCAGTAATCACAGTAAAACATCTTATAAATAAAAAAATTAACGCCATACAATCTTATATAAACCACGCAACTTAATATGTACCGAACCCCCCGACCTATAAAATGAACTTAAGTATATCAAAGAATTAATTTTACAAGCAGGCTACCCTAAAAATCTTGTTAATAAGCTATACAGAAAAATAATCCGCAATCTTAATCATAGTGCAAGCCATCAATAAACCACCTACAAATTTAATTTTTCAATACTATACGACCAAGGAGTTTCAATAAAAATCAGAAATACAGCTAAAAGTACAATATAAATATACCTATTAAACCCAATCCCAATTTCTATCAAATAATTCGTATTGACAAAGATTCCGTTACCCTCGCAAGACCGCAAAATCCTCACAAAATCCCATCTACATACCCTAACAATAAAGAAGGTTGCTACATCGGAATGTCCAAACGAAAAATTAACACCAGACTTAAGGACCATAAATTGCCGTAACGCTAAATAAAACATACCAAAACAGTATCAAACATACCAAAACATTGATATCAAATTTAGTGAAGTAACAAAAATCGTAAATTACGAAAACCTCAATTACGCATTCTTTCGTGAAAACGGTAGACACAGTTAATAACAGCATGGTATTAGAGGGTAAGGTATAGTATCGCCATATTAGAAATATGGTACCTAAAATCGAGTTTTCAGCTACGCTTCCGTCATAAGTAACGTCTGAAGCGCCGCCTGTCGCTAGCAATAGAAAACATATTTCTAAACAAACATGGCTGCCTGCGAGCCGCGATCTTAGTAGCGGTAGCAACAGTATGGTTCTAAATAAATATTCCATAAATATTTTATTTAACTTGCAATTTTTTGTTGCAAATCAAATGAATGATGAAAAATATTAATAATCAATTCAGGAAATTGTTGAATATATGTGAAAGATCCGAAATACAATTGAAATAATTATTGTAAAAGTTAATGTAATTTTAAACATGTATTTTTTTTTTTCTTTCCAAACTGTACATTCGGCAGCAAAATTATTGAAACGCTAACATAATTCTTATGGAAAAGATTGGCACCTAATACTGTTTTGTTAGGTAAATATTTGTCGAGTTCATTAACATATTTCTTATGCTGTTTCTAAAAATGCAATATGATAAAAACTAGCGATCATGTTTAAAAAAAATGTATATGGAATTTGTGTATGTGTGCTTTAATAATTTTGCTGCCCACTCTATAATTTCAAACAAATAAGCATATAAAAAAAGCCATGGATATCGCTTCCGTTTTCAAGCTTTTTATTTTTACATATTTTGAAATTCAGTACTAACATCAGAAATTTAATTAAGATCTATGATAATAAATAAGTTATCAATGACTTCCTGTATTATGAGCTAGAAGCAAACCCTGGCTACTTAAATGTTCTACCCCCTGCACATAAATTAAAACATGAATTGATATCTATGTATTGAAATTGATATGAACTGTAACTAACGTGTGTATAATGAAATAATGAATACCTAAAAAAAAATTTATATATATTCTTTTATTTAAAAAACAAAACAAAAAATTGAGAAATACAACTTAACTATAATTTATTCTTCTCAGAAATTTCATTTATTATTTTTAAGAGGGAATGTGTGTGTGTGTGGGAGGTAAGAAATTTATTTTAAGGAATGTACTCATCTTACAATGTCATGAAAAAAAAATTCTAGTTATATTCTGTAATTGTGTTTTCTCTAGGATTTTGAGTAGCTGAGTTTCTTATCCTGAACAAGGTTCTAAACAAAAAGTACCAGATCACACTCATCAACATAGCCCTTAGAAATTATCTATAGTTTTTTTTTTTTTTTTCTTTAATCAAACCTTGAACACAAGTTAATACTCTTTAGGAAAACCCCCACAAGGGTAGTATTAAGACTTTCATGTAGTTAATTGGCCAATGACAAATATATCTAGAATCTCACGTTACAATTGATACATTTTCCTATGCAGAAATGTAAAGTTTGTTATTGAATTTTCATATCTGATATTTAATGTTATTTATACAATACATACATACAAAAAGAAAAAAAAAATCTGGTGTGAAATAACCACACGACTTCCATAATCCACTATTGCACGTATTAGAAGTATTTTTTATTTTTTTTAAGATAATGTGATCAGAAGATATAAAATTGACCTAACAAAGTTGACGCCTAAACATTTTCCTGTAAGAGAAAGCTGATAGACTTTAAATAGAACTTATATAGCGAGTTAAAAAAAAAGTATATATATATATAATGGTGCCTTTTTTTTAAAAACCAATTTCCAAGTTTGTTATAGAATTTCAATATATTGTCTTTATAGTGGTATGAAATTGATCTTTTCTTTTAGCAATAACTTGTCATCTCTGTTTATACCACACACACACATATATATATATAAACATGTTGAGCTTTTATTATAAATACCTTACTTATCGATTTAGCCATCAGGAGTTTTCCACGGTTTTCTTTGAAACTATAGTACAAGTTAGGTGCCCTTAGAAAGACCCTCTCCCTTTCCCCACAGAAGGTCCTAGGACCTTCATGTAATCAAATGGCCTTACTCCAAAAAACTTAGATTTATGTTACAATTGATGCAATTTAGTTTGTCAGAAATTATTTATATCTGACATAAAATGTTTATTTAACACATGCATATAACTATTCACATGTTGAGCTTTTATTATATGTATCTACCAGTGGCGGATCCAGAACTTGACTTTTGGGGGGGGCTAAGATTTTTCAAAGTGTTATTCTAGACCAATAAAAAATTTGCAATTGCAATATTCAATTGTAAATGTCAGTGTTTTGGGGGGGCTTCAGCCCCCATATGTACAGCTTTCATATGTACAGCTTTCATATGTACCTACCTCATTGACCTACTTGTCTAGAATTTTCCATGGTTCTCCTTGAAACTCGTGTACAAATCAGGACCCTTTAGAAAGACTCACTCCCCTTTCCCACAGAAAGTTCTGGTACTTTGATGTAGTCAATTGGCCTCAATTTCAACACACCTAGGATCTTATATTACAATCGTTAAAATTTTTCATGCTCAAATTTAATTTTTGTTATAGAATTCTCATAATTTGACATTAAATATTATTTATAACACATACACACACACACACAGAAAAAAAAAATTCACATGTTGAGCTTTTATTATAAACATCTGGAGTTTTTGCTCAAAACTCGTGTTCAAGATAGTACTCCTTAGAAAGACCCCACTTCCTACAGGAGGCACTAGGACTTTTGTGTAATCAATTGGCCTTTATTATAATACACCTATATTACAATTAATATACTTTCCCATGCATGAAGTTTGTTATTGAATTTTCATATCTGACATTGAGTTATTTTTACCACACACACATATCCCCCCCCCCCCCTCCAGAAAAAAAAAAAAAAAAACACGCTGAGATTTTATTATAAGTACCAGTTAATGGCTAGGTAAAAACTGAATGCAGCATTCATCATTTGAAAAATTCATTTGTTTCATATTCTATTTCCTACAAGGCAAGTTTTTCATATAATTACCGTAAAAACCGGCAGATGAACCGCTACAGATACAAAAAAAAAAAAAAGTTGTATTTTTTCTATCTGCAGCTCTTACGCAATTTTTTTTTCTTTTCCACCCTCCTCCCTTGACACATTCTGAACTTTTCTCCAATGGTGTGCAAGAGAGGGAAAAATGACAATTTTCAAATTTTCATTCACCTTACATTTTATTTAACATTTGGCCTAGACAGCATATTATAAAGCTACAGTTCAATTTTCATGAAAATATGTGAATGAACAAAAAAGTTACATTTTTATTGGGAATTATATTTATCACGACTCACGTCACCAAAAAAAAAAAAAAAAAAAAACATAGAACGCCTTTATTCTTTTATATTTTGCAGAGTTTCGAATTTCAATTTCCGCTCACATTTTGTACTAAGGATGTTTACCATTATATATCCCAGAATTACTCAAGTTTCGGAGAAAACCTTGGATAAATCAAACACAAATCTTTTTATAAAAATGTTTTATATTATCTTTGTATCTCAGCTTCTAATTAACATAATTTCATAAGTAATGTATCATTTTAAAAGTTATTTGAATTGAAATTGAAGAGTGTATGTTGTAAATCTCTGTCGCCAGAGGGCGCTTTAATGTTTTAATAATTCAATATTTAGAATTCTAATTATGATTAAATTATTTATAACACATCATTTAAAATTTTGAAGGCTTTTAAACTTATATAAGTCGTTAAATTCAGTACGGGGGTGTCAGGACCTGAAACGGGAAAAAGGTGCCGCACTCGCCACCGAGCGGGAATTTTGTAAAATAGGATTTTTCAAGGATCACGAAACAGCTGGTCACCGAAGGCGGCTAGTATAAATTAAAAATGAATTCGTTTTCATTTAAACAATCTTTATATTTCTTATATATTATTTTTATTATGAAAGAGCTGGAGCGGATTTCTGGCATCGCACCTTCATAAGGGCCGAAATAAAATAGTGCAGCTCTCACGAAGGTGTGGCACTTCTGAAAAACTTATCATTTCATTACCTAAGATTGTGTTGATGCGGCTCATATGCGAATGCGGACGATCTGCCAGTTTTTACGGTATAAGATTAAATTGCTCTTCTGTTTGATATTCATCATTTTTTCGCATGTAACCGCATTTCACAAAACAATTTTCTGGTTTACTAAAGTGGTTATTTCCCGCCATGCTGAAATTGCAAAATGAATAGATGGTCCAGAGACAAAAGCATCCCAATTTTGATCCTCAATGGAAATGGGGGGAAAAAGTTATTTTTGGAAGAAAAAAGTAATTCCAGTTTGTATGCCATATGGAAACGCTTGAGCTTCAGGAGAAAATGTTTACGAGGTCAGGAGAAAATTTTTACAACAATGAATGTGGGAAAATGACTTTTTTAAGCACGATACATGTGGGTTTTGTTAACATTATTCAAATAATATTTGTGCAGGGACCATAAAAATAAAAAAATCAATGTGGGAATGATAGATCGGGGTTTCACTGTAAAGAAAATTTTGAAAAATCAGTTTTTAGAAAATGATAACCAGTTTCAACAGTTGTGAATTTCCTGAATGTGAAAAATGAATTTAAAAACCTGTATTAGTTAGGGTTGTAATAGCGATTAATTCCCCATAGAATAACATTGGCTTTAGCTTTCAGTGATAAGTATAGTTTCAAAGGCTAAAAAAAGTATTTTCTCTATATGTTTATTAAAAAAAAAAAAAAAAAAAAAAAAAAAAAAATTTGAGCACATAAAAGAACAACATTTAAATAATATCATGTAAAATTTTCATTAAAAAATTTTATAAAAATTCAGGCAGCAAGTTCTGGTTTTCGGAGACTTTTAGAAAAGCACTTGACATGATTTCACAAAAACTAATGTATCAGTCTTATTGAAATTTTGTACACTTCTTCGGAATAAAATGTTCTTGAACATTTTTTTTTTCTTTTAAAAAGGCATTTAAATTTTTAGAGAAGTTCTATGCAAAAACAAATACATTTTTGATGCATTTTACCCCACATATATCCTTATAAGATCAATTTTAATAATAATAAAATTGTTCGTTCAAGCCCTAGTCAATTCTAATTTGAAAAAATGTACAAAATTTGAATAAGATCAGTGCTTCAGGTTTTAGGAAATTTTGTTGACTACTTTCCTGAAGGGTGAATGGAAATCAGGACATGTCGGCTGAATTTTCCAAATTTTTTAATACAAAATTTAGAATGTATTGTTTAAATATTGCTCTTTTAACTGCTCAAAATTATAAACAAAAAATCTTATTTATTACATAAAAAAAAAAAAAAAAAAAAAAAGACAAAATATGCTTTATGAACCCATGTATCCCCTTTAAAGCGGTGTTAAAGTATTTAAGTCTTATAATAACAGGAGACTTGGTGTTGGAATATTAAAACCTGAATAAACTACTACGTCATTCCCACCTTTCCCATAATCCTATTGGTTGAACTAAATTCAGTCCCTCTCCTATATATACGAGCACTTCTCCAGATCCAGAATTCTTTTTGCACTGAAGACTGTATGCTTAAGGCTACCGAAACAGCTGTATGCATCTCAAGTATTTTTCTTTGGCGTTTCTGACGTAGTAGTTTATTCGGGTTTTAATATTAAAGTCTTCTTTATTTTTGTTAGTATATCATAGTACTCTGTTGTTTTGCCTAGCAAATCATTAGTCACTTATACACAGAACCACACAAAATACATAAAAAAAAGAAATATATATAGGTATATCTAGGAATATGTGACATCAATCAGTTTTGAACTATATATGTGTGGGTGGCTGGAAAAAAACCATTAACATAAAGAGTTTATTTATCTGATGATTAACCCTTAAATGCCTGATAAATCAATTTAACCGTTTGAGTTCCAAGCAGCGTGATTGCGCTGTTGAGATTTTACGTCGAGAAAACCCAGTACATTTGTATGCATAAAGTAGTGAATTCTTGTAATCGAAATTGAGAACACAAATTCCTTTGCCAAATCATTTTGAAACACACAATTATTAACAATGAGAAACACTTGCGCAAGAAAATGTCCGATCGCTTTGCAAACTGCAATAAATATGACGGAGTGATGAGAAAAAGATGAGAATAAAAAACAACAAATACAAGAAGCGCTATTGCTCCAATTGGGATTCATCAATGTAAAATAAACAAAGTGCTATCGCGCCGTTTGGTATTTCTCGACATAAAATAAAACAAATGCTATCGCGCTGCTTGGGTCTTTTCGTACTTACTTAGAGAAAGCGCGGTTGTGCTGTTTGGGATTCTTCGACAGTGTTTTTTCAATACCCCCTGGGACTCAAACGGTTAAAAATGTACATACTTTACCATGTACCTAATAATTTTTAGCACTAGTGTTGCCGAAGGAACTTGATGAAATTCTATTTAATAATACTATCAGTATGTAATTTATTGGCTAACATTACGCATTAGAGCTAGAATATTACTCTAATAATATTTTAGAAGACAAAATTGAATATGTTACCAAAAGGCAAGGGTTAAAATGTCATCATATTTACGTTGTATTGTTTCTTGAAGTAAATGAATTAACTAATAAACAGTGATGTCGCTAGGCTTTCAAAATAATGGGTCTTCACATAAATTAATTGGCTAAGCTTTAGTATACGGCACCCATTGCTTATTGCCGTTGCCGATGTTTTGATCATGTGATATGATGGTGA
This sequence comes from Salticus scenicus, assembly GCA_963930645.1. Classification (NCBI taxonomy): domain Eukaryota; kingdom Metazoa; phylum Arthropoda; class Arachnida; order Araneae; family Salticidae; genus Salticus; species Salticus scenicus. The sequence goes on from OZ005649.1 coordinate 252,298,725, forward strand.
TTCGAAACCCGAATCAGAGTATCGATACTTTTTTCCGTTGTATCAAAACGTAACAAAAAGATCTTCAATTGTTAAAGATCGTTTATATCTTCTCTTCTACTTTTTTTAAAGCCGCCGTGGTATATGTAAGTGAGATTAATTCTAGATTTTATTGTTTTTAAATGATTTTACAAAGTTTAAAGCAAAAATTTTTCAGTGTATTTTTATATATATATTTTTAATAAATTTACGAAGAAAGAAAGGGTAGGGCATAATAGTCATTGCTTCAGTACAGATTTTTTTCATGCATCGTGATTTAATTAGGTGCATTCAGCGATTATTTATTTATTTATAGTGCTTGCGTAGCAATCTACCATCGGAATACTCACCGTTACAGTAAATATTTCATGCATTTTCTGATTCATGCTCCTCGAAATAGGGGTGTCCAGTGATGATTGTTTTTGGTTTTAATGCTTGCGAAGCAAGCATACAGCAGCTAGTGTACTGATCGCAGCTTATACAAATTTTCATGCATTTACTGATTCATGCATCGCTAATTAGGGGCCGTCCAGTGATGTTTTTTTTTTTTTGTTTTTATGCTTGCGAAGCGAGCAAACAGCAGAAAACATAGTGACCGCGGCTCCATGAATTTTCATGCTCCACGAATTAGGGGCGTCCAGTGATTTTTATTTTGGTTTTAATGCTCGCGAAGCGAGCAAACAGCAGAAAACATAGTGACCGCGGTTCCATGAATTTTCATGCTTTTACTGATTCATGCTCCACAAATTAGGGGCGTTCAGTGATGTTTTTTTTTTAATTTTAATGCTCGCAAAGCGAGCGAACAGCAGAAAACATTGTGACCGCGGTTCCATGAATTTTCATGCTTTTACTGATTCATGCTCCACGAATTAGGGGCATCCAGTGATGTTTTTTTTTTGGTTTTAATGCTTGCAAAGCGAGCAAACAGCAGAAAACATAGTAAAACAAAGAAAATGTTTCATAATAATGAAAAGTATTGTTTCATGACATTTTGATTCGATTCACGGCGTTGTGAAACGATTCGCGGTACCGACTCACGAACTGAATCAAAACACCATCATACCACGTGATCAAAACATCGGCAACGGCAATAAGCAATGGGTGCTGTATAGTAAAGCTGTTCCAATTAATTTATATATTAAAGATATATACGATTTTCCACGCAATAACAGCATCACTGAATACAACAAATAAATACTCTATCATTTCCAGGCACCCGTGCCGAGACTGCCAAAAAAATCATTCATGAAACGCCACAGCTAACAATACATATAAAAAGGTATTTCAGCAGTTACTTGTGATTAAATATAATTTATTTTGATCAGCGATGAAATATCTATATTTTAGAAACAAGCCGCAAGAATGTTAAATTTTATTTGACAATCAACCACAAAAATGTGCAAGTTTCATTAATTGATTATTAAAAATTGACATTTTACAGAGTCTATGCAGAAATTTTTTTAAACGAAAACAGACAAATTTATATTTAAATTATCAAATTAATTCATATTTCGAAATACTCACCTGATTCTTGTGTAGAACTGCTAAATAATTGAGTAATGAAAAACTATACAACTTGAAAAGTAAAATACTTACAAAAATAAATAGGACAATCCAAAGTTTTCGCAATTCCTTTTCTTCTTAAGCACTTCTGTTTATTATATACTAAAGCTGTCTCTTCAAATTATTCCAGCATAATAGCCCTCATTCAGCTTCAAATCCTTGTGAATACTATCCAGCTACATGGCAATTGATTTTTCTTAGTCATTTTCCTTCAATTCTTGAAAAAGTATTTTTGGAGGGAGCAGACACAATATATATAAATCCGAAAAAGAACCTAATTTGTTACGTCAATACATCAAAACTAACATAACAAATCAGTTCTCATTCAGACAAAGCCCACTTTAAAAATTAGAAATTCTCTTTATTCTTCATCTGGTCAGGCTTTCGTTACAGATAAAATCTAAAAAAAACTAATGAGCTAATCGAAGTACAAAACTTTATATTACTTACAGTTATACAAAAATCAATATTCTATATATTTATTTCTAGCGAAATTTTTAAAAAGTAAATAAAGTGATTAAAAAATAATTACACTACTGTTAATTTTCTGAATGCAAATTCGGGCAGAATTTTAAATAACACTGCTCTGCAAAAAAAAAAATGTGTCCTGATACCATTCCCGCTGATTATTATGTAAAATGACATCCTGAATCCAAATATGATCCTTATTTTGCCCAAACTAAAATTCAGTAGATAGAATAATAATAAAAAAAGGGCCTAATTTCATATTACCTAGAATGATTAAGAAATTAATGTAGCCGCTTTTTTACTCTGTTACTAAATACATAGTACTCATATAAAGCCAGACCTTGAAATAGAGTATATAAATATAAAATTCTCAAACGTTTAAACATATAATTTCATTTTTTTAACTCTCAGATAAAAAATAAATTATAAAAATAACAAATTAGTATTTTAAGTAAATATTGTATAAAAATGAAAACAATGCATTGAAATGACTTATTGATATAAATTATTAAAACACATTCCACTTATATTTAAATTTTTTTACTCCCTATATTAGAAATGTTAAATAAAAGATTTCCATGCAAAGTACACATTACATAATCAATTTAAATTATTTTTAAGATTGTTTCTTCAAATAAAGATGAACTTGGCAAAATTTTCAACATAAAAAATAAATAAAATATGATTAATGAAAATAAAATTTTGTAGGTAATTGTTTACAAAAGGTAATTATACAATCACATGTTCATAAAAACTTTCATTGAAAATAGTCTCTTTCCTTTGTTTTTAAACTTTAGGTTATAGAACATGAAATATATATACATATTTACATACCCCCTCTTTAAATCTACATGATAATGCAATAATAATAATCAGCAACAGATTTACTTAGGAAACTATACAATACACTATGTAGTTAGGTTTTTTTTTCTTTTAATTGATAAATAAAATGACATCTTCTACTTTTCAAATTATTAATTTAAGGGAAAATATATCGATTGCAAATTTAAGATCGATTGCTAAGTTTAAAGTACAATTTATTGCTTTGACAGAACAATCTCATAAATTATTTATGCATCAAGCATAAATAATTCATTCAATTGCTTATATTATGTCCAGATTCGTCTATTTTTAATTTAGTTTTGTTCCTAGTTTTGTCTAGTGAAAGGACAATTTATAAAAAGTAGGAAAAACAACGATCCTTCCTGCAAAATTTACTACAGCCAAATTACTTAATAATTCAAGTCATTTGTAAAAGCAATAAAAATATAAATACAAAATAATATATAAAATGAAAGACGTAAATATCTCTTTAATCGTTCGCACTAAAAACCATATTTACATATTTTAATCCCTGGCAATATTGTTTAAGAATTCTAATGAAAATTTAATAAGACATTTCAACATTACACTCAAAATACCCAAAACTTTCTTTTCTCATGCAGAAAACATTTTTTAAATGTAGTACATTTTTTTTATGATTGCATGACAAACGTAAACAAGACGTTTCAGATGTAGATTTAAAAGGCTTAGCAATCCTGTCAGTTTTGTTATGCAGTTTTTAAGCGAAATTTGATTGAAGGCTCTTCAGTAAGACTATTGGAAAAAATCGAAACATAATAATTTATATTTACCTTGCTTATTTATCAATATTCATTCAATTTAAATTTAATATTACGTAAATATTTACTCAACAACATTCATCTAGCTCGCTTACCTTAGGAGCAGAAAACATTGATGGATTCTTTAACTCCTGTTCTTTATTTCTCTTCAAGGCTTTCCTATATCCTGTGTCGCACCCATACACAAAACATATTCTAGAGCTGGACATATTGCGATCAAATAATTAATTTAATATTTAAAAAAATGTAACTTTCACGAAGATGCTAATACAAAAACGGCATAAGAACTCACATCAGCGCCACTATGCGGTGGTTTGCGCGTTAGGCCCATTTTTGCGGGAAATCGCCGTAGAGGAAATTCCTCCTTCTCTCTACCTTCATGAATAACAGCAATTCTTGTAGTGGCAGAGAATTAAAGGCTGGATTAGACCGACTGTGGCGCCATCTAGTAGAGGAAAGAGCGAAGGATAGAGGAAAACATCCCTTGGCTACAGTGCCTAGAATATACAGTGTGACAAGCGCTTATGATCGAATGCTTAAAATACTGCTAAAAAAATTAAGCTTCGCACATGGCGCTGAGATTGAATTTTTTTGCTCAAATCGAATAGCTGACTGGCTCTTTCCAGTTTCGTCTGCTCAATGAAGTGATCTAAGCACATAATTAACCAATAGGGAGTTTTTCAAGCAATAAACGCGATCGCACTGACTTCTGGAGCGAGGCTTAATTTTTAAGGCACTGATTTGTGGGTCACTTTCCACACTATGTATTCTAGACTCTGCAACTTGGTTCTAGCATTACCGACCACTGAAGAGAGTGCTGAGGACGGAGGGGATCCCCTCGGGAAAGCGGCTACATCAACTCCAAAAATATGAGGCATCAAAGCAAGTTTTAAACTTTAATTTAATTAAATATGCTTTAATTAAAAATTAAATTTTAAAAATTATTAATGAGATATAACGATTTTGATGAACATTCTGGGTTTGATGGTTTTTTGAATTAAAAGATCGATTAGACTTACAGTCAGCAGCAAATTTATTGAAGCGCTAGCAATAATTCCTATTTAAAAAACGAGCAATAATATTGTTTTGTTAATTAAATATTTGTCGAGTCATTATCTTAGTCTTATGCTGTTTATAAAAGAATAAGTTGGTGATAAACTATAAGTTGGCGATCCAACTATAAAGAAAATATATGAAAAATGGGGATTTGGGCTACAATAATTTTGCTGCCGACTGTATTCCCATCATCATTAAAATTGGGGCTCGCTGTTAACCTTATATAAAATATGATATAAAATATGGCAAAAATTGAGTTTACTCGGAATTTAATATAATGATTTTGATTAATGTTTGGGATTAAAAATTGTTTGGAATGAAAAATTAATTAGATTTATTCTCATTTTCAGGAAATCTTGCATTCGCTGTTATCTCTTTATTCGACGGTCGCAAAATGTGGCAGAATTTGGGTTTATTCGGAAACAAATATAAAGATTTTGATGAAAGTTTTGGGTTAAGAGTGTTTTGAAGTGAAAAATTGATTTGATTCATTCTCATATTAGGAAAATTCGCTTTTATTGATAACCCTTAATACACCTGTTGCAAATTATAGCAGAAATTGTGTTTACTGGGAAATAGATAAAATAAGTTTGAGGAAGGTTTGGAGTTAAAACTTTCATGTGGTGAAAATCGATTAGACATAGCCTCATCTCCATGAAAGTTAGCGTTCACTATTAACCCTGATTTCGCACGTGGCAAAATATGGCAGAGGTATGGTTTTCTTAGAAACTATTTAAATGATTTTGATAAACATTTAGATTTAGGGAATTTTTGAGTTTACAATTGAAATGTAAAAATAAAAATTTGACATACATTTTGCATATATCGGTAACCCGCACTTCCTCCAAGAAAAATGCCAGAAACCTCTTTTTTGTTTGTTTTTTTAAGTAATCGAATTATTTTGATAATTATTTAGAGTTAGTGTATTTTGGAGATGGCATTTTGTTCAGAAATATAATATAATAATTATATATAATATTATAATATATATATCATATAATATATATAATTATATATATTTTAATCTTTAATATAACTAGCATTCACTGGTAACCCACACACCAAACGGGAGAAATAAGGCATAAATTTTGTTTTCTTGAAAGTCGTTCGAACGATTTTCAAAAAAAAAAAAAAAAAAAAAAAAAAAAAAAAGAAGAATTTAGTTTTTTTTTTTTTTTTTCTTTTCTTTTCTTTTTTTTTTTAAATATATATATAAAAAACAGTCTCACTTATATTATTTTATTTTATTTTTATTCTTAAATAATTAGACGTCGCTCATTTTACCAGGGACATAGCAGAAATTTGGTCTTCTAAAAAACTGCTTGAACGATTTTGTTAAGAAATTTTAGTTAGAGATTTGATATGATGATTCAATATGACTTTTACTTATCTTCAGTAAAATGATCTTTCAGTGGTAACCCACGCTCTGCCCTGGGAAAACAAATAAAAATTTCACTTATGTGAAAACAAATCACTGTATCTTCACTAAGAATTATTTTTACAGTGAGACTGATCCAGGTACTGTATATGTAAACTAAAGCCTTTCATTTTAAATTAATTTCATTTAAATGTTATTTATATATTCTGTAGTTAGTAATATGAATTGAACTTTATCAGTCCTCGTTATACTCTGATTAGAAATTTGATAATCGATATGATGTGGAATCAACTTTAAACAAATATCAAATGTCAACTATGGCATATTTAATTAGCAGACGGATTCCCCATATATGGCTGAAATCCCCCGTTTTCCAGTTATTTGATTTCTTTAGTGTCTATTATTCGGTTCTATGAATGCATTGTATAAGTAGTATAATGCATAGTACGTGACATCTAAGAATGGGTTTACACCTTGGCTTAAAACTCAGATGTTATTGCCGAGAGAATTCAATTTGAAACGTACGGAATAATGAAAATTGAAATGATGGAAACAACTAGCATTGTTTAATGCTACGAACTAATGCATGTCTCGATAAATATGACGAGCGACTGAATATTATAAACGTTTACTTTTCTAGAATTTTATAAACTCTATAAATGTTTTAAAAATTATATTTTAAAAGTCTAATTAAGAAATCATTAAAAATAACTATAAGATAAACTAGTACATAAATACAAAACTAATAAAATAAAAATGTAAAAACGTGATTTGTTAAAATAATAAAAAAAAAAAAAAAAAGGGGGGGGGGGAGGGTATTAACTACGACCAATTGTAACTTATTCTTTTTTGAGGGAAGGCAACGCCAATTCCAGAAAATAATATATATATATATATATAAATATCTGTCTTTAAAAAAAATTAAATTTAGTGCGAATATATTCATATTACGACAAGCCCTTTTGTCTTGTCTTCGAAGAAAAATCTTTAATTGTTTCATCGAATAGTCAAAAAGCCTTTCATCGTAAAATACTTAAAACTTTTCTAATAGTTAACACATATCATCAAATAGTAGTCAAGTGCCAATAGTCAACGAAATTTGTTTTTGTAATGATTTTGCTCGTTAGAAAAGTACAACAGCGATGATTCATTTTTTAGTAAATAATACCACAATAAAGGTTTAACTGACCATTAGAGGTTTTTATGTATAAAAATCTTGTATAGGTCAATTTCCTTTTAAGCACTGAAAGACGTTTGTTTTACATAATTTTGTTTTTCAAGGCAAGGAGCCTGTTACCTGTGAACACTAATTTTCACAAAGATTGAAAAATATTAGAAGGATTTTTAGTCATCCAAGAACTTCTGATATGGCTGACTGATACAAGATGCCTGTTTTCTAATACTCTGATACGTGAAACTGAATTTAAACTAGAAAATTTAGAAATAAATAAAATCCTTTATGACTGTGAATTCCGTTTAGCTGTATTCCGCTAAAATCGGTCGTAATTAGTACATCCATTACAATAGGATTTCCGTATATTATATGTAGATAAAGTTCAAATGTATTAGAAAATATTTTATGTTATGTGAAACTGCAGTCACCATTTTTCTCCATTGATATGAGTCTTTTAAAAAAATGATGAAATTATGCAGAAAATCGCGTATATTTCCACCTTCATCAATAAAAAATGACTGAATTGACTGAAGGGAATATTCTTCTTAATAATATATAAAATTTTTCTTATAAATCGATATATTTAATAAATGTTTATTTTTAACAATTAAAAACGTGCATTGACATCAATAGTTACACTGCGCTGAAAAAAAAAAAAAAAAAAAAAAAAAATTGACCCCCTGATACCATTTTTGCTGATTCTTGTGTAAAATGAACTCCTGAATCCGAATATGCTCCCACTTAACCCAGTCACCCACCATTTTCTAGGGACACCACTGCCTCCCTCAATTTTTATCACTATTTGGTAATTTTATGACCATGAATTTTATTTGGAAATGAAAAAGAATTAATTTAACACCTAAAAAAAATATATATATAATATTTAATAAATGACAATAATAGTAAATAATAATAAAAAAATTATATGAAATGTAATACGTAATTTCAGTGGCAAATCCCCCTAAATTTTCCCTTTGCCGCAAATGCTCATGTTTTAGAATTTTCCAACTCTGTAGCCCCTCAGAAGATATTTAAGAATTAAAATAATCCTTCCCTTTCCCCATAAAAATCAAATTTATAGCCATAAAATCACCAAAAAGTGATAAAAATAGGAGGCCGTTCCTAAAAAACGGTGGGTGATAGGGCAAAATGAGCGTCATATTTGGAATCAGGTGATTATTTTACATATGGATTTGCAAAAATGGTTGTTAGGGACAATTTTCATGCCGAGTAGTGTTATTATTACCATTCATATTTAATTTTTAGAAACATGTCTGTGTCTGTGTGACAAAAAGTTTTCTTCCAACTTTGACAGGAGAACTAATGCACAGAATTTCATTGCGCAGTGTATATTTGGTATCATATTTGGTTGTACAGTGACATAAATTAGTAGCTATCAAATTTTGGTGTATATCGCCCTACAGATTGAGCTGACTTCGCGTTTTATCATAATTTTTAATATGTCAGCACTAGAGAAAATTTGATATAGATATTCATACTGAGTAATATTTTTAAACAATCATCGAGGACAAAATATTTATTATAGTAACAGACAAGGAATATAAATTTTTTTATATGTAGAAGCATAGCTTTCTTCCCAAGGGTTAAAACTTTCAATATGAGTATTTTACAAAAGAACTCGAACCTTTAAAAACGAATGATTGACTCATGCATCTGTCATAATTTGGAACGAAGTCATCGATATACTTATTTATTTGTTCATTTTTAAGAGAAAATACGCCTTGAAAAAAATGATTTTCTTATGATGTCGTCTACGGATTACAAAAGTGACTTTTATTCGACATTCAGGATTATAACTTTTTGAGCTGAAATTCGTTTGCACTCACCATGGAAAATAGTTTTTATAAGTAATAATTTTAATAAATAATTTGTAACACGCGAATTTCAATAGATGTTTGTGTTTGGATTAGAGCTTACAGCCATTTTTTGAACGCTAACCCTCAATAGACAAGGATCTATTAAATTTGTAAAAGAAAATCCTGGAGAAAGTTTTGTGAAAGTCGCATATACTAGATTTTTTATTCTTCACTTTAAATGAAATTTTACTTAACCGATTTATACCAAGTACTATTTGGGCTTTTGAAAGGGAGTTATATAAAATTTACCTTTTTTTTTCTTCAAATAAATGGAATTTTTTAATCTGTCACAGTTGAAAACAAAAGCATTTTCTATATTAATATATCGTTGAGTAACATTTAAACCTCCCCCCCCCCCAAAAAAAAAAGTATTATGTCATTTAATCTAATAAATAAATAAATAAATAAAAGTTCTTATAAAATGTATTGTCGAAGTATGTTGAAGCATAATGAATAAACCAGAGATTAGACTAAAAACTTTTAAAGTGTATTCAGATACATTTTGCTACCATGCTTTTAGACATTATTAGGACTGAGAACTATTAGCCTCAATCTACGGATTTTTACGATACCAGTTTTACGATAGTTGGACATTTATCGAAATCGAAACTTTATCGAAAATATAATTGAATAATTTGAAAGCGATGTTATAATTTGAAAAAAGAAAAAAATAAATAAAAGAAAAAAAAAACTAATAGTCCTCCGTACTAAACTAAATTCTGCTTTTGCCAGAATTTCATCAAAATCTCTGTCTCTCTCTCTCTCTCTCTCTCTCTCTCTTTTAAGAAAAAGAAAAGAAAATTAATAATAATCTGTTTCGAAATGGACAGTATCGATTTTTTTTTATAATAATTTTGAATTAGGAAATAAAAAGCGCGCATGCAAAATGAAATAAAAAATAAAATAAGATTTATAAATAGACAATATTTAAGCTCGTGGACTCAGTTCAATGATATAATATGAAAAAATGATGACATTAGTCTAATTAGATTTTCATTTTCTTTTTTTTTTTTTTAATAACCTATTCGCCTAAAGTTAAAATTTCAAAAATTAGTTTTTGACAGTACATAGTTAAAAATAAAATCCTACATTTTACCATAACCAATTACAAAAATTTGGTTCGCTATACTTCACTTCACATTTAAGTAGTAAGCAACACTAAAACTTAGAAAAGCTTACCATAAAAATATATGAGTTGTAACTAAATTTGCCTAATCAATCAGTATCATTTTTATTCTATTTTATCTACGTTCAGCCAGTTACAGATAGAATTAAATTTGTCGATTCACTGTTTTAAAATTGTACACAGTAATATTACTTACATACTCCGGCCACTGAAGAGAAATATGCAAATATTTACAAACACAGATACAGCAACACCAAATTACAGAATCTATATATTAATAGGCAAACATGAAATTTTTAGAACACTTTTAACATATTAATTATGGGAGTAGAGGATTGAAAAAGGTATCATTTGAAAGGTACGATTAGACAGATTTGCAAAATACAAAAATTATTTTCTTACGATATCAAAGAGATATTTAAAAATACTTTTATTTTTTATGCATGTTTTCACTTTATAATCCGTATTCTTTTGTATTAAAATATTCCTAATGTAGAAAATTGTTAAATCTAGCAATTTCTTAAAACTCAAATTAGAATCATAGACACAATAATTCGTATAGATGCAGCAATACTATACTCTCGACTACAGATTTTTCATTGTAAGAGACAGCAGCCATTCCAGTGGTAGAAATTTGAGTGAAAGAGTGGTAAATATAAAGTTTATACTATTGAACATATACGGAAAAAAAAAAGACTTTATTTATGAAAGCTCTACTTTTTATTTTTTTAAAAATTTATTTAAGACATAATTTCTTTTTTTATTTTTATTTTTTATTTTTTTAAACGTCAGCTCTAATTTGAAGACGTTTTTTAAACTAAAACATAATGCATCTTAATTAACTGAAATTGACTACTTATTTTTTTAAAAATTGATTTATTACTGCATCTTCTACATACATAAGAAGAAAGTATAAGATATGGAAAAAATTTTGATTTCCGATTTTCGGTGAATTTACACGTTTTGAGATTTCCTTGCATTTCAATTAACTGAAATTGACTGCTTATTTTTAAAAGAGTGGATTTATTACTAGCTTCTGCACGTATAATAAGAAAGTATAAGATACAGGAAAAATTTCGATTTCCGGTTTTCGATGAATTTACACATTTTGAGACTTTCTTGCATTTTAATTAACTGAAATTAACTACTTATTTTTTAAAAGGGAATTTATTATTCAATCTTTTGCATATATAAGAAGAAAGTATAAGATTCAGAAAAATTTTAGATTTTCGGTTTTCGATGAAGTTATACATTTTGAGATTTCCTGAACTCAATTCGACCACTTTTAGAAAATATCTCATCTGTCTTTTTGATTTCGAACACTGTACTTTATGAACCAATGGACTTAATTTAACCGAACTTGATATTTGGTTGGATCTTGGCTTGGAATTGGTTCCGATTAGCTTTTGGGCTATATCCTCCAACAGAAGGCGCTTCCCTGTTGCGATTTCCTCTCATTTCTGGAAAGGCTCAACATCTACAGTGTACCTGGCTTAGAGAAATATATTAAGTAAACATTGCTGATTCAGTTTGAGTGCATATCGACAAACAATTGGCGCAGCTGAGTTGCAATTTAATTTCGTTTACAAGGCAGTTATTTTGGTTTGCTTTGCAAAAAATGTAGTTGAGTTTCGACCACTAGGCGCAACTAGTATATATAAATCTATTTGTAATAGTATATATATAATAATTAAAAAGTTATCCTATAATGAATAAATATATTGTTTTTTGGTCATCTTCTTCTAGATAAATAAAAAGAAGTATTCGTTTGGAGCTGAGGCCATTGATCGTTGAGCTACAAAACTTGACATAAGGATAGCTTGGATCATATAAGTGTACACCTAATCGAAATATTTTCGATTTTCGAATATTAAAATTTTAATTTTTTTTTTCATTTCAATCTCTTGCGTTCGTTCGCAATGATTACTATATATATATATATTTCATTATTTCGAATTAGATCACGTGATTAAACTTAGTTTACGATATATCGTAATTTTCAGAAAGAAGTACTGCTTCGAATTATTTGAAAACGGTACGTTTCGAATGAGAAAAAATTTCTCAGCCTGTTGACCTCCCAGGATAACCTCAGCGGAGTGATCGTTAGATGTTTTGTAAATGAAATGAAAAGTGATACGTTATTAGTTCCCCATCATACCTTAGGTATGGGGAACTTAGGTAATCGTGAAAACTTTCGACCTCGGTTTTTTGACTTTTTTATACGTTTTCAGGTGTGAGGAATCCGAAAATGACAAAATTTGTATGGTGTCTGTCTGTTAGTGTGTTAGTCTGTTAGTTTGTTAGTCTGTTTACACGATATCTCACAAACAAATGATCGCAGAGAGGTCAGATCAGTTTTAATATATTACTTTCGATACTGGAAAGAACCCTATTCCTTTGCAACATTCGAATTAAAATCTTCGTAAGTTATTAGAAATTTATGACTTTCTTAACATGGGAGAATAGGACAAAAATTCACTTAAATGTGCATTAAATGGAAACTTTTCACTGTAAAAATGTCAGACCAGTTTTAAAATATCAGTTTTGATGCCGGAAGGAAAATCAGTAACTCTAAATATGCTACTTTGAAAATTTCGCAAGTTATTGGAAATTTACGAATTTCTTAACATGGCAGTATAGGGCAAAATTTCACATAAACGTCAATTTTGAGAGATATTTTCATCGTAAAGATGTCAGACTACTTTTGAAATATTATTTAGGACGCTGGTATGAATATTAGTGACTTTTAATTTTTCAATATAAAAATTTCGTAAGTTATTGGAAATTTACGAATTTCTTAACATAGCAGAATAGAGCAAAATTTCACATAAACGTCAATCTTGAGGGATATTTTCATCGTAAAGATGTCAAACCCTTTCGAAATATTATTTAGGATACTGGCATGAATATCATGCACTATGATTTTTCCAATTTAAAATATTCGTAAGTTATTTGGAATTTACGATTTACTTAACATGTCAGAATAATTCAAAATTGAGCATAAACTTCCATTTTGAGGATCATAAATACATTAGACAACTTCAAAATTACATTTATGATATTTGTTTGAACATGATTGAATACAAATATTCTAATAGGAAAATTTCGTAAATTATTCGTAATTTATGATTTTATGAACATAGCGAAATTGTAAATTTTTCATATAAATATGAATTTTGAGGATTATTGCATTGGAAATAGTAGCATGAAAACTAAACAACGGATTTGACCCTGATAAAATAAATTAATAGATTAGAATAAGATAAATATATCGAAGTGAACGGTGGATAGCCTATTAGGCGGGGGTTTCATTCTGTCACAGTATCAAGCTTTGGTCAAATTCATTTCTGTTAACATGATTATAATATGATTCGCACAAGAAATTTGTGAGAACATAAATATGATGGGGAACTGAGCAGAGTCCACCTATGCCAACTAGTTTCAATTGTTGTCTTTGGGTCATTCCATGTCAAATCAACGAAAAAAAAGTAGCATTTTTATCCTGACCCCTCAGATTTCTATGAATTTTGGCTCATTCATTTGTTCTATGGAGAACTGAATTTATACCAATTATCAAGTCCTTATCTCTGTTAGTTTTTTATATACAGGGCTGCAAAAATAGGTAAAAAGAGCAAATTTTTAAAATTATTGTATCACAAATATACTCATATTTTGTTAACTAATTGACTTAGAGGCATAAATTTGGTATCTCTAGAAAACTTTTAATACCGACTTTTACATGATATATCCCATGCTCATACTTTTTAAATTTTTCATTTCAATGTCAAACATTTTGACCTTTGACCTTCAATATTCCAAAAAGTGTATTTTTTATTTTCTTTTAAAAATTATATGTTGTTTCCACATTTATTGCCAATAATTTCTGTGATTTGCAGCTTGGGATTGCCGTGGAAATCTGGTGTCACCTCTATCAGTATTTTCATTTTAACTTAATGTAAGTTTTACCCATATTATCTTCTGTAATTAACTTAGAAATATAAGATTGGTATTACAAGAAAGCTTATACAGGCTTTTAAATGATTTATCACATGCATACAATTTTAAAAATTTCATTTTAAGGTAAAACTGTTTGACCTCCAATATCTCAAAAAGTACACATTTAATTTTCTTTTAAAAATTATATGTTATTTTTACTTTTATTCTTTAGAATTATTGTAAATTTCAACATAGGGCGGCCAATGCAAACTGAGTTATAAATTAAATGCAACTCTACCAGTATTTCCATACTAACATAACGTACGTTTTACAAAACAATAGCCATCTCATGTTGAAACTTGGAATAGTTATAGATAGTAAACGAAAGAATAACATATAATTTTTAAATGAAAATGAAATGTGTAGTACTTTTTGAGATATTGAAGGCCAAAGGACAAAATGTTTGACCTTGAAATGAAAATTTTTAAAAATATATACATGTGATCTTTTAATTAAAAGCCTGTATTATAAGCTTTCTGATGACACCAATCTTATATCTCTAAGTTAATTAGGGGGAAAAAAAATAGAAAAAACTTACGTTATGGTACTATGAAAGTACTGATATAAGGTTGCATTTTAATTTACAATTCAACATCCCATGTTAATCCGAAGTTACAAATCACAGTAATTATAGACAACGAATCTAGGAACAACATATAATTTTTAAAAGAAAATAAAAGATATACTTTTTGAAATATTGATGGTCATAGGTCAAAATGTTTGACTTTAAAATTAAAAAAAAAAAAAAAAAAAAAAAAAAACATGTTCATGTGATATATCATTTGAAAGCCTGCATTATAAACTTTCTAATAATACCAAATTTATGCCTCTAAGTCAATTAGGTAACAAAATATCATTTGCAATACAAGAATTTTGAAAATTTGCACTTTTTACCCATATTTGCAGCTCTGTATATAAAAAACTACAAGAGATAAGGACTTATCAATTGATATATATATCTATAGAACAAATAAATGAGCCCAATTTCATAGAAATCTGATGGGGTGAGGTTTTTTGCTTTCTTCATTTGACATGGAATGAATGCCCCCTTTTTGAAATAATTGCTTATATGGAGACATAAAAATTCCTTTGAAGGGAAATGTTTATCATTTTTTATTTATTGTTTCTATCGAAATCAAATGATAATAGTAGAAGAGATTAAGTTCATTAAATTTAAAATTTAATTAAAATTCATAACATTTAATTTTACATATAACTTTTGTAGCATAATTAATAAGTAATATTAATATAATTATCAATATATTTTACTTATAATTATTTTATAACAGAGGGAGAATAGAAGAGCTAGGTTCCACTAACATATGGTGCCAACACTAAAGCATTCAGTAGATGCTGAGATATAGTAATCTACGAAATTATAGTTATTGAATAACAACGTCACCTGCCGTCCCATAAATACCCAAATTGAAGTGCCCACTTAAGGTATCGCCGCAAGCAGTGGGAACCAGGATCCGACATAGGGCGAGCAGAGAAGACTTTGCTAAAGCGGCTGAGACACGAAGCAAGTTTTGCGAGATTTCAATGGATTTTTAAAAAAGTTTTTATTTATAAAGTGATGTAAAAAATAGTGATTGAATTTTTTTGAAAATTCATTTAAATATAGTGACAAGCGAAGCAGGCAAAGCCTGCTTCTTGTTTAATGTTTTATTATATAATCTTTTGCTAATTATTTAACAATAAATTAGTATAAAAAATAATAATGCTACTTTTGCACACTAAGATAAATTTTGATAACCAATAGAATCTTATTTAAAACAAAAAGCTATTTTCTGAGCTTAAAGTTGTAATAGTTATTTTTGCATACATAACTACATATATATATATATATATATATATATATATATATATATATATATTGTTTTCTTATTTTGTTAGTTACATTTTCTCCTCTTAGTTCCATATCCAAATGATTAATCTTAAGTTAAAGTTCGTAGGCAAATTAGATTGTTCTTGAATCAGTTACTCCCTCCTTTAACAGCAATTACGGTAAAAGTTCCAGAAAATGAATCTTTTCCGGTACGTTTTTAGTTAGTTGCCTAAGGTACTTACTTTACGTCTGATTGCTTTCTTAAGTTATCAATAAATTAGACCTAAGGATATGAATTTGCTTGTTTTCTAAAAAGAAACACGGAATAATAATCTACAAATGAAATCTTTCATATTTTATGAGTTACTTGCCCGAAGGAATTATTTTGAATTCTTATTGTTTTCTTAGGTTATCAGTAAATTAAGACCATGAAAAAGAAACTATATATTTTTTTCAAAAACAAATTGTAAAATTATTTTATAACGAAATGTGCTTCTGAATATTAGAATAAAATTTAATCATCCTATTTTCTTGCGTTTGCTCCTTAAATAACTAAGAAAAAAAATATTAAAATTTCAAAAAATTTTAAAATGTTATGATGATTTTTCAAAATGATTAACATACAAACAATTTTTTATCAAAATATTTATTTTACTTTTTCATTGCTTGAATAAGTAAATTTCTCTATTGTATTTATTATAATTTAATGTCTTTTATAAACGTTTTTACAGAAAAACGCAAGGCAATTGTCACTTATTCGAAGAGTAATCTATGTGTCTCAATTCTAATGAAACGACTTATTTTTTTAAATACTTTATTATTTAAAAATGAAATGTAATGCAGTTTTTATCAGATAAGTTACAAATAATGTTGCAAATGAAAGTAAAAAATGTCTCGCATATAAATTTAATACATTAATTGTACAAATTTATAAACAAAGGTAGGGGAGAGTGGGGTACAATGGACCAATTTTGGAAATTTAAGGTGTTTACTCTCAAAGTAATAATTACTCGCTATTGAAAATATGTGTGCATATTACCTATATATTGGGTCTTATGTGGCACTCAACTAAAAACAATTATTATAATTACATTTTTAATATAAATTTTTTAACAACAACTGACAAAATGGACCGTTGTACCCCGACCATGGGGTACTATGGTCTAGGGTGCCTATGGTCCATGGTATGGGATTCTATGGACCACAGGTCAAATTTTTTTTAATATACTACTGGCCATTATAATTGCTACACCAAGAAGGAATAATAATAACGGAATGAAATTTGTTGGACACATACATTATAGTAAGAAGAACAATTGATTAAAATTTAAGGAAATTTCGAGTTATATATACTGAGAAAACAGTACATAAAGCAGCGACCTCTGTGAGCACTAATAGCACTTATTTGCCTAGGCAAATCGAACAGCATTTGGATGACATATACGGATAGAGTACTTCATGATGTTTTAACACGATGCTACAATTCATCGATCGAAGTTACTGGTGAGTGGTGGGGGGCCAGTCGCTTTTCAACGATTAAACAGTCATTTTCATTGGTGCGAGATCAGGAGAACGCGCTTGCCAGAGCAACAGTCGATAACATTCTGTATCAAAGAAGGTCCGAACAATACAAACAACTTGCGGCCGTGCATTATCTTGCTTAATTTTTGCGCCACGGAGGCCTCGAATACAGGGTAGAGGGGCTGGCCTTAATCCATCAGAAATTTAATGGCCGCTGTTCAGATTGCCAGGAATACGAACAAGAAGTAATCGAGACGTGTATCCAATGGGAACCCATAACATCATTGGGAATGATGGACAGTATAATGATGTCGAATCCCAGCTGGCAATGTGCATTATTCATAATGCCGTTAAATACGGATAAGGCAATCTTGATGCTGTAAACAGGATTGTAATTTGTCTGAAAGGTGATTTCACACCATTCCAGCGTTCAGGTTCATCGTTGATCACACATTAATGGAGCCCATATGAATGATGCAGTTTTGAGGTTAATCAGAATTTTGGTAGCCGCATACTGGGTCACCACCTGGATTGATAGTATGTGGTACCATTGTATACACGCCCGATCACCTCTTGTTTTCATTCTGGCCTCTCTAAATACCAACCATTACATTTCTGACGAGTTAAGGACCATCGCTCTGCCCTATATTCAAGGCCTCTGAAGCGCAACATTTAAGCAAAATAATGTACGACCGCAAGTTGTTTGTATTGTTCGGACCTTCTTTGATACAGAATGTTATCGACTGTTGCTCTGGCAAGCGCGTTCTCCTGATCTCGCACCAATGAAAATGACTGTTTAATCGTTGAAAAGCGACTGTCCACCCACCACTCACCAGTAACTTCGATCGATGAATTGTGGCATCGTGTTAAAACATCATGAAGTGCTCTATCCGTACACGTCATCCAATCGCTGTTCGATTCAATGCCTAGGCAAATAAGTGCTATTATTGCTCACAGAGGTCGCTGCTTTATGTACTGTTTCCTTAGTACATATAACTCAAAATTTCCTGAATTTTTAATCAATTGTTCTTCCTACTACAATGTATGTGTCCAACAAATTTCATTCCGTTAATATTCCTTATTGGTGTAGCAATTTTAATGGCCAGTAGTGTAGTATAAAATGTAGGATATATTATATTTGTTTATTTATGTCTTCGATTCATACAAATAATGTAAATTAATGAACATTAAAACTAGAAAATGATACGCTAAACAATTTTTGTGTCACTGAAAATCTGCTGTTTTCTTGTGAAATTGTAGTGTCTGGAAAACTCATCATTACAATAGCTTGAAAATTTATAAGCGATATAGCAGCACACTCAGGAAAGAATGTAGAGATCTTAATTAAGTTTTCGTTGCACGAATCTCACAAAAACATATTATTTTTATAGAAATTCTTTTTATAGAACAGACTCTTTTTATAGAAATCTTTTATTTCTGTGATTAAACCAAAAAAATGCAAAACCGTCTTTTTCGTCAAATTTATTCGTATTATTATTAGTTCTCCATCATACTATAGGTATGGGGAACCTAGGTAATCGTGAAAATTTTCGACCGCGGTTTTTTACACGTTTTCAGGTGTGAGGAATCCGAAAAGAACAAAATATGTATGGTGTCCGTCTGTAGGGTGTCTGTTAGTTTGTTAGTGTGTTAGTCCGTTAGTTTGTTAGTCTGTTTACACGATATTTCATAAACAAATGATCGCAGAGAAGTCAGACCAGTTTTAAAATATTACTTTTGATACTGGAAAGAATCCTATTCATTTACAACATTCGAATTAAAAAACTTCGTAAGTTATTAGAAATTTACGATTTTCTTAACATGGGAGAATAGGACAAAATTTCACTTAAATGTGCATTAAATGGAAACTGTTTGCTGTAAAAATGTCAGACCAGTTTTAAAATATCAGTTTTGATGCCGGAATGAACATAAATAACTATAAATATGCTACTTTGAAAATTTCGCAAGTTATTGGAAATTTACGAATTTCTTAACATGGCAGTATAAGGCAAAATTTCACATAAACGTCAATTTTGAGAGATATTTTCATCGTAAAGATGTCAGACTACTTTTGAAATATTACTTAGGATACTGGCATGAATATTACTGACTATGAATTTTCCAATATAAAAATTTCGTAAATTATTAGAAATTTACGAATTTCTTAACATGGCAGAATAGGGTAAAATTTCACACAAGCGTCAATCTTGAGGGACATTTTCATCGTAAAGGTGTCAGACCACTTTTGAAATATTATTTAGGATACTGACATGAATACAATAGATTATGAATTTTCTAATTTAAGAAATTCGTAAGTTATTTCGAATTTACGATCCTCTTAAAATGTCAGAAGAATAGAAAATTGAGCATAAACGGCCATTTTTAGGATCATAAATACATTGGACAACTTCAAAATAACATTTATGATACTTGTGTGAACCTGACTGATTACAAATATTCTAATATGAAAATTTCGTAAGCTATTCGTTATTTAAGATTTTATCAACATAACAAAATTGAAAAATTTCCATATTAATATGCATTTTGAGGATTGTTGCATTGGAAATAGTAGCATGAAAACTAAACTACGAAATTTACCCTAATAAAATAAATTAATAGATTAGAACAATATAAATATATCGAAGTGAACGGTGGATAGCCTATTTATTCTGTCACTGGATTTTATTCTGTCACTGTGTCAAGTGTTTTTTTCAAATTCATTTCTCTTAACATGATAACTATATTAAGAGAATGTCCCGTTCTAGAAATTTATGAATATATATATATGATGGGGAACTGAGCAGAGTCCACCTATGCCAACTAGTTTTTTAATTGCATTATTTAATTTAGTTTGTTATAGCTGTATAATACGTATTTGTAAAAAATATAAGAATACAAAAGTAATTGAATGGTTTTAAAAATAAATAAGAAGAAACCCCAAAGTAAATTGCTTTCTTATTCATCTTTGAAGACATATTAGATCTAATTAAGGTTAACTCTGAAATTTTTATATATAATTTATAGCTAACACTTCAAAAATTCAGATTTCGTAAATTTGTTTATTATGACAGAGAACTGAGGTAAATGGACCATGGTCCATTCTACCCTGTTTCTTAGTGGTCCGATGTAGTCAGGGGAGATGAAGCCTCTTTCGGGTTTTAGTGAGCGGAGCGAGCAGGGGCAGAGACTCCTACTATATATATATAGTATCTAATAAAAATTTATTCACATGTGTTATGTTTTTAAGAATTTCAAATTTGTTGTAATGGAACACACACACACACAAAAAAAAAAAAAAAAATTTTGATTGAATAAAAACTGAAACTGCTTACTTCTAATCGTGAGCTAAACCATATAAGTTTCACATTTTTCACATTTTATCTTTCTTTTCAAACTGTAATGATCATCAAATTAATAAAGTTTAATATGGTTTTTTATAGGCAAGCTAATCGGTTAGTATTATATTTCTTAAATAGTAATATGTTTTTATAATATATTCAGAAAATAAATTCATTAATTTTAATAGTTTTTATTTATGTGCTTTTTTAACATACTCTCTTTCCTTTATTCGTTTCTTTATTTTTCTTAAATATACATATGATGGAGTTTAAAGCATTTTTAAAAATATGAAATTTCATTAATTCAAATATTGACTTTAATGTGAAAATAATCCAAATTTCGTATTCTCAGCGGATTTTTTTTCTACAATGATTTAAATTTGACATTTAATTATAAAAATATTTTGTCATCTTTGCTGTCATTGACACCTTTTGATTTTTTATAGCATGAAAAGTAAAAGCCAATTAGAAAAGGGAGAAATAGTTTTAATGGGAATAATAATTATTCAAGACTGGTTTGTTCCCAAGCAAACATTTTTCAGTCATAAAAATATAAATTACTTTTTTATCTTTTTACTTTAATTTCATTTATATGTGACACATAATATTCTTAATTATTTATTTATTCTTTTAAGTGATGAAAGATTTAGCTATTTTCCTTTTTAATTTTTAATTTTCAATTTATTTAGATAATTTAATTTTAATTTTTCTTTTTGCCTTACATATTCTTTCAGATTTTATATTAAGTCTACAGAGAATTAAACAGGAAGAAGATATTTGTAAATAACTGGTAAATATACACTCATTGATAAAATAAAATAAAATAAAATAAAATAAACATCCACCAACGATATGTCAATAAATAAATAAATAAGTAAATATATATATATATATATATATATATATATATATATGGACACACAATAGATTACAAATCAGCATATATCAGCATACGCTGATCAGTGCCTGACTCTGTCATGCTTTGGGCTTAAGAGATTTCCTTGGTGTTAGGTGTTAGGTATTAAGGCCGATTGACAACACTGGGGTCTTAGGCCTGAGGGGGAGTGCCTTCCGTGGAGGTCTTTCTAAGGGGTCCTAGCCCGTATTTACGCAAGTTTCGGAGGAAACCACGGAAAACTCCGAACGGCTAGGCCGACGAGCGCGACCGGGGATCGAACCCGGCACCTCACATCTACCAGCTTTGAGCGCAGAACCGCTCAGCCGCTGGTGGGCCCGAGATTTCCTTGGACTCTGTCTCCTAATTTTCATACTTTAGTTAATTTTAAAAAATCTAATTGTTCGATCGATAGGGTGTTTAATCCGATGGATTCAGAAAAATTTACCCTTTCATTTGGTACTTTATTTGTAACAAATTTTTCATTGGATTTTTTTAAAATTAATTAAAATATGAAAATAACAGCTTTAAAATAGACATTTAAATTTTTAATTGTTGCATTTTTTTTCCAGCATAAAATGAAACATGGTTTTGCGTGAAAAAAAAAAAAAAAAAAAAAAAAAAATATATATATATATATATATATTTGAAGAAAAATCACTTCAACTTTTCCACTTCCAGAGATAAAACCACTACAACTTTGCCACTTCAATATTTGTAGCTGGAGAGTGGCAACAAGTGGACTGGCGGAAAAAAGTTCTATCGACTATCGAACAGTCAGTCACCGTTCGTCGTTGGTTGATGAAGTAGTGCGTTAGACGGACTCAAGTTAAATATGACAGAACAAAAGTGTTCTGTATTTTCTTTTATGCTTAAGTAGCAAAGAAGGTGCTCTTTTACAATATATACTCATTTTGAAACCATGTAAATATTAGGTGTAAATAATCATCGTGTTAAAAGTATTCGTGTGTAAACGTCAGAGTGATTATTGGAGTCTCATAATGATTTTGGTTTCATTTTAATCTTGTAAATTAACTAGAAAGAATGATTTAATGTTGAAAAGATTATCTTTTCATTTTATATATTGAGTGAGTAATCAGTTTTACACTTGGGGGCTCGGTCCCGGATGTGATCAACTTCTGTTTTAGAGAAAAAAAATTACTTCTGTTTTGTGATATAAACGACGTGTTGAAAATAGTTGTGGTTTCATGTTTCATTGAAACAAGGTTTACACCTAAGGATCTGCTCACTGATGTTTGGTGAGTACAAGAACGTTTCTCTTTTTTTTTTTTTTTTTCGTTCTCATTTTTATTGAATAAAGAAATAACAGTTTTTAAATACAAGAATTTTTGAAAATGAAATGTTTTAGTTTGAAATGTTACAGTAGTTGAAAATTATTTTGATTTTAACTGTTATCTAGAATGAACAAAATAAATATAAGTTTTTCTTTTGAATGAAAACGGGAATTTTTGTAGATGGAATGTTTTGGTTTGAAAAACAAAATAAGTAAATGAAATGATATATAATATACCAATTTATATTGAAGAAATGCATATGATATGGCTATATGTATTGTTTATTATTGATAATGAGACATTATAATTGAAATATCAGAAAAATAATTCCATTGTAGTTTATTAAAAAAAAAAAAAAAAAATTCCTTTTCTAAATAAAGTTAGAAAAATTGACAGGTTGCAGATTTAATTAAAAAAATAAGTGGTGCGAAAGACTATGATGAAAATTTTGTTAAAGCTAGACTAGATGTAATTGTTGCGGAACGAAATGAAAAAATATACAAATTGAAAATGATAGGCAATATGAATTGAAAAAAATTAGAGTTAGAAAATAAAGTTATACTTAATGAAAGTAATTCGGAAAACAGTTCATAAGAAATTAATATGGTACCCAAGCAACAAAATTTACTTAAACCAATGTCACGATTTGACGGTACAGGCGACATCAGATCTATTTAACTTTATTCGAAAAACAAATCGCTAGAATGAACATTGGCAGGGATTGTTATGTGACTTACCTAATGAACCTTTTTCCTTTAGACATTGTTAGTATTATAAATAGGAAACCTGATACTTTAGCTAACGATTATGATCACATAAAAAAGATTCTTTTAAAAAGATTCAAACTCACACCCAAGCAGTTCCGTCGGAAATTTGTTACACATCGTAAGGAACATTTAGCATGTTGGCGTGATTTTCGCCTTTGAATTGAAAACATTTTTTGATGAATGGATAAGCAGACTGCAGGTTACTAGCTTTGATGATTTAAGAGAACTAATCATCACGGAACAAATTAAACAGAAATTACCTCAAGAAATTACCGAACATTTTTTGGACGACTTACCGAGGATAAAGAATATTGAAACTTTGGTAAACAAGTTAGACGATTACGAAGCAGCTTGGAAAAACGTAAAGAGAATATGAAACAAGTCCTTCCGGCTTATTCTGAAGGGTAGGTTGATTTCTTTTTCCTTATCAAGTAGCCGTAATTTTGTTTCAAAATGGTGGCTACAAATTATTAACGCATTAGTAGAAATATTGATGTAGGCTATCTACATATAGAGTTTTAAGCAAATCGGTTCATAAATACCTTTTTTATGTGACTTTAAAATGTTCAAGTGGCCGTCGCTTGGAAACAAGATGGTGGGCCAAGTTGACAAATGTATCAAATGCATTTGTGAGATAAGACTGCTGTACAAATATAGTTGGAATTAATTCAAAATATCAAAAGTCATCGTGTTGAAAAATTGAATGGCTGCCACTTGGATCAAAATGGCAGAGAAAGTTGCTCAGTGAACTAGTTAATCTAAGATATTGTTGCAAATTTGAATTTTTTTTTCCTTTTTTGTAGAAATTCTTTCAAAGAGGCTTAGTAAGTTGATTAAATATTACTTTTCTGCATTTCCAGTTTGTTTTAACGTTAAAATAGCCTAATTTTCCCTTAAAAACGCATTAAAAAGCTCCAATATGGCAGGTAATGGATTTGGCGCCAAATTTGGCGAAATTTCCACTTGGTGACTTTTTTGGCGACTTTTGGCGAGAAAATCCATAGTTAATAAACTTCATTGAGACACTTATATAATCTATGTATACATCAAAATACAAACAAATTCGGAATACGCTTTTTACAATTTGAATTTGAAATTTTCAAGTGGTTTCCATTTGAAAACAAAATGGTGGAGCAACTTGGTTAAGAAACTCATCCAAGATATCCATAACACAAGTTAAGGCGCCGTCCAAATTAGGTTCGATTTGGAGTTATATTTCGGAAGTTATCGTGATTTTAAATTTTCAAGTGGTAGCCTGATTTCAAGTGGCCCCACTTAAGATATCTGCCAACTTATTAAAAATGGCTGATAAATTTCATTAATAAAGTTCATTTAGACTCTTTTTACATAAAATTCAAGCAAATCTTGCTTTAAATACGCTTTTTACAATGTGGGTTAGAAATATTCAAGTGGCTGCCACTTGAAAACAAAGAGTCGGAGCAACTTGGTTAACGAACTCATCCAAGAAACTCATCCAAGATATTTATAAGATAAGTTAAGATACTTTTCAAATTTGGTTCCATTTGGAGTATTATTTCGGAAGTTATTATGGTTTTAAATTTTCAAGTGGTAGCCTGATTTCAAGTGGTCGCGCTTAACTTAAGATATCCGCCACTTTATTAAAAATGGGGGATATAGTTCATTAATAAAGTTCTTTGAAACACTTGTATAAACTATGTATGCATCAAAATTCAAACAAATTCGGAATACGCTATTTACAATTTGAATTTGAAAATTCCAAGTGGTCACCACTTGAAAACAAAATGGTGGAACAACTTGGTTAAGAAACTCATCTAAGATATTCCTAACACAAGTTAAGACGCTGTCCAAATTCTGTTCGATTTGGAGTATTATTTCGGAAGTTATGGTGATTTAAAATTTTCAAGTGGTAGCCTGATTTCAAGTGGCCCCACTTAACTTAAGATATCCGCCATTTTATTTAAAATAGAAGATAAATTTCATTAATAAAGTTCATTTAGAAACTTATGTAGTCTATGTATGCATCAAAATTCAAACAAATTCGGAATACGCTTTTTACAATTTGAATTTGAAAATTTCAAGTGGTCTCCACTTGAAAACAAAATGGTGGAGCAACTTGGTTAAGAAACTCATCCAAGATATTCATAACACAAGTTAAGACGCTGTCCAAATTTGGTTCGATTTGGAGTATTATTTCGGAAGTTATCGTGATTTTAAATTTTCAAGTGGTAGCCTGATTTCAAGTGGCCCCACTTAACTCAAGATATCCGCAACTTTATTAAAAATGGCAGATAAATTTCGTTAATAAAGTTCATTTAGACTCTTATGTAGTCTAGATTTACATAAAAATTCAAGCAAATCTTGCTTTAAATACGCTTTTTACAATTTGGGTTAGAAATATTCAAGTGGCTGCCACTTGAAAACAAAAAGTCGGAGCAACTGGGTTAAAGTACTCATCCAAGATATTTATATAAGACTAGCTGACCCGTCCGGCTTCGCACTGATGAACAAATTTTAGTTAAAGATGGATTGATATGTAAAAAATCAAGAAATATATCAGTTTATATGTTATAGTCAGGCAATATTATTAACTGGAAGTCAAAATATAATTTTACAATTATTTTTTTTAATTAGTTGTTAAATGTTGGCAATTTTTACTTAATGCTATTTATTTATTTATTTCATAAAAAGAAACATTTCTTTACTCATGAATAAAAAATATTGAAAAATAAACCTATGACATGAAAATGTTTTTGATAAAATTGACGTCATAATAGCTTTAATTATTATTTATTTTTTCATTTCGCAAATATATTTAATTTTTTCCATAATTGATTATTATTTTAATAATGTATATTAAAGGAGAAATCAATAATATGAAACAATATTCGTACAATATATACTATTACAGAATCTGGTGTGAAACAACCACACGACTTCCATTACCCACTATTACACGTAATATATACAATTTTTTGGAGATATTACTTGCATTTTTTGAGATTTTCGAGTAAGAGAAACTTGATACACGTATAAAGACACATACAACAGAGTTTGCATAGCGAGTTAAAAAATAAGGGGAAAAAAATAGATAGTTATTTTTTTAAACACGAATTTCCGAGATCTAAAACTGAACTACCTAATCAGGATGACCGTTAATATTCCTGTAATAAGCACGTAATACTTGAGAAAGGTTATCTAAATTGGATTAAAGAAAAAATTTTCAAGAATACGTTAGAGCCGTTTTTGAGATACCAACTTTTACCAAAACTTAACATACTCAATTATTGACCTAGAAACAATAATTACATACAAAAGGATATTTAATAGGAAGTTAACATGGCGAGTTTGAAAAAAAATCCGTTCAGGCGTTTTTAAAGGAACGCACTTGCGAAGTCTGAAATTGAGCTGTTTATAGAGGACGCCTATCAATTTTCCTGAACTAAGCAACTTTTCAATCGAAAGGGAATCTAATATATTATTTATATAGAAACTTTGAAGAAAATCATTAGAGGTGTTTTTGAATATGGGCTTAGGGTCCCATTTCTGGTTTTCGATGACCCAATTCCGGTTTTTCAATTTTCACGAAAATTTGGAAAATTTATCTGTACACCAGACCTGAATCACTTGTGAAGTTAAGTAGTTCTATTTTTATTAGTTTTGGAGATATGACAGCCAGAAGATTACACACACACGTGCACATATACACACACACTGACCAATTGCCAAAACCTATACAATACTTCCACTACCTACGGTAGTAGGGTAATCGAAGTAAACACATACATCTCGTATTTACTACGATAATATACAGATTTTCGTATTACGTTTTCGATCGCCAAATACAAAAATCGCCAATGACGATAGATATCAAATCTATGCTTTGTTTTCAATTAAAATATTGAAAATTTAATTAAAAATTTATTTTACCAAAATTTATTATAGCTTCTAGCACTTAGAGAGAGAGTGTAACTTTTGATTATTGAAAGAAAAAAAAAAAAACAATCGGCTTTTTAGTTCTAGCGATCGTTCTCTACATATGCATATAAATCTTTCTTTTTTTTTTTTATATTAGTATAGCTATAGAGCATAGGTATATTAAATAGGTTTCCAGTCAACATAATGTAACTCAAATAATTAAATGCTATTTACATTTCAGTAATGGCTGTATGCGCTATGTATATTGAGCTACTTGCCATAACTGTTAGTTGCTAAAAATAGTCGCCAAATAAATTTAAACATCTCAATACGCAAGCGAAGTATGACATCACTGACCGCCCGTGGATGCAAGAAAAAGATTTTCCATGTTAATCGCTCATTGGATTTTTTTTTTTTTTTTTTTTTTATTAAAATTCTAGAAGAATTATTTCCCGATTTTAATCCTCATATTTGGGTATAGATATGTATTAGTTATTGTATGCATGCGTTAGATTGAGTTATTTTGCTGTCAAATTGACAAAATTTTAATTTTAAATTTCAAAACTGTCACCCTTGGCGTTTTTTGTATTTGGCGATCAAAAACGTAATACGAAAATATACATGCCAGATGTATATTTTCGTAATATGTATTGTACGAAATATTGTTTCATATTATTCGTTACACTCTTAATGTAAGTTTTTAAAATAACCATGATTTTTGAAAGGAATTAAATTATATTCGCCAGATAATTTGGCGATATTTTCTTTTTTTTCTGCCAAGGATGACG
The DNA here is from genome assembly GCA_963930645.1 of Salticus scenicus. Lineage (NCBI taxonomy): Eukaryota > Metazoa > Arthropoda > Arachnida > Araneae > Salticidae > Salticus > Salticus scenicus. Next base: position 252,327,332 of record OZ005649.1, read on the forward strand.
GATATCAAATCTATTCCGCTGCAACGTATTAGTATATTATATCAGATACTTTATTTAGACATTTGAAAACAAATTTGACTTCAGATTATGATAGAATATTTATCCTTTCCCTTTTAATTAGTTTATTAGTTGGATGTTTATTGTGTAAATATCATCCTTTGAAATTAAATGTTTATGTTTTCAATCGAATATGGAAATTTGCCATTTTTTTTTCTAGAGTTTTGAAATTTAAAATTCCAATTTTATCAATTTTACAACAAAAACAATTTAATCTAACGGATGCACATGATAACTAATACATATCTATATCCAAATATGGGGATTAAAATGGGGAAATAATTTTCCTCGATCTTTATTATTTTTTTACAAAAAATCCAGTTCACTTTTTATATTATTGTTCGCGTGAAAATATATTTTATTATATGTCTAAAAATAAATTAATTCGTAAATCTTTTTGGCAACAATTACAAATTAAAATAAATAATATTATAAAATAGAATTTCTTATTTTATTTTATTTTATTTATTTTTAAATTCCAATTTCGTTTACACACATCAGTTTAAACCACGGAGTAATAAAGACTCCGTGGTTTAAACATTGATGCTTAGTAAATGCTTAGATATTATATCATATCATATCAAATTAAATTATTAGAAAAATAAACACTTTTAATTCTATAATGACGTCAGATTTAACGTGTAAGTTTAACAATTAAAAAAGCTTTATATGAATTTCAATTTAATGCACGTGCAAATACATTTCTTTTCTTTTCACGTCAAGATATTTTAAAAACGAAATGAATATGTAAATGTTTCTTTTATGTTGGCAGCAGCTAATTTTTTTAATATTTCATTATTTCCATTTCTATTACGGCTTCTATGGGGATTTTAATTAAAATGCTCAGATTTTAAACTAAAATTCATTTATCAAAATTAAATATAGCCTATAACAATATGGCATACTGTTGCTTTCGGTCAGTGAAAGAAGTTTTTAAATCGGTTCAGTAGTTTCAGAGATTACCCTCCACAAACAAACAATTTTTTGCGCTTTATATAATGACTAGCTGACCCGTCCGGCTTCGCACTGATGAACAAATTTTAGTTAAAGATGGATTGATATGTAAAAAATCAAGAAATATATCAGTTTATATGTTATAGTCAGGCAATATTATTAACTGGAAAGTCAAAATATAATTTTACAATTATTTGTTTTTAATTAGTTGTTAAATGTTGGCAGTTTTTACTTAATGCTATTTATTTATTTATTTATTTATTTCATAAAAAGAAACATTTCTTTACTCATGAATAAAAAATATTGAAAAATAAACCTATGACATGAAAATGTTTTTGGTAAAATTGACGTCATAATAGCTTTAATTATTATTTATTTGTTCATTTCGCAAATATATTTAATTATTTCCATAATTGATTATTATTTTAATAATGTATATTAAAGGAGAAATCAATAATATGAAACAATATTCGTACAATATATACTATTACAGAATCTGGTGTGAAACAACCACACGACTTCCATTACCCACTATTACACGTAATATATAAAATTTTTTGGAGATATCACTTGCATTTTTTTGAGATTTTCGAGTAAGAGAAACTTGATACACGTATAAAGACACATACAACAGAGTTTGCATAGCGAGTTAAAAAATAAGGGGAAAAAAAATAGATAGTTATTTTTTTAAACACGAATTTCCGAGATCTAAAACTGAACTACCTAATCAGGATGACCGTTAATATTCCTGTAATAAGCACGTAATACTTGAGAAAGGTTATCTAAATTGGATTAAAGAAAAAATTTTCAAGAATACGTTAGAGCCGTTTTTGAGATACCAACTTTTACCAAAACTTAGCATACTCAATTATTGACCTAAAAACAATAATTACATACAAAAGGATATTTAATAGGAAGTTAACATGGCGAGTTTGAAAAAAATCCGTACAGGCGTTTTTAAAGGAACGCACTTGCGAAGTCTGAAATTGAGCTGTTTATAGAGGACGCCTATCAATTTTCCTGAACTAAGCAACTTTTCAATCGAAAGGGCATCTAATATATTATTTATACAGCAACTTTGAAGAAAATCATTAGAGGTGTTTTTGAATATGGGCTTACGGTCCCATTTCTGGTTTTCGATGACCCAATTCCGGTTTTTCAATTTTCACGAAAATTTGGAAAATTTATCTGTACACCAGACCTGAATCACTTGTGAAGTTTAGTAGTTCTATTTTTATTAGTTTTGGAGATATGACAGCCAAAAGATTACACACACACGTGCACATATACACACACACTGACCAATTGCCAAAACCTATACAATACTTCCACTACTTACGGTAGTAGGGTAATTGAAGTAAACACATACATCTCGTATTTACTACGATAATATACAGATTTTCGTATTACGTTTTCGATCGCCAAATACAAAAATCGCCAATGACGATAGATATCAAATCTATGCTTTGTTTTCAATTAAAATATTGAAACTTTTAATTAAAAATTTATTTTACCAAAATTTATTATAGCTTCTAGCACTTAGAGAGAGACAGTGTAACTTTGGATTATTGAAAGAAAAAAAAAAAAAAAAAAGCAATCTGCTTTTTAGTTCTAGCGATCGTTCTCTACATATGCATATAAACCTTTCTTCTTTTTATATTAGTATAGCTATAGAGCATAGGTATATTAAATAGGTTTCCAGTCAACATAATGTAACTCAAATAATTAAATGCTATTTACATTTCAGTAATGGCTGTATTCGCTATGTATATTGAGCTACTTGCCATAACTGTTAGTTGCTAAAAATAGTCGCCAAATAAATTTAAACATCTCAATACGCAAGCGAAGTGTGACATCACTGACCGCCCATGGATGCAAGAAAAAGATTTTCCATGTTAATCGCTCATTGGATTTTTTTTTTTTTTTAATTAAAATTCTAGAAGAATTATTTCCCGATTTTAATCCTCATATTTGGTAATAGATATGTATTAGTTATTGTATGCATGCGTTAGATCGAGTTATTTTGCTGTCAAATTGACAAAATTTTAATTTTAAATTTCAAAACAGTCACCCTTGGCGTTTTTTGTATTTGGCGATCAAAAAGTAATACGAAAATATACATGCCAGATGTATATTTTCGTAATATGTATTGTACGAAATATTGTTTCATATTATTCGTTACACTCTTAATGTAAGTTTTTAAAATAACCATGATTTTTGAAAGGAATTAAATTATATTCGCCAGATAATTTGGCGATATTTTTTTTTTTCTGCCAAGGATGACGGATATCAAATCTATTCCGCTGCAACATATTAGTATATTATATCAGATACTTTATTTAAACATTTGAAAACAAATTTGACTTCAAATTATGATAGAATATTTATCCTTTCCCTTTTAATTAGTTTATTAGTTGGATGTTTATTGTGTAAATATCATCCTTTGAAATGAAATGTTTATGTTTTCAATCGAATATGGAAATTTGCCATTTTTTTTTCTAGAGTTTTGAAATTTAAAATTCCAATTTTATCAATTTTACAACAAAAACAATTTCATCTAACGGATGCACATGATAACTAATACATATCTATATCCAAATATGGGGATTAAAATGGGGAAATAATTTTCCTCGATCTTTATTATTTTTTTACAAAAAATCCAGTTCACTTTTTATATTATTGTTCGCGTGAAAATATATTTTATTATATGTCTAAAAATAAATTAATTCGTAAATCATTTTGGCAACAATTATAAATTAAATTAAATAATATTATAAAATAGAATTTCTTATTTTATTTTATTTTATTTAATTTATTTATTTTTAAATTCCAATTTCGTTTACACACATCAGTTTAAACCACGGAGTAATAAAGACTCCGTGGTTTAAACCAGTTTAAACATTGATGCTTAGATCATTATATTATATCACTAGCAGGCTTTGCCCGCTTCGCTGGACGTTAAACTTAAATGATTTGTCAAAATGCCATATCTTTATTAATAACCTAAGTTCTCGCTGTGATTGGTAGAGGTTTTCTCGCTCCCAATGTTAGGAGTCTGGGTCCCCACTGTCTTCGGCACAACTTACCCACTTCTTACTTCTCCACCCTCAGCGGGTGAGTTCGAAGTTTTGCAAAATCCCACTAATGTACATAATGCGTACACTTAATCAATATCCACACACCAAAATTCGCCATTCTAAGATAATTCAAAGCGAATTCAAACGGAAAAACATATTTTTACACATGTTTATTGCCATCCGACTCCGAGAAGGGGGGGGGGATTTCGAATTTCGTGAAATGCAGTTACAATAAGTGCCGGATGCATACAAACAATTTACGCACCAAATTTCGTGACCACAGAAGTCTTTAATAGGCAATATTATAAATAATAAATTATACAGACACGACATTATTTCATTATTTAAAACATGAAAATATGACATTGACAGATTTTAATTTAGTGCCAGAGGCCTACTGCTAAACTTGTTAATATCGACAAATTCTTCTTTAGTTAATTCGTGACGATCTAAATTCCATGATAAAGTTTTCATTAAACCAAACCAATGTGTTTCAGCTGCAGATATTGAAACAAATAACGTTGGAAGTCCAAACTCTCTTATAGCCGCAAAACAACGTTTTTTCTCTTTTTCCCAGGGGGAGGTGTGCCTTGGGGGGACTCATGTCAAAGGTGTGCCTTGTGGGGGGGAACTCATGTCAAAGTTGTACCTTGGGGGGGACTCATGTCAAAGTTGGGCCTTGGGGGGGGACTCATGTCAAAGTTGGGCCTGGGGGGAGACTCATGTCAAAGTTGGGCCTTGGGGGGACTCATGTCAAAGTTGTGCCTTGGGGGGGGACTCATGTCAAAGTTGTACCTTGGGGGAGACTCATGTCAAAGTTGGGCCTTGGGGGGACTCATGTCAAAGTTGGGCCTGGGGGGGACTTCATTCAATAAATCCCCATTCAATAAACCGACTGAAATAGGTCCTTAGCACTATTAAGAGTGTATTATAAAAATTCGACAACGCTGTACCGACTGAAATAGGGGTACCTTGGGGGGGACTCATGTCAAAGTTGTGCCTTCATTCAATAAATCCACATTCAATAAACCGACTGAAATAGGCCCTTAGCACTATTAAGAGTGTATTATAAAAATTCGACAACGCTGTACCGACTGCAATAGGGGTACCTTGGGGGGGAGTCATGTCAAAGTTGGGCCTTGGGGGGACTTCATTCAATAAATCCACATTCAATAAACCGACCCATTAGCACTATTAAGAGTGTATTATAAAAATTCGACAACGCTGTACCGACTGAAATAGGGGTACCTTGGGGGGAAGTCATGTCAAAGTTGGGCCTGGGGGGGGACTCATGTCAAAGTTGTGCCTTGGGGGGACTTCATTCAATAAATCCCCATTCAATAAACCGACTGAAATAGGCCTCTAGCACTAATAAATACAAAAAGCACAGCTTAAGTATCGGAACCCTTTGGTGACTTTAAATATTTTAAGCCATTTTTGCGATGAACTGAATTGGCTATCTCAATTGTGCAATAAAGATCTTGGCGAGAAACGTCCGAGCTACTTCGGTGCTGAATTTCAAATTTTGCCAAAGGGATCCAATACTAAAGCTGTTCCATATCGAATCTGGGTTGAAAACGAAAAAAGGGTAAAATGAATTAGAAATATCAGACCTATATTTATAAATTTGATACCGAATGAAAGAGGCGATTTTTCTGAATCCAGGGGTTCAAACAGTTTTTCGATGCGACAATTAGATTTTTAAAAAATAACTAAAGTATGAAATTTAAGTGGCAACGGAAAAACGGATAAAGGGAAAAATAAATTAGAAATATAGGACCTATCATTACAAATTCAGTACCAAATGAAAGAGGTGATTTTTCTTAATCCTGGGGTGTAAACAGTTTTTCGATACGACAATTAGATTTTTTAAAATTAACTAAAGTATGAAACTTAGATGGCAACACTTCATTTCAATCTTTTCATAATTTGTAGTGAAAATCACGCGAATACAAAAGTCTTTAACTTAAAAATTTATTTTTATATTTCATTTTTTCATTCAAAGCATTTTAGTGAAAAGATATTTATGGCGCATGCGCAGGCGTTTTTTACCCACAATTTAAACACTAATTATAATTTTGAAAATTTCTATATATATAATTTCAAGTTGGGTGAAGACCTAAGTTTCTGCCAAGCGCCGTTGAATTCCGTCCAGCCATTCTCGAGTGATGCCCGGACAAACGTGTTTCAGTCTTTTACCCCCTAGGGGGGAACGGGGGGGAATTTCTGAAAAGTTGATAGATATAATTTTAAGTTGGGTGAAGACCTAAATTCCTGCCAAGCGTCGTTGAATTCCGTCCAGCCGTTCTCAAGTGATGCCCGGACAAACGTGTTTTTGTCTTTTACCCCCTAGGGGGGAACGGGGGGGAATTTCCGAAAAGTTGATAGATATAATTTTAAGTTGGGTGAAGACCTAAATTCCTGCCAAGCGTCGTTGAATTCCGTCCAGCCGTTCTCAAGTGATGCCCGGACAAACGTGTTTTTGTCTTTTACCCCCTAGGGGGGGAACGGGGGGGGAATTTCCGAAAAGTTGATAGATATAATTTTAAGTTGGGTGAAGACCTAAATTCCTGCCAAGCGTCGTTGAATTCCGTCCAGCCGTTCTCAAGTGATGCCCGGACAAACGTGTTTTAGTCTTTTACCCCCTAGGGGGGGAACGGGGGGGAATTTCCGTAAAGTTGATAGATATAATTTTAAGTTGGGTGAAGACCTAAATTACTGCCAAGCGTCGTTGAATTCCGTCCAGCCGTTCCCGAGTGATGCCCGGACAAAAAAAGCGACATTCGGACACGATGACATACACACAGACACACACACACACACACACACACAGGCAAAATTTTCTGAAGTCATTTTCGGCTTTCATGGGGTGTGAAACGTGAAGATATCGCAAAATTTTTCGATTCCGACAAATTTACAGACAAAACTCTGATTTTATTAATATAGATATCATATCAAATTAAATTATTAGAAAAATAAACACTTTTAATTCTATAATGACGTCAGATTTAACGTGTAAGTTTAACAATTAAAAAAGCTTTATATGAGTTTCAATTTAATGCACGTGCAAATATATTTCTTTTCTTTTCACGTCAAGATATTTTAAAAACGAAATGAATATGTAAATGTTTCTTTTATGTTGGCAGCAGCTAATTTTTTTAATATTTCATTATTTCCATTTCTATTACTGCTTCTATGGGGATTTTAATTAAAATGCTCAGATTTTAAACTAAAATTTATTTTATCAAAATTAAATATAGCCTATAACAATATGGCATACTGTAGCTTTCGGTCAGTGAAAGAAGTTTTTAAATCGGTTCAGTAGTTTCAGAGATTACCCTCCACAAACAAACAATTTTTTGCGCTTTATATAATGACTAGCTGACCCGTCCGGCTTCGCACTGATGAACAAATTTTAGTTAAAGATGGATTGATTTGTAAAAAAATCAAGAAATATATCAGTTTATATGTTATAGTCAGGCAATATTATTAACTGGAAAGTCAAAATATAATTTTACAATTATTTTTTTTAATTAGTTGTTAAATGTTGGCAATTTTTACTTAATGCTATTTATTTATTTATTTCATAAAAAGAAACATTTCTTTACTCATGAATAAAAAATATTGAAAAATAAACCTATGACATGAAAATGTTTTTGATAAAATTGACGTCATAATAGCTTTAATTATTATTTATTTTTTCATTTCGCAAATATATTTAATTTTTTCCATAATTGATTATTATTTTAATAATGTATATTAAAGGAGAAATCAATAATATGAAACAATATTCGTACAATATATACTATTACAGAATCTGGTGTGAAACAACCACACGACTTCCATTACCCACTATTACACGTAATATATACAATTTTTTGGAGATATCACTTGCATTTTTTGAGATTTTCGAGTAAAAGAAACTTGATACACGTATAAAGACACATACAACAGTGTTTGCATAGCGAGTTAAAAAATAAGGGGAAAAAATAGATAGTTATTTTTTTAAACACGAATTTCCGAGATCTAAAACTGAACTACCTAATCAGGATGACCGTTAATATTCCTGTAATAAGCACGTAATACTTGAGAAAGGTTATCTAAATTGGATTAAAGAAAAAATTTTCAAGAATACGTTAGAGCCGTTTTTGAGATACCAACTTTTACCAAAACTTAACATACTCAATTATTGACCTAAAAACAATAATTATATACAAAATGATATTTAATAGGAAGTTAACATGGCGAGTTTGAAAAAAATCCGTACAGGCGTTTTTAAAGGAACGCACTTGCGAAGTCTGAAATTGAGCTGTTTATAGAGGACGCCTATCAATTTTCCTGAACTAAGCAACTTTTCAATCGAAAGGGCATCTAATATATTATTTATATAGCAACTTTGAAGAAAATCATTAGAAGGGTTTTTGAATATGGGCTTAGGGTCCCATTTCTGGTTTTCGATGACCCAATTCCGGTTTTTCAATTTTCACGAAAATTTGGAAAATTTATCTGTACACCAGACCTGAATCACTTGTGAAGTTTAGTAGTTCTATTTTTATTAGCTTTGGAGATATGACAGCCAGAAGATTACACACACACGTGCACATATACACACACACTGACCAATTGCCAAAACCTATACAATACTTCCACTACCTACGGTAGTAGGGTAATTGAAGTAAACACATACATCTCGTATTTACTACGATAATATACAGATTTTCGTATTACGTTTTCGATCGCCAAATACAAAAATCGCCAATGACGATAGATATCAAATCTATGCTTTGTTTTCAATTAAAATATTGAAAATTTTAATTAAAAATTTATTTTACCAAAATTTATTATAGCTTCTAGCACTTAGAGAGAGACAGTGTAACTTTTGATTATTGAAAGAAAAAAAAAAAAAAAAGCAATCGGCTTTTTAGTTCTAGCGATCGTTCTCTACATATGCATATAAACCTTTCTTTTTTTTATATTAGTATAGCTATAGAGCATAGGTATATTAAATAGGTTTCCAGTCAACATAATGTAACTCAAATAATTAAATGCTATTTACATTTCAGTAATGGCTGTATGCGCTATGTATATTGAGCTACTTGCCATAACTGTTAGTTGCTAAAAATAGTCGCCAAATAAATTTAAACATCTCAATACGCAAGCGAAGTATGACATCACTGACCGCCCGTGGATGCAAGAAAAAGATTTTCCATGTTAATCGCTCATTGGATTTTTTTTTTTTTTTTTATTAAAATTCTAGAAGAATTATTTCCCGATTTTAATCCTCATATTTGGGTATAGATATGTATTAGTTATTGTATGCATGCGTTAGATTGAGTTATTTTGCTGTCAAATTGACAAAATTTTAATTTTAAATTTCAAAACTGTCACCCTTGGCGATTTTTGTATTTGGCGATCAAAAACGTAATACGAAAATATACATGCCAGATGTATATTTTCGTAATATGTATTGTACGAAATATTGTTTCATATTATTCGTTACACTCTTAATGTAAGTTTTTAAAATAACCATGATTTTTGAAAGAAATTAAATTATATTCGCCAGATAATTTGGCGATATTTTTTTTCTGCCAAGGATGACGGATATCAAATCTATTCCGCTGCAACATATTAGTATATTATATCAGATACTTTATTTAAACATTTGAAAACAAATTTGACTTCAAATTATGATAGAATATTTATCCTTTCCCTTTTAATTAGTTTATTAGTTGGATGTTTGGTGTGTAAATATCATCCTTTGAAATGAAATGTTTATGTTTTCAATCGAATATGGAAATTTGCCATTTTTTTTTTCTAGAGTTTTAAAATTTAAAATTCCAATTTTATCAATTTTACAACAAAAACAATTTAATCTAACGGATGCACATGATAACTAATACATATCTATATCCAAATATGGGGATTAAAATGGGGAAATAATTTTCCTCGATTTTTATTATTTTTTTACAAAAAATCCAGTTCACTTTTTATATTATTGTTCGCGTGAAAATATATTTTATTATATGTCTAAAAATAAATTAATTCGTAAATCTTTTTGGCAACAATTATAAATTAAAATAAATAATATTATAAAATAGAATTTCTTATTTTATTTTATTTTATTTATTTATTTATTTTTAAATTCCAATTTCGTTTACACACATCAGTTTAAACCACGGAGTAATAAAGACTCCGTGGTTTAAACATTGATGCTTAGATATTATATCATATCATATCAAATTAAATTATTAGAAAAATAAACACTTTTAATTCTATAATGACGTCAGATTTAACGTGTAAGTTTAACAATTAAAAAAGCTTTATATGAATTTCAATTTAATGCACGTGCAAAAATATTTCTTTTCTTTTCACGTCAAGATATTTTAAAAACGAAATGAATATGTAAATGTTTCTTTTATGTTGGCAGCAGCTAATTTTTTTAATATTTCATTATTTCCATTTCTATTACGGCTTCTATGGGGATTTTATTTAAAATGCTCAGATTTTAAACTAAAATTTATTTAATCAAAATTAAATATAGCCTATAACAATATGGCATACTGTAGCTTTCGGTCAGTGAAAGAAGTTTTTAAATCGGTTCAGTAGTTTCAGAGATTACCCTCCACAAACAAACAATTTTTTGCGCTTTATATAATGATATAGATATAGATATAGATCAGTTCACTGTCCAAATTTGGTTCAATTTGGAGTATTATTTCGGGAGTTATCGTGATGACAAAAGTTTCATTATATATATATATAGATAGATATATAGATAAACGAAGTGATTGCAATAGGTCGATTTCTAAAGAAATCAACCTAAAAATTATACTAGCGTGGACAGTCTTAACAAAAATCACAGGGTAAAGATTTTGAAAATTAGAAATCACTTCAGCGTTCGTAAAACAATGTAAAGACAAAAATAAAACAGGGCGATTCAGAATATAATTCTAAAAATACAAGTAAACATAATGTCAAACGTTTCTCATGTAATAATCATGGACATATACACCGTGTCCCAAAAGTTTAGACAATCAATAAAATTTGCATTAACATAAAAATCAATAAGGTACAATTAAAAAACATGAGATAGGTAATAAATAAAAACAGTTTTACTGATATACACAGATAAATTGTGATCAAAGGTTTGAAATTATAAAATGTACATTAAATTATATAAAAATCTGCTGTCCCAAAAGTATAGACACAATAGAACATTACATGTTTTCTTTTACATTTTTATTTACAGAATAAAATATTTTTATTGTCGTCTGCTTCTATAAATGCAGAATAGTTTTTCCCTTTAATTGAAATATCTTCTGCTATATTTTTAGCATAATAATTTAATGAGTTCAATGTATTGTTTTGTTTGTGATTCGGAAAAGACGTTTTTTGCGTATTCTGATAAAAATGCCACGTTGTAAAAAAATTTCTAAAGATGAAATTATTAAGATTTTACAGTTAAAAGGGCAAGGACAAAATCCTGTACAAATATCGAGAAGAATAAAGAAATCCTTGATCAGTATTTATAGAGTTTTAAAATCAGGTGGAACATGGAATACTCGAAAGCGAGTCGGAAGACCAAAGAAAACCGCGTTACATAATGATAGAATGTTATTAAAAAAGGATTCAATTGATAATTTATCTGTGCGAGTAGTTGCATCAACTTCCAGAATTTCAAAAATTACTGTACACAGAAGAATTAAAGCTTCAAAACACATTGTTTACAGGAGAATAAAATCAAAACCTTGCTTAAAGCAGAGACATAAAGAAGCACGTCTAAGGCTAGAAAGCATATGTCATACGGTGTAAAGTGGCTTTCTGTCATCTTCAGTGAGAAAAAGAAATGGAATTTGGACGGCCCTGATGGTTATAAATTTTACTGGCATGACCTAAGAAAAGAACCGAAGAACTGTTTCAGCTGGCAACAAGGCGGCGGATCTATAATGACCTGGGAAGGGTTTTGTTTCAACGGGCAAACATTTCTAGGATTTACAGTCAGAAAAATGAAATCAGAGGATTATCAAGATATTTTACGTACCAGTTTACTGCCAATTATGGATTTGCTAGCAGGCCGAACTGTGTTTTTCAACAAGATTGGGCATCCATAAATACACCCAGATCAACGAAAACGTGGTTTATGATAAACAATATCACACTATTAGACTGGCCAGCACTTTGAATCCCATGGAGAACATATGGGGGATATTATCTCGTAAAATATGTGAAAATAGAAAGCAATATAATTGTGTAAATGACTTAAAAACTGCAATTGACAAAGCGTGGTATGAAATATCTCCTTCTGTAATGCAATGCTTACTTAATTCTATGGAACAATGTGCATTTGATGTTATAAAGTGTCGTGGCAATACAATTCAATATTAAAAGTAAGTTTTTAGTTAATTTTATAAATGTAAAACCAAAAACACTTACAAGTGTCCATACTTTTAGGACAGCACATTTTTATATAATTTAATGTACATTTTATAATTTCAAACCTTTGATCATAATTTGTATGTGTATATTAGCAAAACTGTTTTTATTTATTACCCATCTCACGAATTTTAATTGTACCTTATTACTTTTTATGTTAATGCAAATTTTATTGATTGTCTAAACTTTTGGGACACAGTGTAGCTGCTAATTGCCCAACGAAGAGTTATGGTTTAAAATTCCCGATGTAATAATTACGACCATGTACCCAAAGAGAAGTAAATAAAATTACTCCTGTCAGTGAAAATTTGAATACTGTAAACACTATGCAAAAAGTCATTGAAATCAATGGCAAAAAAATGAAAGCTTATTTTGACACAGGAGCAGAAATTTCGCTTTTAAACTATAATAAATATGTTGATATTGGATCTCCCAAGTTATGTTTTGATAACACTAGTTTAACTGGCATAGGACAAGAACAAATCTACCCCATAGGCTATTTTAATTATGATTTATATATTGATAATATTGTAATTAACACCAATATTTATGTGGCGAGAAAATTGGCTCATGATTTGCTCATAGGAAATAATGTAATAAGTAAAATATATCAATAAATGAACATGGTTTAACTGTAATTGGTAAACGGAATAATTTCCGTATGGGATACATCAAACGTGTTTTGAAAGATCAAAACACTGAACAAACAAAAAAAATATGGGTGAAAATAAAAATGTTTTTTCTAAACTACATTTGCTGTGACAAAAAATTCCCAAGTTGAAAAGGTATTAATGTCTTCCAATGATAGTCAGATGTCAATTGATGATAATTTATTCCCACCAAGTAACTTTTTGATTAACTTAGCAGAGCCAAATTTAGATGAAATTGATTTGACCCACATTAGAAATTCTAGATATAAACACGAAATATTGTCCTTGTGTAAATAATTATTATCCGCAAAAAAAAAATAAAACAGTTGATTTAAAAATGAGCATTGTGGTAACTGATGATATTCCTGTTAGTCAGCCTCCCCGGAGATTCGCTTTTGCCGAACAAAAAATAATAGAGAAAAAAGTAGATGAATTGTTGCAAAATAACATTATTAGACCTAGTACGTCAGATTACGTAGCTCCTGTAGTACTTTGTAAATAAAAAGATAATAGTTATCGAATGTGCCAAGACTATCGTCAGGTAAATAAAAAAATAATAAAAGATAGGTTTCCATTACCGATAATAGAGGATGTCTTAGATCACTTACAGTAGGGAAAATTTTTTACAACTATTGATTTAAGAAATAGGTTTTTCCATATTTAAATTGAAGAAAAAAATCGAAAATATACCGCGTTCGTAACCCACAATGGAACCTATGAGTACCTTAGATGTCCCTTTGGTTTATGTACTTCTCCCAATGAATTTCAGAGGTATATAAATACAGTTTTTAGACACTTGTTGCGAGATAACACTTTAGTTTTATATATGGACGATGTCATAATACCATCACAGAATGAAGAAGATGGTTTGATAAAACTTAAACGTGTACTTGATGTAGCATCTGATTATGGATTAGAGATTAATTTTAAGAAATGTCAATTTCTAAAATAACGAATTGAATTCCTTGAATACATTATAGATAATGGTTGTATAGAACCGTCAGAAAGAAAAATTTCAGCAATTAAAAATTTCCCACAGCCAAAGACAATCAAACAATACATTCATTTTTAGGATTGACTGGATATGCTAGAAAGTTTATACCCAATTATGCCCAAACTGCTAAACCCCTCAGTGACTTATTGAGAAAGAATTGTAAATTCGAATTTGGTTCTGAACAATTAATTGCTTTCAACACACTTAAAGAATTATTATCACACAAACCAGTATTACATCTTTATAGACCAGGTTAAGAATTAGAGTTACATACAGATGCGAGTAGTAAAGGTTTTGGTGTAATTTAATTTCAAAAAGGGTTTGACGAGAAATTTCATCCCATACACTACTATAGCAAAGAAACCTCTCCACAGCAAGAGAAATATAGCAGTTATGAACTGGAGGCTCTGGCAGTTGTAGAAGCTGGGAAGAAGTTTAGACATTATTTACTGGGTACGAAATTTAAAATCATAACAGATTGTTCATCATTTCAGAAAACATTAAGTAAAAAATATGTAACGCCTAAAATAGCTAAATGGGCTTTATTCTTAGAAGAGTTCGACTATGAGATTATACAGAGGTCAGGAAATAAAATGAGACACGTTGACGCTTTAAGTAGGAATACAGTTTTGATAGTCACCAGAGCGCAAGATGAAATTACGATGAAAATTGCCGCTGCTCAAGAACAGGATGAACACATAAAAATTATTGAAACATCAGTAGAAAAAGGGGAAGAAAATAATTATTTAATTAAAGGGAATATATTATATAAATTTGAAAATGGTACAGAATTAATTGTGGTCCCAGAAGAAATGCAAAAATAAATTGTGCGTAAAATACATAATAAAGGTCATTTTGCTGCCGCAAAGACTGAGGAATTACTGAAAAAGGAATTCTATATTCCTAAAGTTAGGAAGTTAATTGACATAGTCCTACCAAATTGTGTAGAAAGTATCCTTTATATAAAAAAAAAAAATGGGCAAGGCAGAAGGCTTTTTAAACCCCATACCAAAACATGATGTCCCATTTCCCACTTGTCATCTTGATCACATAGGTCCACTTCCGTCAACAAATAAAAAATATCAATACATTTTGACCATTGTGGATGCTTATACAAAGTTTGTGTGGTTCTACACTGTAAAAACCACCTCATCCAATGAAGTTATAGCTAAGTTAAAACTACAGCAAGAAGTGTTTTGAAATCCTGCGCACATAATTACAGACAGAGGAACAGTTTTTACAGCCAAATAATTTCAGGAATATTGTATTGAGCAGAAAATAGAGCATGTCAAAATAACTACTGGAATACCCAGAGGAAATAGCCAAGTAGAGAGACTGCATAAAATTTTAATTCCTGTCTTATCTAAACTTTCAAAGGACGACGAAACAAAGTGGTAAAAGTTCGTAGAAGACGTACAACGAATTGTCAACAGTACCATTACGAAGAGTACTAAATGTACTCCATTTGAACTGATGATCGGCATAAAAATGAGAAATAAAGAAGATTTGAGCATCAAAGAAATCTTAGATGAGGAATATCAAAATAACATGATGAATGAGCGTTTACAGATGAGACAAGAGGCCAAAAGCAATATAATGAAAATGCAGGAAGAAAATAGGAAACAATTTAATAAGAGAAGAAAGAGAGCTAAAATTTACAAAATAAATGACTTCGTGTCCATACAGAGGACGCAGTATGGTGCTGGACTTAAGTTGAAGAAAAAATTCTTGGGTCCTTATAAAGTCATAGCCGTCAAGAATAATGATCGTTACGAAGTAGAAAAAGTAGGAAGTCATGAAGGACCAAACCGAACCCCTACAGCTGCTGATTTCATGAAAGCTTGGCCCACAGCTGTATAGTATTACGAAAAATAAATAAATAAATAAATAAAATAAATAAATAAATAAATAAATGTATATAAATCTAACATTCTTCTTTGTTTTCTTTTTTTTCCTGTCTTTTTGTCTTTTTCAGATGCAGTGGTGAAAACTGATGAGGGCATCAGCCGTCAGGAAAAGCCGAGAATGTGAAGTAAAAGCACTTCAACTTTTCCAATTTCAGAGAAAAAAACCACTACAACTTTGTCACTTCAATATTTGTATAGATTCCATCGCCGACGCACCCCCCCCCCCATGTCTAGAACATTATTATTTCAATTGCCCTGTAACAAGTTCATACCACTTAAGAAATCCAGTACCAAAATCAGAGAGCTGGCTCGAAAATATTATTCTCGTCCATCCCTCTTAATTAAACTAAAAAGAATCTACAATCTTCTGATGGATATTTCCAACAGAACAGATTAAATTCACGTCAAATCTAACTAGCAGTATCTAAAAATCACTTCCAGTCCTAAAAATCACTTAAAATGTAATTTAATGTCTTTCTAAATCGTTTTACTTTAATTGTAATGTTTTATTTATTTATTTATTTATTCTTTCTTTCCCTCTTTACTCTCTCATTCTTTTCTTTTGTATAAATGTGTGTTTGAGCTCCTTGCCCACTATGCTGCACTTTGATTTGAATGAAAAACCTGTCCTGTGGACTTTTCTCCAATTCGTATACTATCAAATCAACGCCCTTTGTCGGTTTGGGACTAAGTCCTGGCTTTTTTGTAAACAATTATTTTTTTTCAATAAATGGAGAGATCACCATTGAAGCGCTCAAAATCGCTTCAAGAGTGGTGAGCGGCTTACCTCTCCTTGTTCAATATTTGTAGCTGGTGAATGGCAACAAGCGGACTGGCGGAACAAGTTCGATCGAACAGTCAGTCGCCGTTCGTTGTTGGTTGATGAAGTAGTGCGCCAGACGGACTCACGTTAAATATGACAGAATAAAAGTGTTCTGTATTTTCTTTTATGCTTAAGTAGCACAGAAGGTGCTGCTTTACGAAACGATTATCTCTTCATTTTATATATTGAATGAGTAATTCCGTTTTACACACACACACACACACACACATATATATATATGATATTAAATTTGCTCATGCAAATGAAAAAATGACGTCTATAAAATAATAATAATAAATTTTAATTTTAAAGGTAACGAAGATATAAATAAAGTGCGCACGGGCTTGCTAGCAAATGAATTATTTAAAGTGAGAAATAAATAAAATGAAATGATAATTTTTCAACGGGCGCCTTAGTCGCCCTACAATTAACTTGTTTTTAAGATTTATCGTAAATATTTTTTATTTCGATTTTTTTTAATTAAATAATGAAAATGGTTCATATTATGGTTATGGAATATTCCCCATTAAAGAAATTTAGGAATAGGAAATGTATAATAATAGTGTTTAAGAAAACAAAATCAGTTTGATCACATTAAAAAATATCATCTGGGAAATATTTTGTTTTAAAGACAAAAGGTTTCAAATAAAAACATATACGTTATTACTTATCGTTCTTGATTACCATTCTTGATTTTAACTTAGTGACTTTTACTATCATGAAAATGATCATCTAGCAAGAATATAGTTAGGACTGGTATTAATTCAGGAACTGCAAGCACACCAAATAATATAATAGATCTAATTACATTACAAAATATACTAAAAAATGCAAATAATTCTTGCATAAAAATATTTACAATTCTTGATTACCATTCTTGACTTTTAACTTTGTAGTCTTTATTATCCAGAAAATGATCGTCAAGGAGCTATGTTCATAAAACAGAATTTCATTTAGCTAGTACAATCTCACCGACTGGAGTAGTAGAAATTGTTAAATTATAAAAAGTAACAAGAAAAATTACAAATAAAAAATTTCATTCATCATTTACTATTCTTGATTTTAGTTTTATGATCTTTATTATCAAGGAAATGATTATCAAACAAGAATGTTTATAGAATTGAAATTAATGTAACTATTACTACAAGCGCAAAAACTAGTATAATAGACCTAATTAAATAATAATAATAAAAAAAATAGATAAAAAGTATGCAGTTATTGTTTATCATTTTTGGTTAAAATTGTCTTTAAACCTAGCGGTCCTTACCACTGATATAATGATCGTTTTGGAAGCATGTTCATAAAACCGATATTATTAATTTTTCTCGAGCTCACCTAGTTGTATAATAGACCTAATTAAATTATGCAAAATTATAAAAAAATGAAAACATTTTCAGATAATAAATATGCATTTCATATTCACCATTATTAATTACCATGCCTGATTTTTAACCTTTTGATCTTTTTTATCAAGGTAAAAGGCTACTATTGATCTATAAAATTTAGCTTTAGATGGAAATTTTACAATTTTGCAGCTTATAAGAAGTATTTTTTCCATATTATATTAATATATATATATATATATATTTCAGAGCTTCCACAGGCGACTTTTTTTTATTATTTTCGTACCACTATTTCCATAACATAAAATTTATAATAATAATATAGGCAAAGTGCATATTTATCTGCAAAAATATATTATAAATTTTATCTTTTGGAAATGGTGGTACAAAAAGAATATAAAAAATACTTCCTGTGGCAGCCTTGTTATTTGAGCGATATATTTTTAGCATAAGCAATTTTAAAAATTCTGCATTCGGATAATGTACAAGAATCCTTATTAATATGTGCTGATTCAAAAAATTTTTCTTAACCTTTCTTAAAACGTCCATTCCATGTTTCATTTTGAAAATTGCTAAACCAATTTCAAAAATGGCTCTTAGACGCATAGTTAATTGAACTTAAAAATTATTTAAGGTGTAGTTAATACTTTACAAAACATATCTACTCAAAATTAATTTAATGTCTAATTATCTTCCCCTTTGTGATACACCTTTGGGACATATTGCTATAACAAGAGAGAGGAGTATATGGATTACTAATTCTCCCCAATTTTTACTGTATGCACTATTTAGTGTTTTGTTTAATAATTATGTTTTCCAATCATTTTATAATTATCTTTAGTATTTAATTATCTATTATCTAATTCTATTCTATTATCTAATCATCTTTATTTATTTAATTATCTTTATCTTTATTTATTAACAGCTGAAGTTTTATAAGGTTATGGCAGTGCCCACTTTGCTGTATGGCTCAGAGACATGGACCCTGTGTGTCCAAGAGAGAGGCAATATCCAGGCACCAGAGATGCGATATCTATGATCACTAAAGGGCTGCACAATTCTGGACAACGTTAGGAATGAAGATATTAGAAGAGAATTAAAAGTTTTTAACATCATAGACAAGATCAATGTACACCACACCAATTGGAAAAATCATGTCCAACGTATGACATGAGGAAAACTACCGAGAGCTTCCTTCTACTACATTCCAAAGGGCAAGCGAGACCGCGGAAGACCTAGAAAACGGTGGTTAGACCAAGAAGCCGGAACAGGCTCCCAGCCTAATCCCTGAAGAAGAAGGCGATGATTATTAAAATATATTCACTCTCTGTTTGCTTGTACTACTCCTGCATAATTTTTATTTCGTATCTAATTATCAATTATATACCTATTTGCCAGAATTTTTTGCCATATGCCGTATTTTCTTCTAATTATAAGGAATATTAAATCAATCTTATTCTTCTCGACTCTATATTCGATATTGACTTTATAGGAATAAATGAACCTGAAAATGTCAATACATTTTTATTTCTGTTAAACAATAGATCGTAAGTTAGAATTACTAACCAGATATTGTATTTGCATCCACCATACAGTCCGACACTATGTGTCGGAAATGAACAATTCGGAATATACCAACACCAGAAAAGCATTGCAGTTAGTTTACACATACCTTATACTTTCTGTTCCAGGTTATACTGCTTATCCTTATACACATTACACCAACTTTCCTCAATGCTATCATAGAAATATAACTTCCAATGAAAAATTGCTAAAAACCCCTGATATTTGTGGAATTACATTTTTATCCCAAGACTCACACATTTTGAGATAAGAAATGCAAATAATTTTTTTCTTTATATATTTTTAGCAGGATATGAGTTTCTAGAGTCCACGTGAACCGCAATCAAAGTGATAGAGTTAACTGAATCATTCTTTTAAAATATCCAAATTATTATCTCCATTTCTTCCTGAATTGTCGAATTTTCTTAAACCGGTGTTTGAAAATGTTCTTTATTTTTTAAAATACCAAATATGTGCAGAAATAAGCATAGGTCTTTTAAGGCAGTAAACTTTTATATCTATCCCAAAGTACAGGGTGTTTATAAAGTCCCGGACCCATTTTGATGTTTAATAACTCATAAAATAATAAAGATAGATTAAAATTAATAACATAAATATGGTTAGATAGACTCTAAAAGTTTCATGACCCTTGTCAATGAACTTCCACGTGTGCCCCTTTCGTCGCACGGAGAATATCAAGTCGATAGTCAATTTCACGCCAGATAGCGGTAAGCATGTCGGCATCAACAGAGGCTATTGCGGTTGTAATTCTGACTTTTGGGTCATCAATGTTCGACACTCTCCTCCTGTAAACATTGTCCTTTACATATCCCCAAAGGAAAAAGTCCAGCGGCGTTATATCAGGTGATCTGGGTGGCCAAGGAATTGGACCTCCTCGCCCAATCCATCTTCCTGGAAAATGGTCATTCAAAGAACTACGAACTACCTTAATATCCGCTCGAATAAAACATCACATACAAAAGTACTACATAGAACAAACACATCAAAAGTAAACATAACATTGCAATAGTTGCCAAAAACAAAAGAGAGAAAAATGCAATTAATAAGCAGACGATATTTAGAAAAGTACAGATATTTAGACTGGAAAATGAAATTATCTGAAATTAACCACACGCGCAGACGATATTTACAAAAGTAAAGATATTCAAACCTGAAAAGAAAATATATGAGTTATTCCATCAATAAATGCCATAAGTTTGTTTATATCTTCATTATTTTATGAGTTATTAAACATCAAAATGGGTCCGGGACTTTATAAACACCCTGTATTATCGTTTAGCTTCTTCACACAGATTGCTCGGGAATGTGGGCTTGCTGTCATAACTTTTACAAAGAATTTTAAATGTTTGCATCTGCTTAAGGAAAAAAAAAAAAACAAAAAAAAAGAGAAATTTTGAATAATTGTTTTTTTTTTCAGAAATAATATATAAGTTCGAAAAATGGGAGTGTTGTAAATAACGAAATAAATATTATTTATTCCATAACTTTAATAATAATAATAATAATAATAATAATAATAATAATAATAAAGTGGTATTGTTGTTAACATTTGTGATAAAAATTATTTAAATAATTTACAATTAATGATTATTATGTGTTTGTTGTTAACATTATAATAGTACTAAAAATAAATTTTAAATTTATTTGATTAATAACACAAAAAAAAAAAAAAAAAAAAAAAAAAAAATCGAGCACTGAATACCATTTCTGCTAATTCTAATGTAAAATGACCTCCTGAATCTGAATATGATATCCATTTCGCCCAATCACCCACCATTTTCTCTGGACGCTACTCCCTCCCCCAATTTTTATCACTATTCGGTAATTTTATGGTCATGAATTCGATTTGGAGAATGAAAAAGCATTATTTTAACACTTAAAAACAGAAAAAAATATAATGTATAATAAATAATAATATTAATTCATTAATGAAATATAATAAATATAATTTACAATTTCAGTGGAAAACCTCCTCCTAAATTTTCCTCTTGCTAAAAATGTTCATATTTTAGAATTTTTCACTTCTGTAGTTCCTCAGAATATATTTAACAGTTGAAATAATCCTTTTCTCCCCTTTACCGAAAAGTGATAAATATAGGGGGACGCCCTCAAAAAACGGTGGGTGATAGGGCAAAATGGCGCTGGGGCCGATTTTCATGCAGAGCAGTGTAATTTATATTAGAAAGATATAATGTAATGTAAATACAACTGATCAATGTATCTTAAAAATAAAAGTATAACAATTTAATTACTTTTAATTTGTAAAATTAATAAATATATAGTAATAAAGTTACTTAATGTTTTCTAATTATTTTTGACTTTAATAGAATAAACGAAATATAAGATTTTAGGGTAAATGCTAGATCTAAATTTTGAAAAATTTTCTGTACCAGCAAACAAAGAATAAATAAAACTATTGTGATTTGGCCGCCACAAGACTTTCTTTTATATAATTTTACACAAATTCATGCAGTCCAAATTATTTATGAAATTGTTATTTTCGAAAATTATTTTCCACGATAAATGCAGACGAGTTTTATTCGCCAGAATTATAACACTAAATGCCGAAAAAAAATAATTTTGTGCAAACATCAGAAGAAATGAGATTTTTAAAAAAGCTTTGTTTTAAATTATCACAGATCTGTGGTTCAACAGTTCGTTTTAAAGATATTGACGGGATCTTTCGAAAAATACTCATACTGAAAATTTACACTCCCGGAGGGTACTTCCACACCAGGAAGGGAAGCGATGCTCATATATACACAAACATTTCCTAGTTTACTACTACTATTATTAATAATTCGTCTTACTTTTACATTCACACGTTAAAAATAACACTGATTATGTACAATTATACGAAATTTTACATTATACTGCCATGTTAAAAATTTAGAAAAAATGGGATCACAGCGCAACTTGTTGCGCGATTGGTACCCAAATATAATCAGCACCAGTTTATGTCAGGTTTCAACAAAATACCAAGTTTGGTTAAATTTCATTCATTAGCTCGTGAGATACAGCGTCCACAAGAAACGTAATACACACACACAGACACACAGACAGACAGACTGACAGACAGACATTTTTTAAAAACTATCAATTCGTGTTCAGGACATCCCAAAACGTGTAAATCCATCAAAAAACGGAGGTCGAAAATTTTCATGAATCCAACATTTTCTCTATATTACATATAGAAGAAAGTAATAATAATAACTTTCAATTCTTTACTTTAAGTACTTTCATTCCGAATTTAGTTCTTCATGATTACTCTCTGGATATTTTCTGTTTGTTTTTCTCTGTTCACCTTCATGCCGGGGGACGCAACTTTTCTATATTTATACATGTGTTGTAATATATTGTCTCCAGTATTTTAGAATAATAATTTTTTAAATAATATTATAGCATCAAATCATTCACGAAATAATAAAAATTATTATTCAAGAAAAATATTGTTGATAATAGAATAAAATGCACGTAAAAATATAGAAAAGCTGCGACCTCTGCCTTCATGAGACAGTGCCACCTGACGTCATTTTCTATTGGTTACACTTTATTGTAGACATCGTCCACAAAATTTGTGATACACACACAGGCAGACAGACACAGAGCCACACAGACAGAAAGACATTCTCTAAAAACAGTCAATTCGTCTCAAAACGTGTAAATCCATCGAAAACTGAAGTTAAAAAAATTTCATGAATCCAATATTTTCTTCTTATATATATATAGAAGAAAGTAAAAATACAACCCTGTTCGAATAAAACTAAAGTGGGTATTTAAATCTTTCTAGAGATACGAATAGATTACTTACTTTTAAGAACTTTTCACTGAATAGAACTCTAACAAATCATCAAAAGAAACAACTTTCGCTCATCTTATAATTTCGACTAGAACACGATTTCCATCTTACTATTAAGTGGTGACAACACGAAAGAAAGAAAAATAAAAGAAGAAGAAAAAAAAAAAATGTCACAAAGAATAATAACAAAACAAGTCTTCTTATTTACGATCTGACGAGAAGTAAGTTTTGAATTTCTACTGATTGACAAATAAACAAAAGAATTTAGTTTTACTAAATTTTTTTTTCTCGATTCATCATTGTAACTCTATCGCATTAACATTTATATATCAGAACAGAAAACATTTAAACTTATGCTAAGTTTTCGTGCTTTTGTCCCTTTTAAACATTTAACGACAAAGTAGTTATTTTTTAGTTTCGTAAAGTAGTGCTTCGGCTAGAGTTACAGAACACCTGGATTCCTAACTGATATATTAAATAACTTCAACTTTCACTATAAAAGGGCTTAAAATAACTTTTTAAAGGACACGAGAGCTATTATTTTCATTTTCTGTATTTTATTTATTTATTTTGTTTTAAATAAAGAATTATGAAACATTTTATTGTGAAATATTATTAGTTTAAATGATTTAGTTTTAAATCCAGTTAATGCTATGCTAATAAACTACTGAAATAGACAATATTAGAATATTTTTTTTCTTAAAATATTATCTTACCAGCAGGTCACTATATTCAAATGAATTTTCAAAAGAATTGAATCAGTATTTATTTTTTACATCCCATTATAAATGAAACGTAAAAAAATTACATTAAAATTGCTCCAAACCTCACTTCGGGTACCCGCTGCCAACGGCAGCTCTATTTTCATCCGCACTGCATCGGGTCTAGGTTCCCAATGCCTGCAAAAAGGTCTCTCCCGGGCATTTCAGTTTCGGCATTTATCGACGACAGGTGGATCTGATATTATTTAAGAGCTACGATTTTAAAGATGACTGTATCTCAGCATCTATTAAATATTTTAGTTTTTGAACCATGTATTTTACTCGTATAATCCTCGCTATTTACACTATATTACGATTTAATTCTGACCAATATAACAAAATAAAAGAAAAAGAAGATTTTATTTTAAAAGGAATTAAGTACATAAATAACAAATAAATTTTAATCAATTTAATCCTTTCTACTATTTCTACCATTTTTTCCCTAAAAATACTATACATAAATAAATAAAAAATGATTTATTTATTTATTTTTATATATATTTTTTAAGTAATTAATTAAAAAAAATGAAAAATAACATGTTGTTATACTAAATATATATATACCGGGTGATCCAAAAGTCAGGACAAACTTTAAAAATGAATAATTCGAAAACGAATCAAGATACAAAGATACGGTTTGCACCAAACGGATGGAAAATAAGCCGGGTTTTGTGTGGCAACGAAAAAAAAATAGTTCTGTTGGCGACCAACAGATGGCGCTGTCGGATTTCTGATGTAGGATTATGCAAAGCAACAAACGATATAAAAAGGAGCAACTGTGGCAGGTAATGGTTGTCGAAGCTTACATGCATCGAAATATCGCATTCTCAGTCTCTACTTTAATCACGCATGGCCTCCAAGATCTCCCGATCTGACACCCTGTGACTTTTGGCTGTGGGGATTCTTGAAGTCAAAAGTGTACCGCGACCAACCGGAATCACTAGCAGCACTGAAAGATGACATCCGCTAAAATGTGTCTGCTATAACGCAAGAAATGCTACTAAATCCTGTGAACGGTGTGGTGAATCGTCTCACAGCTGTACTTCTGAATAATGGACAGCACACTGAGCAGTTTTTGTAGTAGTACTAATTAACTTTAATTAAGCTGACTTGTAAGTTATCAACACTTTTTTCATTCGTAAATCAACTTTTGGTGAAATAAAACACTATAGCGCCATCTGTTGGTCGCCAACAAAACTAATTTTTTTTTCGTTGCCACACAAAACCCGTTTTTTTTTCCATCCGTTTGATGAAAACCGTGTCTTTGTATCTTGATCGTTTTCGAATTATTCATTTTTAAACTTTGTCCTGACTTTTGGATCACCCGGTATATATATATATATATATATATATATATATATATATATATATACATAAGTACAACTGTTATAAATAAGTTTTAAATTAAAAATTTAATATACTTAATTTTTTCTAGTGCATTACCATTGAATAAATAGAATAAATTAAAAAAAGAAAAAAAAGATTTTGCCTTGAAATGAATTAATAAAAAAGTAAATAGCGTAACAGCCGTTGCTAGGATACGCAGACAACTGAAACAAAAGAACAGATTTCAGAAAAGTGAAACATTGAAGCAAATATTTAAAATCGAAAAAAAATTAATTGAAAAAATTCAAATTCGAAATTCGAAAACATCTCGATGAGGTGCACACCTACAAGATCCCAGGTACCCATCTGCCAAGTTTTGTAGCTCTGCGATCAGTAGTGTGAGCACCAGAGTGCAGACACACACACACGCACACAGAGATACTTCTCTTTAATTATATAGATTATTTTTACTTTACGAACATATATATATATATATATATAAGGAAAGTATTGTAAACATGACAAAAATTCGCCTTTGAGGTTTTGGGTGTTTCTACACGTTTTGAGGTGTCCCGATATACTTTCTGCTAGTTTTATGATGTTATATGTGTGTGACTGAGTGAACAAGATAGCGTTTAGATGCTTTGTTCGAATGAGCTGAAAAACGGTTTGTATGATACACGTCACCGTCACAAACAGTATAGATTTTGGTGAATCTAGCACTCACAGTTTTTTACATGGGCATATCGAAAAATTCTTTATCATTATGTCCTATAGGCTGAAATTATTTAAAATGCAATAAAGTCTAAATACTTTATTCTATTAAGCATTAAATTTATATAAATGTTACAAGAAATCGTCGTACGAATTGTATAGATTTTAGTGAATCTAGTACTTATAGAGTTTTTCAGGGGCACAACCAAAAATTCTTTATCACTATGACCTATGGGCTCAAATTACTTGAAATGTAATAACGTTAAATTAAAGAACGTACTATTCGGGGGGAAATATTCAAACACCCTACTGAAATTTTCTCTTTTGTTTATTTAACCACTTCTCTTACTTTAATTTATTTAAAAAACCGTTAATTACTTATTGTTTGGAAACTCGGGTGGATATTCCAAATATTTTTTTACTATGATTAACAGTTTTACTAGCAGGCTTTGCCCGCTTCGCTGGTCACTAAATTTAAAGAAACTCTTTTCTATATAGCTTTATAAAAATAAGGTAAAATAAATTACTGAAATTGTTCAAAAGCTCTCTTCAGGTCCCTACTGCCTTCGGCAGTGATTTGGTCATCCACTGCAACTCGGGCGCTTGTCCCTATTACCTGCGACAATGATTTACCAATGAGCTTCCATTTAGGTGCTTATTACATAATAGTTTCGAAATAGATAGTATCGAAAAAATTGGAGTTTCCCTTTTATATTTTAATACCAGTTACATGTGAACAACACTATACGTGGTGCACATAATATTTGCTTTTACGTTATTTCCTATGTTTATTTTGTTTATCCAATCAACCATAAAATGACAGCAGTTTCACACCAAACATTACAATATGCTGTGACCGGCTACGTCTGTCGCATGGGACAATTAATTTTTTGTGTTTATATATAATTCATGGTTTGTAAACCTGATAGTACAGCCTTAATATAGTTCTCTTTGGCGACTTTTGAATTTTTGTCACCATTTTAGACTTTTAATCCATTGTAACAATAAGACTTAATCCCTTGTAATAATATGCTATGAGCGCTATTTCTGCCGTATTTTAGACAACTGATCTTTTTATTTTTATATTTATTTCCCATTAAACATATTTTTATTTTTTATTTATTTAAATATTATTTTGAATTATTCAAATATTTCTGTTCGACAGCGTGCAAGTGCAGTAACACACAGAGGCTCATTTGTTTGTATGATAAATTAGCATAGTGATTATTATATAAAAAAATAAATAAATAGGTAAACATTATCGTGCTACACAACTTTATTATGTCGCGCCATTGGCGGCTTTTAAATTTTTGTCGCCATATTAGTGATGGACTTTTTTTTTTTTTTTTTTTTAATGAAAAGGGGAAGACTGTTTTGCTAATAATTTTATCAGACTCTGTTTTGTTTATACATAAGAATCCTTCATATTCTGCTTATATTTTTAATGGTTTTTAGGTTTAAAATAGTGCTTGTTGAAATAAATTTCCTGTGTTTAAAACTGCATTTTTTCTGTAAATTTTGTGTAAAAATAAATCATTTATGTTTTTATATATTTGATGCGCTACTTAGATTAAAATGGCTGTTGCTATATTAAACTTCTTGTCGAAAAACGTTCGGTGTACTTCAACACCAAAATTTAAAAAATCGCCCAGAAGGATCTATTAATGAAACTGATAAAATAAAAAAATTTGGAGTGACTCCACTCGACTTTCCGAACATTGAGTAATTAACAGTTTTGTAGATAAAGTAAAGAAAGAGTAGTTGTTAAACAAACAAAAGAGAGAAAACCAGAATAGAGTGTTTGAGTATTTTTCTCCATCTATTACACGTTGTTTTATTTAACGCTACTGAACTTTGAGCCCATAGATCATAATGATAAAGAAATTTTCGTTGTGTCCCTGTAAAAACCTATAAATGCTAGATTCACCAAAATGCTTATAGTTAGTGCAACAGTGATTTATAATACTCATATAAATTTTCAGCTGAATTCAATAAGGCGTTTAGATGCTATCGTACTTTTTAAAATTTAGTCCCATAGGCCATAATGATAAAGAATTTTTCTTTGTGTCCCTGTAAAAAAACTGTAAGTGCTAGTTTCACCAAAATCTATACAGTTAGTTCAACTGTGATCTATAACATGTGTACAAATTTTTTGCTCAGATTAATAAGGCGTTCAGACGCTATCACATTTTTAAAAATTTGGCCCCATAGGCATAATGATAAAGAATTTTTCTTTGTGTCCCTGTAAAAAAACTATAAGTGCTAGATTCTCCAAAATCTATACAGATTGAGTATTTGTGATCTATAATATGTGTATAAAATTTTCGCTCAATTGAATAAGGCGTTTAGATGCTATCGCACTTTTAAGATTTTGCTCCCATAGGCCATAATGATAAAGAATTTTTCTTTGTGTCCCTGTAAAAAAACTATAAGTGCTAGATTCACCAAAATCTATAGGGTTCGTACTATGGTGACTTACAATATGCGTACCAACTTTCAGGTTAATCGAACAAAGCGTTTAGACGCTAGCGTGTTCACTCACAGACATACACACATACACACACACATACATACATCATCGTAAAAATAGTGAAAACGGACTCAGGGGACCTCAAAACGTATAGAAACATCAAAATCTCGAATTCGGATTTTTGACATGATTACAATACTTTCCTCACTATAGTGTTCGGAAAGTAAAAATGGTTCGTAGAGTTTAAATAATCTATTTAAAAAAAAAATTAAAACCCAAATTCTTAATGTATCGTATCACATACATAGATACAGTAATAATATATAGATTGATCATTGGGGAGAAAATAGGGATTCCTTTTCACTCGGGAAAAGACGGCAATTTTACCAAAATATGGCAGTCTTTCCCCGAGTGAATACACACGGGAGTACACACGAATATTTTAGCAAATAAAATTCATGAATAATTTATTTACTAAAGGTGAATGAAAAACTCCAGATATAGTTTCAAATTTATTTTTCTTCTTTTCCTTTTTTTTTCAATACCACTTAATGGCTGATTCCAAAGCTTTTTTAATCCCACTTCAAAAACATGTGACTTAATGTGAAGCAGATTTTTTATTTTTTTTTCTCCTAACGGTTTCCATACAATCTTCTGCTGTTGCCACTTAAAATTCATACTTTAGTTAATTTTAAAAAATATAATTGTCCGATTGATAAGCTGTTTAATGCATCGGATTCAGAAAAATTTGCCCTTTCATTTGGTATCTTATTTGTAACGATACGACTGATATTTCTAATTTATTTTCTAATCTTTCTGATTTATTTTTCTCATTTTAAATAAATATACTTTTTTTTTTTTTTTTTTTTTTTTTTTTTTTTTTTAATTATTACTATTCTGTCGAAAAAAAAAAAAAAAAAAAAAAAGAATTGGCAGCAATTAAATTATGGATAAAATTTAAATGGCGTATTTATCAGAAATTAGAAGGTTATTATTTTCACATTTTAATTAATTAAGAAAATACTAATCAAAAATTCGAAAATCTGACTTCGATGTGCACAATGACCCTTCGGAGGGGCACCTTTGTGTTAAATCTCGTGACCATGTATGTGCTCGTGACTGTCCGAGCTGCCGTTTTCGAGAACAGTGAAATATATATACAAATATTGCTCACTTAATAGTATAAGATTTATGTTTTCTTCCAGATTTATAATAAATAGCAGACGATTTGTGAAAATTATGGCATGTAATCAGGATTAAATATAGGCTTTTGCGTAGTATTTTGATGAATCTATTTTCTTTACAAAATAATCTGGACTAGAACTGACACTACATTATATTACACTGTATTTTAACAGCAGATTAATTCAATAACACCTCTGCATTTTTATTTAAACATTGCTTTCCAGGTTACAGCTTTTATATTGATAGTTCTTTTGACCATGTTATAATTTAGTAAAACACTTCTATTAATAACTTTTGTAGAACAAATGCTATTCCACTAATTTTGGATTCAACTATACGTTATTTATAAATTGTATATAAAGAATATATCATATTTAAATTTAGCATACGTTGAAAAAAAAAAAGCGTTTATTTTAAAAATACGCTTTCTGTTCCAATTCATAACCTCTGATGCAACCTTTTTTTTTTTAAATTGCGTGTGGCCCTGCATTTTTATAACATGTATACTATAGGAAAATTTTTGTGCATATATATACACAAAATTATGCACTTATATAACTTAATTTAAATATGTTCCGCGCTGTCTAAAGATTTTAAAATGTACAAAACTGAATGTATTTTAATTAATTATAGGTCTCTGTACATGAACTATACGCCTAATCATACAATAAAGAGTTTCAAGTAATATTCGTATACCATTCAGATTAAGGATACTAAATTTGACTTTTCTGCTAATATCCGATTTTTAGTTATGCTGAAAATGCTCATAAAAATAAACACGTAGTCCTGTGATATTGTAAGCTTATATAACTTAAGACTTTCCACTTAATTTTAAATCAAACGTTATTATATCAGTAAACGCTATAATTAATAAGTATTATCAATATATTCATATATTCGTATTAATAATGAAACGTTATTAATACGAAACTAATGAGAAATTCCGCTAATAGATGTCTAATTTTAATTAAAAGATTCAACTAATATCTGCATGCCATTCAGATTTAGAATACCGAATTTGAACTTCCAGCTAATATTTGATTTTGAGTTCTGTAGAAAATAGGCATACAGATACACAGTCCTGTGATTTCCTATTTATATAATTTAAGACTTTTCTCTTAATTTTAAATGAAACGTTATTTTAGCATTTTGTGCAGTAATTTATTTGTTTATTTCGTATACCAATTTAATTTGCCTTTTTTATTAAAACTAGCACTCTATTAAAAATATATAAATAAATAAATAAAAATAACTAGAATATTGTGGCCACCACATGACTTTCTTCTATATTCTCCTATGCAAATTCACTCGGTAAAAATAATTTATTAAAATCATTATTTAACAAAATTATCTTCCGTGATAATGCAGTACGATTTCCATATTAGAGAAGTAGTATAACACTAAATATCAAAAAAAAAAAAAAAAAAAAAAAAAAAAATCGTTATATTCTCGGTATTACATAGAAAAAAAATGTTAAAAATGAAAAACAATCGATAACTTTATTTCAAATTATCGCAGATCGATGGATCAACCATTCATTTTAAAGGTATTGGCGAGCTCTTTTGAAAGATACCCATCATGAAAATTTATTCCCGTCGAGGGGTGACTTCCCCCAAGGGGGGAGGGGGCGACGCTCCTACATATACATTTTTTTTTTTTCCAGTTGACTATCTCTGTAATAAATAATTCTTGTAAATTTCATAATGATTCCTAAAAAATAATTCTCTTTATGCACATTTATACAAAATTGTGTCCTATACCACCATGTTAAAAATTTAGAAAAAGCGGGATGGCAACGCAACTTGTTAGACAATTTTTACCAAAAATTGATCTAATTTATGTAAAGGTGTAACTACATACCAATTTGCATAAGATTCTGTGCGGCAGTTCCTGAGATGCAGTTGCCACAAAATTTTGTCACACACACACAGACAGACAGACATTTTCTAAAAATGGTCAAATCGTGTTGTCTAAGAATCAAATCCTTCTTATGAATTTTCTATATTAGATTGCAATTGATACATAGCTTTAGGTGCCAAGACCGCCTAGAACTTTCAGCACTAAATTTAGAATTGGGACCTCCAAAAATGTGCCTTTGATAATAAGAGGGAAACTTTTAAAAGGGGACATCATTAACAGCTTTCACATCAAAACTGTAATGTAAAACTGTAAAACTGTTTTCAAAATCTGTCATGAGAAAAATTGATTTTTACGTGTCTGTTTAGAAAATAGACCTTTTAAGGATTGAAAATTATTTTTTTCAGATAAAATAGACCAAATAGAGCGTTTTACATTCCCTTACCATGAAGCTAAAACAAACAATTTATAACGGATTACATAAAGTTAAAATTGTGCAATTCGCTGTAATTCATCTTCTCTTTTTAATTATCTTTGGTTTAAAAAATTGCTAATAAAAAAGTATGCTGGAATTATTTATTTTTCTTTTTTGTATCCATAAATCTGAAGCTATAAATCTATCGATTAATCAGCTCGGATTCTTTAGTTCGCTATGCAAAGCCACATCCTTCAATCTATCGAAAAAAAAAAATGTACAAATTTTTTTAAATCAAGATAAAATCTAGCTAATACCGTAATTTTTAGTTCAATTTTATTGTTAGTTCAAAATTATTTTAAACAAAAACCCCATATTAACTGTAAATTTATTGAAAAGAAAAACCAAATTGATGCCAAAACAGTTTATGCGTTATATATTTTTTCTCGGCGTAAAAATAAATTTATATATTTACACATGAATAATAAAATTAAAATAAATCTTTATCAAAAATTAAATTAACCCATCCATCTGGCAAAATTAACGGCATTTTAATTAAAAAATAAATAAATAAGTAAATAAATATTGGTCAAGTATTATTTTTATTTTATTTTTCACGAGTAAATAAATATTTTCTTTTTATGCCAAAAAATGAAAGTGTAGTTATAATTTGGATTTTGAGACTGTACTTATAGCGAAACATTATATTGCTTTCCTTTTATTTCATAATTCTTTTCTCAATTTAAACGTTCAAACAGATTTAACATTAAGACTTAACACTCATTTAAATAGTTAAAACGTACGTTTAGTATTTATATATGAATAAGAATTGTACGCTTCAAAAAATACAAATAAATAAATAAATAAAAATATATAATAAATAAATAAATAAAATAATAATAATAATAATAATATAATATAAAATAATAATAATAATAATAATAATAATAATAATCAGATGAAAATTAAAAAATTCTGTCAAATACAGAATTCAGTTTAGTACAGAGGATTATTAATTTCAAGCTGTAAATTTTTTATTTTTATTTTTAAATTTAATTTTAAGTTTATTTTTTACCTCATTTTTTGACCTTAAAACTGGGCCACGTACTTTTTAAAATGTCTGAAATGATTTAAAATAAATTATTGCCACCTAAATTTCACACTTTATTTAATTATAAAAAAAATCTAATTGTCGTGTCGAAAAACTGTTTGCACCGCTGGATTCAGAAAAATCGCACCTTTCATTTGGTACCAAATTTGTAACGATAGGAATGATATTTCTAATTTATTTTATTGTTACACAAAACTGGTCTACAAAAAATCCAGATTGAAACTAATAGTTCTCCGTCTTAAAAAAAAAAAAAAAAAAAAAAAAAATCTTGTTTTGTATGGAAGGATTTCTTTTGCAAAAAGAACTGACGAACAAAACAGATTACAAAGGGAACACTAGCAAGATACTGTTCAAGAGCCACATATTAGATTAATTCAAGAACGAGTTCAGAAGCAACTGGAAGCAAAGTGTACTGCTATGTGTTAAAAAGAGAACTAATAGAAGAGGAGAAAACACTGACGAACAGAAATAGGATAAGTAATTTGAAAATGCTAACCGGACAGTGGTTAGAATGCAAGAAGTTCTTGAAGTACATGCACAATACATGCCTCAGTAACCTGCTGAAAGGAAAGCTTCTAGAAGACGAGAAGAATCTGACGAAGAGAGATAAAATACAATTTTTATTAAAATCACACAATCAACTGTGTAAGAAAATCATATTTATTGAAGTTTTATGTTTCCGACTGAGCGAAAATAATGCCTGGACCGGGAGTCGAACCCCGGACCTTTGACTTCAATTTCTTTCTCCCATTGTTTAATGGTGTTTTCCATTTCCTGCGGCTTATTTCTGTCGAGCTGTCTACATGATAGACCAGAGATGTTTCTGCCTAAAGGTTGTCTGAGTGAGTAATGCTGACTGATTGTCGGCCTGGATAGCTCAATTGGTAGAGCCTCGACCTTGTAAGTCAAAGATCCGGAGTTCGACTCCCGGTCCAGGCATTATTTTCACTCAGTCGGGAACATAAAATTTCAATAAATATGATTTTCTTCCACAGTTGATTGTGTGATTTTAATAAAAATTGTATTTCTTTCTCCCATTGTTTAATGGTGTTTTCCATTTTCTGTGGCTTATTTCTGTCGAGCTATCTACATGATAGACTAGAGATGTTTCTGCCTAAAGGTTCTAAGAGTGAGTAATGCTGACTGGTTGTCGGCCTGGATAGCTCAATTGGTAGAGCCTTGACCTTGTAAGTCAAAGATCCGGGATTCGACTCCCGGTCCAGGCATTATTTTCATTCAGTCGGAAACATAAAATTTCAATAAAAAGAAGAGAGATAAGGCCAATGTTGTATAGCTTAACGGTCAGAGCGTAGATTGTAAGACAAATAGGAAGAGCTTCGTCATATGTAATTGAGTGCTGATACGTTTGATATTTTCTAATTCAATAGATGTAAGTAGATAAATATAAACGTCTTTGTAACAGTCAAATTCGGAGTTATTTAAAAAACCTTGAGCAGAGAATAGCAAGGGTACTTTAAATCATGTGTCATCGTGGATTCGAAAGCTTCAGCCGATAGAGGTTGTAAAGGAATTGTAAATCAGGAGGTAATGGCTGAGGAATAGTTGCCCTAGTTTTTCTAGGCATCCAGGGACCTGATAAGAGATGTTCTTTTTACATAAGATTTGTTCCAATATTGGTTTCAGAATCTTCATCAATGAGTATCAACGATAGCGAATAAAGCATGTTAACATTCGGAAAATTCAACTCATTAATATTCATAGCATAATATATTTTCCTTTAATTATGTCTTCCAATTAATTAATCATGACGGTCAAATCAGACTTAGTTTTCATTTTTTTTTTTTTTTAATTTATTTTGAAGTTGTAAAATTTCAAATTGCACTTAGGAAAATTAGGAATTTTACAGTTTCAAAATGAAACATTAAATCTTGTTTTTGGAACACAAAAACTGATTTAAAATTTATGTATTTTGTGAATGCGAAGACGGGATTAATGAAAAAATCTGGTGTGAAACAATCAGACGACTGTCATTGCCCACTATTACATGTATTATATACAGTTTTTGGAGATAATGTGGTCAGAAGACATAAACTGACCTAACAAAGTAGAAACCTAAAAAAATTTCAGTAAGAGAAACTTGATACACGCGTAAAAACATATAAAACAGAGTTTACATAGGGAATTAAAAAATAAGAAAAACAAAATGGTAGAGTTAATTTTTGAAACGTCAATTTACGATATCTGAAACTGACCTACCTAAGAAAGATGACTGTTAATTTTCTTGTAATAACCATGTAATACATGAGAAAGTATATCTAAAATGATTCTATGTAAGAATTTTCAAGAAAATCGTTAGAGTCGTTTATGAGATACCAACTTTTACCAAAATTTGGCATACTCAATTATTGACAGGAAAACAATGATTACATACAAAAAGATATTTAAAAAGGAGTTAATATGGCGAGTTTGAAAAAAAAATGCTTGCAGTCGTTTTTAAAGGAACGCACTTGCGAGACTGAAATTGAGCTATTTATACAAGATGCCTATCAATTTTCCTAAACTAACCAACTATATCATTCTAAAGAACATTTATTAGATTGTTTATATAGCAACTTTGAAGAAAATCGTTGGGACCGTTTTTGAGAAATAGTCTTATGGTCCACTTCTGGTTTTCGATGTACCACTTCCAGTTTTCTAATTTTCCGCAAATTTGAAAAATGCATCTGTACATCAGACCAGTCTCAATTCTGGAGTTTCATAGTTCTATCTTTAGTAGTTTCGGAGATATGATAGTCAGAAGATTCTCCCCATACATACATACACACCCACACACACCCACACACTGACCAATTGCCAAAAACTACTTTTTTGGACTCAAGAGACCTTAAAACGTGTAAATCAGGTGAAAACTCGGTATCAAATTTTTGGACCGAATACAATACTTCCATTACCTACGGTAGTCGGGTAATGGAAGTAAAAATATATTTGATAATGATCAAATCTTTTTATTTGGTCTTTAAAACGTCTATTGACAACTATAGATAGGAACCATTATACAACGTTTTTCAAAGGCTATCCACATCTATCCGTGGCATCTAGACTTTTAAAAACAGTGACGTAATTAAGATATGAAAATCTCTTCTAGTAAACGAAATCTATTCACGCTGATCTATGCATTAACACTCTCAAATACTGCATAAAACATCTGTGACAATGCTGCTACATTCTTTTTTCTAGGCAAAATATATTATAGGTCGTTGAAATGTCGTTGAGGAATTGTCGAAGTACTCACTCGAAAGAGGGCCTTTAGCATGAAAATTCTCATGTCTAATTTAATAGATTTACAAAAATACGCATTCCCTCTCTCTTGTAGCATCAAATAAGTTTTAGAATCTATAATAGCATAATTTAAAATAATCTGGTGTGTAACTCAACAGACTTTCTCTTACCCTGAAATTTTATACTATAAATGCAGATTGGTTTATTATTGAACCTAGTGCATTTATATAGAATTCAAATCTATTATTAAATTCAAAAGTTCATTTAAAATTATTCTAACAACTTTCATACGCATCATTCCTTGAAACTTTTCAATCTTGATCAAACTTTTCTACTAACAATTGTATTAAATTCAAAATACAGCATTTGGATTGACTGAAATTATTTGTTTTTAATTTACTTTAAGAGACACAGACAAAGATCAATCGTGAAAAGCTTGACTTCGTTATTCAGGATGCCTCAAAACGTGTAAACGTACAAAAAGCTTAGCGATGAATACTTTGCTTAAAAACACATTATTTATCATATGGCTATGTGGATTTAATTTCAAATCCTGAGTAGCTTTCCTGAACATGGTAAAATATTATAGCAAACACTTTCAGTAACAATAAAAAAGAATGTTATGACTTAAATATTGGCAGCCCTGTATATCTTTTGAAGTTTATGTGCACCTAAGTATAATCCTATAGTAATAATGCATGGCCCAGCCTGAAATACACTTCCATCAATTTGCAACTATTGTCGCACTATAATCTAGTTCATTTGTGTAGCCCTGTAAACGAAAATCGAATGATTTCCGTAACATATGTTTACGCATATAAACAATATATATTCGTTTCATTTGTTTTAGTGCAGTCTATAGATGTTAAGCTCTACTTACTTGCGAAAATTTTAATGTAGCATCCCTATATGATACACATTTAGAATTCTAAGTTTAGACTTTTTGCTGTTATTTGTTCTTGAGATATGATGGTTAACAGACAGACACACACAGAGGCACACATAAAGACACACCCACAGACCAACCACTAAAAACATGAATTTTGGGTTCAGAAGACACCAAAACGTGAAAATATAACAAAAACTCAATTTCGTTTGAATATCTACCTTTAGAAAATTAAATTAGAAATTATAAACATGTAAAATATAGATGTGGTTAAGTTTCATTCTTTTACTTTTGAAGTCATCACACACATTATCTATTCAAAATTTAACCACTAGCTTCCTCAAAATAATTTTTATTATTAAAATCAAAAATGTTGAAAATAATATGACAGTTCTTTAGGGAAAAACTTCTTTTAATTTTAATGTCACGATTGGTTAATTTATAATTGATTCCCTAGCTATTGTTAAATGATATATTTATGCATTTAATATTTCAATCTAAACGTGTAAATGAAATAACCATAAATGATAAAAAAAATATATATATATTAATGAGTCACTTGACACATTTACAGTTTTAACAAACTACTAATATTTAATTTTTCAAATAGAACTTGATTTTGAAAATATTTAAATTATGCAGTCTACCTGCATTCATGCATTCACATTCCATTTAGATGTAAATTAAATTTTCGATAACATATTTCTGATATAAAACAGTTATGTACACAATTCATAAAAACTAATTTCTTTAATTACGCATTCTCAGACATAATTAAATTATCGTATTTTTCAAATTAGTTAATGTAATTATCTCTATAAAGTTAATAAAATAATTTTTGCATTTCTACGCCAAATTAATAACACGAATTTAAATATTTTAGTAAACAAATTAATTATTCACATTAATAAAGTATATCAAATAAAATATTATTTGTTGCAGAAAATGGCTTATTGAATCTAAAACACCTAATTATGAATTAAGCTTTATTAGTTTTTTTCTATATTCAATAGAAGAAAGTATCGGATTCGTAAAATTTTCGACTTCGGGTTTTTGATGGAGTTACACATTTTGAGAGCTGTAGAACACGATTTGACCATTTTAGAAAATGTCTGTCTGTGTGTGAGAGAGGGAGACAAAATTTTGTGACAACTGTATCACAGGTACTACTGAACAGAATTTCATACAAATTGGTAAGTAGTTACACATTGAATTAAATTAGTGCCTATCAACTTTTGGTAAAAAAAAGTCAAACAGCTTGCGTTGCCATCCCGGTATTTCTAAATTTTTAACATGGTGGTATATGACAAAATTTTGTATAAAAGTACATAAAGAGAATTATTTTTTAATAATTATTATGATATTTAAAAGAATTATTTATAATAGAGAAAGTCAACTGGGAAAAAAAAAATTGTATATTTAGGAGCCTCGCTTCAAGTACTCCCTCAAGGGGAGTAAATTTTCATGATGGGTATCTTTCAAAAGAGCTCACCAATACCTTTAAAACGAATGGTTGAACCATAGATCTGCGATAATTTAAAATAAAGTTATCGATTTCTTTCATTTTTAACAAAAAAAAAAAAAAAAAAAAAAAAAATAATAATAATAAAAATAAAATAATAATAATAATAATAATAATGATAATAATAACGTAATATTCAGAATAAAATTGACTTTTTTTGGATATTTAGTATTATACTACTTCTCTAATATGGAAATCGTCTGCATTATCATGGCAGATAATTTTTTTAAATAATAATTTTAATAAAATATTTTCACTGAGTGAATTTGTATAGGAAATTATGGAAGAAATTCATCTAGTTTTTAATAATGCTATTAATATTTATTTAAAAAATTCCTTTTATATATTTTCATTATAATAATAAATGGAAATGTATAGAAGGAAGTTTTTAAATAAGATACTTTATATTTAAATAATCTGAATTTTTCTTTTAGTTTGAGATCATTTTTACTCCAAATAAGTAAAATGCATTCGAGGAAAAATACCGTTTATAAGCTGTATTTGTATGATTGTTTTTATTGCCATCTCTAAAGTCTTGAGTTGTTAACTGTCGTTTTGAGTTCTTATCATGCATGCTCTGTTTTTTCAAGAGTAGTTTTTTTTTTTTAACAGTAAATTGTTGAATGTCATTGCATATTGGTTTGTATTTCTATACTTTCGTGGAAATAGGCATTAGACTGGCAATTGCAAAATAGGTATATTTTTTTGCAGTCTAATAATTGATATTCTTTTCTTCTTTAAGGGCCTTGACTTGGTACTACTGAAGGTTTCATATAAAAGCTTATAATTCCATTTAATATTTGTAAATTGAACTATTTTAGATTTTGTCAGTAAAATATATATTCAGGAAACAATAGTTATGGTTTTTGATGTATTTTTTACATGTTTGAAATATTTAAATTGCGTTTTTTCAGTTTGCATTTCTTCATGAATTCCTGATCTTCAAAATGCTTAAGCTTCTGCAGATATTTAAAAATAGACTTAATTTCTTTTTTTTTTTTTTTTTTTTTTTTTTTTTTTTGAAATGTATAATAGAACCTACTTGAAATAGCTATGGATAGATTTTGCAATATCTTTAAAAGAATATAGATATATATAATATATATAAAAAATAAAAGTATAATAAAAATCACTTGAAAAAAAAAAAAAAAAAAAAAAAAAAAAAAACATAAACATGCACTTTTAAATTTTTTCTCAAAATCTAATCAATAAATTTCAAAATCCATCTCTAATTCTTTTAAGTACACTGTTAAAAAATTTTGTTGCTAGAAATTCTCTATAATTTCAGGAAAAAGTCGTAAATTACAGAAAAATTACGTTGACGTAACGTATTTTTCTGTAATTACAGAGAATTTCTGGCAGCAAAATTGAATTTTTTTTAACAGTGTAGGTTCTATTAAACACCTAAAAATTAATTAACTCTTTTATTAAATATCTGTAGAAATTTAAGCATTTTTAACATAATGATTTCAGGAAAAAATGCAAACTGAGGAAACGCAATTCAGAGATTTCAAATCTGTAAAAAATGTATCAAAAATCATAAAAATTGTTGCCTGAGTATATATTTTATCGAAAAGACCTAATATAGTTCAACTTATAAATATTAAACGGAAATATAAGCTTTTATATGAAAACTTCTTTGATGCCAAGTCGAAAGTCTTTAGTCCCCTTAAGTGCGAGTCTAAGTATCACTTCAGTATTTCTTCTATACTTTCTTTCACTTTAGTGTCCCTTTAAATTTTTATTAACATTTTAATTGAT
Organism: Salticus scenicus; assembly: GCA_963930645.1. Taxonomy (NCBI): domain Eukaryota; kingdom Metazoa; phylum Arthropoda; class Arachnida; order Araneae; family Salticidae; genus Salticus; species Salticus scenicus. Next base: position 252,368,201 of record OZ005649.1, read on the forward strand.
GGCTCTTACATTACACACCTTTTTTATTATCTTTGTCAGCATATTCGTCTTTTATAAATTCCTGTTTCAAGTTGTTCTATTGTATCAGATTTTACGTGATGATTACCAGCATAGTGTCTACTATTATATTTAAATGGCAAGAAGTATCAAACATCGATAGCTTCATGGCTCCAAGCCCTCCTTTCCAATGTCCTGTTTTTTTTTTTTTTTTTTTTTTTTTTTTATCGTCTACTTTTTCTGCATGTGTTGGTTATTGTTAGTTGTCTTCTTCATACCACATTTTAAAGTGTGGATCCAGCACACTTTAAAATAGGGGGGAAATGGATAAAATAAATCAAAAATCCATAGAAAATAGCACGAAAAAAAAATTGAAAAATACAATCACAAGTGTGTGAAAAAGACTACTGAAACCAGTCAGAATATGTAAGAAAAATAGAGCAGAAAATGACAGCAATCAATTTGACGGGTAGACTATCAGCCTTAAAGCTATCGGCGAAGTTCAGCTACTTCTCCCCACCGCATTTTTGTGGGAAATAGGGATTCCAGCACATTTTGCTTATAAAAAAGAAATATTTTACAGCAGAAACATCTGTAACGGAGTCTCTCTTTATAGATGCTTTCGCTGTAAATTACCTTATTTAACAGCAGAACGTGCTGACAAAATGGGTTCCAACATATTTTACTGTAAAATCTACCGTTATTTTTTTCAGTGAATGTGAAAAGAAAAAAGGAGAAAATTTAAAAGTACGTAGAAAATACCATGGGAAAAACAAACAGAAAATAAACATACGATCACAAGTGTGGGGAACATACGATCACAAGTGTGGGGAACATACGATCACAAGTGTGTCCTCACAGTCAAGGAATGGAGAAAAAATAAAGGAGAAAAAGAAATCGAAACGGAGGATTGGTGGGCATAAGGGCCTGAAGCTATCTGAAACTATACCTGAAGCTATCGTCGAGGCTTAGGTACTTTTTACTCATTTTTTACCAACAATTCAAACTCATGTAAAAATATATTTATGAATTGATCTGCATATAATTAGGCAAATACATAGTGCATTAGAAGGTGTCAGCCAAGTTAATTAAACACCTTCATCCACCATTTGTTTTAAAATGGTAGCAACTTGAAAATTTTACACTTGCATAAAACACGTATTCATTAAATAATTTGATTGAAGATCAGTTTGCATGATGCAATGCCAAGGTCCATACTAAGGTCTATAAGCCATGATCATTCTTTAACCTAACCCACCGTCTTGTTTCCAAATGGCGGCTATTTAAATATATCAGATTTAAATAAAATTTGTTAAATAGGTAGATTTGATTGCATCTCGATAAACGCATAGCCCATGCACAGATATAATCCAGATTCGCCGATCAAATTGATTCGTCATTTTACTTCAAAATAGCAGCCACTGAAACATTTAGAAATTTAAAACAAAATCGTATTTATAAGCCTTATTTATATTTCCTTTAATTTGAACTTAGTATGTATAATGTTTTACTTATTAAATTACCTTATAAATATCCTTTTTAGGACTCAGCAAATTAATTTCGGGTGTACCCACACCCATCATCAGTGCTAAGTGCAATGAGCCGTCGTTCATAGCTGTAAACATCTTTTCTTTGGCACTGTAGTTCTATTTCTTCACTTCGCTTCGTTTGTCGGGGCTGTTTATTTCTTGTAATAGCTGCTGCCATTCAGCTGGAATTGCGTAGTGCTTTCGGTCATTGACGGTTTGAAAATTAGATGTTATTTCGATGGCCTCCCTTTATAATGCATAGTTATAACTGTTATATGGGGCTATTTTTTTAATATTAATCGAATTAATGTTAATTGGGTTACTGTTGTGGGTGGATGAGAAGGCAGTCGAGGATTTTCCATATTTTAGATCTGCTCTGTGTTCTTTTTCGCGTTCGTTAATTCGGCGTTTTGTCATACCTATGTAGCAAGCTTTATCTCCATTGTTATCTTCAAAATCTATTTTATATATACCTGCAGGGGAATTTTGGGGGATGATATCTTTTTGGTTACGGATGTATTGAAAAATATTTTTGTCCAGTTTGATTGGTAAATTAGTATGTATATTGCCTTACTATGGTTTAATTCGAGTTCAGTGGATAACCTGCTTCTACATTTTTATTTTGTGTGTGTGTGTGTGTGTACTTAGAAGCGGGTAAATGACTGAGGCTTCAACTTCAAAGGTTTTTGGTCGCCTGAAAAATGTTAACTTGGCGACGACTAAGAATTTATGCATTTTCTTCAAAAACAAAAAACTGTTGTAGTCGTTAGAGGCTTACGATGTTGATATTGTTGATATTCCTTCATTTCTTTAGCCATGGAGCCGATATTCACTCCCCTGAAGACTGTAACATATGAAATCTCTTTTATCATACACTGTCACGTCTTCTTTGCGTAAAAGAAATCATGCTCGTGTCATGCCTGAGGTTACTCGAAGTAACATTCTAAAAAAATAAGGATTTTCTTGAGAAGTTAAATAAAAACTTATGAACTTAATTGTTTATTCACGATTTACTTTGAGGCAGAATTTATGTCTAAATAATATACATTATTCTAACATTACTAATGATTTGTCGGCCAATAAACAATAAATGTAGGTTATCAATAAGATTTATGCTTTTTTTTCTGCCGAGAGAGAACTTCATGGAGATACAGTTGCAGCGATATGCAGCATTAGAAGTGAAATGTTCTCCAGTTCTATATCTATAAAAGTGGTAATTTTAGGTATGAAAAACTTCAACTGTTTTTAGTTTATCATAAAAAAGAAAAAAAAAAAAAATCTGATTCTAAATAGGGTTAATTGATTATTTAATAATTTTGGGTTTAATTTTCATTTAGGTTGCGTAATTAATTGTACTTTGGGACATTTTACATTTTAGACTGATTCCTTTAGAAATCGATTTTGGTAATCCTCTCATTTACATTAAAAAACTAGTATGTTGTGGCCACCACAAGACTTTCTTCTATATTTTCCTATACAAATTCACTCAGTAACAAAATTAAAAAAAATAAATAAATAAATAAATAAATAAAATAAAAAATACGGTTTTTTTTTCAGTTTTTTTTTCGTGAAAATTTTTAAAAATCGATAACTTTGTTTTAAATGATCACAGATTTATAGTTCAATCATTCCTTTTAAAGGTATTGACGAGACCTTTCGAAACATACCCATCTTGAAAATTTACCTTGGGGGCAAAGCGATCACCCCACATGCACAAAATGTTTTCCCTAGTTAACGACTACTATTATATCTTATTCATATTAATTTTACAATCACAAGTTTAAAATAACGCTCATTATGTACATTTATACGAAATTTTGTCCTATACTGCCATGTTAAAAGTTTACATAAAATGCGATCACAGCGCCACCTGCTGAGCGATTGATCCCCAAATTTAATCAGCACCAGTTTATGTCGGGGAACAACTAAATACCGAGTTTGGTTAAATTTCGTTGAAAAAAAAAAAAAAAAAAACGATTTTTTTCTAAGTTTTTTTTCGTTAAAAGTAAAAAAAAATCACTAACTTTGTTTTAAATTATCACAGATTTATGGTTCAACCATTCGTTTTAAAGGTATTGATGAGACATTTCGAAAGATACCCATCTTGAAACTTTGCCCCCCCCCTCCCCGGGGGGTACTTCCCCAATTTTTTTCCTAGTTAACTATTACTATTATCAACGAGACCTTTCGAAAGATACCCATCTTGAAAATTTATTTTCCCGGGGGGGGGGGGGGATCGGTGCCCCCACATGCACAATTTTTTTTCTAGTTAACTACTACTATTATCAATAATTCATATTAATTTTACAATCACAAGTTTAAAATAGCGCTCATTCTGTACATTTATACGAAATTTTGTCCTATACTGCCATATTAAAAGTTTACATAAAATGCGATGACAGCGCCACCTGCTGAGCGATTGATCCCCAAATATAATCAGCACCATGCCCCGTCAGGTTCCAACTATATACCAAGTTTGGTTGAATTTCATTCATTGGTTCGTGAGATACGGTGAAAGATACGAAATTTTGTCGTATACTGCCATGTTAAAAGTTTACATAAAATGCGATCACAGCGCCACCTGCTGGGCGATTGATCCCCAAATCTAATCAGCACAATGCCCTGCCAGGGTCCAACTATATACCAAGTTTGGTTGAATTTCATTCATTGGTTCGTGAGATACGGTGAAAACAAGAAACCACAGACACAGACAGACAGACATTTTTTTAAAACTATCAATTCGTGTTCAGGACATCTCAAAACGTGTAGATCCGTCAAAAAACGGAGGTCGAAAATTTTCGCGAATCCAATACTTTCTCTATATTACCTACAGAAGAAAGTAAAAATAATAATAATGATAATCAATTTAAAATTATTTAAGAACAAATGAAGTAAGCTTCTCTTATGATTGAGCTGGAAGGTGATTCAAAAGATTTGTCATGAATAAATATGTTTCATTATTTAAGATGAGAAAAAGTATAATACCCAAAATTTGTTGTCTATAGACGCGAGAAATCTAATGATAAAAAAATCCATATGGACATTATAAAATAAGAATTTATGGATAAAATTAACACCGATAATATTAAACCCAACTGCATTTTATATTGATTCATCTATTTTTAATTTTTCTTTTCTTTTCTTTCTTTCTCTTTCTTTATAAATTACTGTTTTTCACACTATGCACGCTTTTTTTCTAATTGCCATCAACAAAA